>CANUEZ040000036.1:0-600000 GCA_948099385.1 Fasciola hepatica | reverse complement strand
CGGTTGGGGTGAACGATTGTCAATCGAACACCTTAACCGCAAGGCTATCCGCGCTCGCTCTCAACGGTTTGTTCAACATCTACACAACACACATGATATAGCACCCTTCCCAAATTGGCTTCCCATTTGAACGGTAACAACCCAATTCCCACACAGCGATCCACTCCTATGATCGATCACTTCTCTGTACGGGCCTAAGTACAACAAGAAGGCATTCCCAAATGAACAACCTACACAGCTTGGTTACTATGCATGCAATTGAGTAGTAGGAGATTAGATTTGTATATAATATGATTGATCTTGCAGCTTGAACGCTCAACTCACGATTTTAAAGGATGGAAGCATTGTACAGCTGTTTCATCCTTGTTGGGAATGATGAGCATTGCACATGCACCGAGCCCCAAACACAAAGAGACTCAAACAACGGTTGGCGTGAACGATTGTCAATCGAACACCTTAACCGCAAGGCTATCCGCGCTCGCTCTCAACGGTTTGTTCAACATCTACACAACACACATGATATAGCACCCTTCCCAAACTGGCTTTGAATTTGAACGGTAACAACCCGATTCCCACACACCGATCCACTCCTATGATCGATCACTTCTCTGTACGGGCCTAAGTACAACAAGAAGGCATTCCCAAATGAACAACCTACACAGCTTGGTTACTGTGCTTGCAATTGAGTAGTAGGAGATTAGATTTGTAGATAATATTATTGTTCATGCAGCTTGAACGCTCAACTCACCATTGGGAACGATGGAAGCACTGTACAGCTGTTTGATCCTTGTTGGGAATGATGAGCATTGCACATGCACCGAGACCCAAACACAAGGAGACTCAAACAACGGTTGGGGTGAACGATTGTCAATCGAACACCTTAACCGCAAGGCTATCCGCGCTCGCTCTCAACGGTTTGTTCAACATCTACACAACACACATGATATAGCACCCTTCCCAAACTGGCTTTCAATTTGAACGGTAACAACCCAATTCCCACACAGCGATCCACTCCTATGATCGATCACTTCTCTGTAGGGGCCTAAGTACAACAAGAAGGCATTCCCAAATGAACAACCTACACAGCTTGGTTACTATGCATGCAATTGAGTAGTAGGAGATTAGATTTGTATATGATATGATTGATCATGCAGCTTGAACGCTCAACTCACGATTGGAAACGATGGAAGCACTGTACAGCTGTTTCATCCTTGTTCGGAATGATGAGCATTGCACATCCACCGAGCCCCAAACACAAAGAGACTCAAACAACGGTTGGCGTGAACGATTGTGAATCGAACACCTTAACCGCAAGGCTATCCGCGCTCGCTCTCAACGGTTTGTTCAACATCTACACAACACACATGATATAGCACCCTTCCCAAACTGGCTTTGAATTTGAACGGTAACAACCCAATTCCCACACAGCGATCCACTCCTATGATCGATCACTTCTCTGTACGGGCCTAAGTACAACAAGAAGGCATTCCCAAATGAACAACCTACACAGCTTGGTTACTATGCATGCAATTGAGTAGTAGGAGATTAGATTTGTATATTTGTTTGACTGATCATGCAGCTTGAACGCTGAACTCACCATTGGAAACGATGGAAGCACTGTACAGCTGTTTCATCCTTGTTGGGAATGATGAGCATTGCACATCCACCGAGCCCCAAACACAAAGAGACTCAAACAACGGTTGGCGTGAACGATTGTCAATCGAACACCTTAACCGCAAGGCTATCCGCGCTCGCTCTCAACGGTTTGTTCAACATCTACACAACACACATGATATAGCACCCTTCCCAAATTGGCTTCCCATTTGAACGGTAACAACCCAATTCCCACACAGCGATCCACTCCTATGATCGATCACTTCTCTGTAGGGGCCTAAGTACAACAAGAAGGCATTCCCAAATGAACAACCTACACAGCTTGGTTACTATGCATGCAATTGAGTAGTAGGAGATTAGATTTGTATATAATGTGATTGATCATGCAGCTTGAACGCTCAACTCACCATTGGAAACGATGGAAGCACTGTACAGCTGTTTGATCCTTGTTGGGAATGATGAGCATTGCACATGCACCGAGACCCAAACACAAGGGGACTCGAACAACGGTTGGGGTGAACGATTGTCAATCGAACACCTTAACCGCAAGGCTATCCGCGCTCGCTCTCAACGGTTTGTTCAACATCTACACAACACACATGATATAGCACCCTTCCCAAACTGGCTTTCAATTTGAACGGTAACAACCCAATTCCCACACAGCGATCCACTCCTATGATCGATCACTTCTCTGTAGGGGCCTAAGTACAACAAGAAGGCATTCCCAAATGAACAACCTACACAGCTTGGTTACTATGCATGCAATTGAGTAGTAGGAGATTAGATTTGTATATGATATGATTGATCATGCAGCTTGAACGCTCAACTCACCATTGGAAACGATATAAGCACTGTACAGCTGTTTCATCCTTGTTGGGAATGATGAGCATTGCACATGCACCGAGCCCCAAACACAAAGAGACTCAAACAACGGTTGGGGTGAACGATTGTCAATCGAACACCTTAACCGCAAGGCTATCCGCGCTCGCTCTCAACGGTTTGTTCAACATCTACACAACACACATGATATAGCACCCATCCCAAATTGGCTTCCCATTTGAACGGTCACAACCCAATTCCCACACAGCGATCCACTCCTATGATCGATCACTTCTCTGTACGGGCCTAAGTACAACAAGAAGGCATTCCCTTATGAACAACCTACACAGCTTGGTTACTATGCATGCAATTGAGTAGTAGGAGATTAGATTTGTATATAATATGATTGATCATGCAGCTTGAACGCTGAACTCACCATTGGAAACGATGGAAGCACTGTACAGCTGTTTCATCCTTGTTGGGAATGATGAGCATTGCACATCCACCGAGCCCCAAACACAAAGAGACTCAAACAACGGTTGGCGTGAACGATTGTCAATCGAACACCTTAACCGCAAGGCTATCCGCGCTCGCTCTCAACGGTTTGTTCAACATCTACACAACACACATGATGTAGCACCCTTTCCAAACTGGCTTTGAATTTGAACGGTAACAACCCAATTCCCACACAGCGATCCACTCCTATGATCGATCACTTCTCTGTTCGGGCCTAAGTACAACAAGAAGGCATTCCCAAATGAACAACCTACACAGCTTGGTTTCTATGCATGCATGTGAGTAGTAGGAGATTAGATTTGTATATAATATGATTGATCATGCAGCTTGAACGCTCACCTCACGATTTTAAAGGATGGAAGCACTGTACAGCTGTTTCATCCTTGTTCGGAATGATGAGCATTGCACATGCACCGAGCCTCAAACACAAGGGGACTCGAACAACGGTTGGGGTGAACGATTGTCAATCGAACACCTTAACCGCAAGGCTATCCGCGCTCGCTCTCAACGGTTTGTTCAACATCTACACAACACACATGATATAGCACCCTTCCCAAACTGGCTTTGAATTTGAACGGTAACAACCCGATCCCGACACACCGATCCACTCCTATGATCGATCACTTCTCTGTAGGGGCCTAAGTACAACAAGAAGGCATTCCCAAATGAACAACCTACACAGCTTGGTCACTATGCATGCAATTGAGTAGTAAGAGATTAGATTTGTATATAATATGATTGATCATGCAGCTTGAACGCTCAACTCACGATTGGAAACGATGGAAGCACTGTACAGCTGTTTCATCCTTGTTGGGAATGATGAGCATTGCACATCCACCGAGCCCCAAACACAAAGAGACTCAAACAACGGTTGGCGTGAACGATTGTCAATCGAACACCTTAACCGCAAGGCTATCCGCGCTCGCTCTCAACGGTTTGTTCAACATCTACACAACACACATGATATAGCACCCTTCCCAAACTGGCTTTCAATTTGAACGGTAACAACCCAATTCCCACACAGCGATCCACTCCTATGATCGATCACTTCTCTGTACGGGCCTAAGTACAACAAGAAGGCATTCCCAAATGAACAACCTACACAGCTTGGTTACTATGCATGCAATTGAGTAGTAGGAGATTAGATTTGTATATTTGTTTGACTGATCATGCAGCTTGAACGCTGAACTCACCATTGGAAACGATGGAAGCACTGTACAGCTGTTTCATCCTTGTTGGGAATGATGAGCATTGCACATGCACCGAGCCCCAAACACAAAGAGACTCAAACAACGGTTGGCGTGAACGATTGTCAATCGAACACCTTAACCGCAAGGCTATCCGCGCTCGCTCTCAACGGTTTGTTCAACATCTACACAACACACATGATATAGCACCCTTCCCAAATTGGCTTCCCATTTGAACGGTAACAACCCAATTCCCACACAGCGATCCACTCCTATGATCGATCACTTCTCTGTAGGGGCCTAAGTACAACAAGAAGGCATTCCCAAATGAACAACCTACACAGCTTGGTTACTATGCATGCAATTGAGTAGTAGGAGATTAGATTTGTATATAATGTGATTGATCATGCAGCTTGAACGCTCAACTCACCATTGGAAACGATGGAAGCACTGTACAGCTGTTTGATCCTTGTTGGGAATGATGAGCATTGCACATGCACCGAGACCCAAACACAAGGGGACTCGAACAACGGTTGGGGTGAACGATTGTGAATCGAACACCTTAACCGCAAGGCTATCCGCGCTCGCTCTCAACGGTTTGTTCAACATCTACACAACACACATGATATAGCACCCTTCCCAAACTGGCTTTGAATTTGAACGGTAACAACCCAATTCCCACACAGCGATCCACTCCTATGATCGATCACTTCTCTGTACGGGCCTAAGTACAACAAGAAGGCATTCCCAAATGAACAACCTACACAGCTTGGTTACTATGCATGCAATTGAGTAGTAGGAGATTAGATTTGTATATTTGTTTGACTGATCATGCAGCTTGAACGCTGAACTCACCATTGGAAACGATGGAAGCACTGTACAGCTGTTTCATCCTTGTTGGGAATGATGAGCATTGCACATGCACCGAGCCCCAAACACAAAGAGACTCAAACAACGGTTGGCGTGAACGATTGTCAATCGAACACCTTAACCGCAAGGCTATCCGCGCTCGCTCTCAACGGTTTGTTCAACATCTACACAACACACATGATATAGCACCCTTCCCAAATTGGCTTCCCATTTGAACGGTAACAACCCAATTCCCACACAGCGATCCACTCCTATGATCGATCACTTCTCTGTAGGGGCCTAAGTACAACAAGAAGGCATTCCCAAATGAACAACCTACACAGCTTGGTTACTATGCATGCAATTGAGTAGTAGGAGATTAGATTTGTATATAATGTGATTGATCATGCAGCTTGAACGCTCAACTCACCATTGGAAACGATGGAAGCACTGTACAGCTGTTTGATCCTTGTTGGGAATGATGAGCATTGCACATGCACCGAGACCCAAACACAAGGGGACTCGAACAACGGTTGGGGTGAACGATTGTCAATCGAACACCTTAACCGCAAGGCTATCCGCGCTCGCTCTCAACGGTTTGTTCAACATCTACACAACACACATGATATAGCACCCTTCCCAAACTGGCTTTCAATTTGAACGGTAACAACCCAATTCCCACACAGCGATCCACTCCTATGATCGATCACTTCTCTGTAGGGGCCTAAGTACAACAAGAAGGCATTCCCAAATGAACAACCTACACAGCTTGGTTACTATGCATGCAATTGAGTAGTAGGAGATTAGATTTGTATATAATATGATTGATCATGCAGCTTGAACGCTCAACTCACCATTGGAAACGATATAAGCACTGTACAGCTGTTTCATCCTTGTTGGGAATGATGAGCATTGCACATGCACCGAGCCCCAAACACAAAGAGACTCAAACAACGGTTGGCGTGAACGATTGTCAATCGAACACCTTAACCGCAAGGCTATCCGCGCTCGCTCTCAACGGTTTGTTCAACATCTACACAACACACATGATATAGCACCCATCCCAAATTGGCTTCCCATTTGAACGGTCACAACCCAATTCCCACACAGCGATCCACTCCTATGATCGATCACTTCTCTGTACGGGCCTAAGTACAACAAGAAGGCATTCCCAAATGAACAACCTACACAGCTTGGTTACTATGCATGCAATTGAGTAGTAGGAGATTAGATTTGTATATAATATGATTGATCATGCAGCTTGAACGCTCAACTCACCATTGGAAACGATGGAAGCACTGTACAGCTGTTTCATCCTTGTTGGGAATGATGAGCATTGCACATGCACCGAGCCCCAAACACAAAGAGACTCAAACAACGGTTGGCGTGAACGATTGTCAATCGAACACCTTAACCGCAAGGCTATCCGCGCTCGCTCTCAACGGTTTGTTCAACATCTACACAACACACATGATGTAGCACCCTTTCCAAACTGGCTTTGAATTTGAACGGTAACAACCCAATTCCCACACAGCGATCCACTCCTATGATCGATCACTTCTCTGTTCGGGCCTAAGTACAACAAGAAGGCATTCCCAAATGAACAACCTACACAGCTTGGTTTCTATGCATGCATGTGAGTAGTAGGAGATTAGATTTGTATATAATATGATTGATCATGCAGCTTGAACGCTCACCTCACGATTTTAAAGGATGGAAGCACTGTACAGCTGTTTCATCCTTGTTCGGAATGATGAGCATTGCACATGCACCGAGCCTCAAACACAAGGGGACTCGAACAACGGTTGGGGTGAACGATTGTCAATCGAACACCTTAACCGCAAGGCTATCCGCGCTCGCTCTCAACGGTTTGTTCAACATCTACACAACACACATGATATAGCACCCTTCCCAAACTGGCTTTGAATTTGAACGGTAACAACCCGATCCCGACACACCGATCCACTCCTATGATCGATCACTTCTCTGTAGGGGCCTAAGTACAACAAGAAGGCATTCCCAAATGAACAACCTACACAGCTTGGTCACTATGCATGCAATTGAGTAGTAAGAGATTAGATTTGTATATAATATGATTGATCATGCAGCTTGAACGCTCAACTCACGATTGGAAACGATGGAAGCACTGTACAGCTGTTTCATCCTTGTTGGGAATGATGAGCATTGCACATCCACCGAGCCCCAAACACAAAGAGACTCAAACAACGGTTGGCGTGAACGATTGTCAATCGAACACCTTAACCGCAAGGCTATCCGCGCTCGCTCTCAACGGTTTGTTCAACATCTACACAACACACATGATATAGCACCCTTCCCAAACTGGCTTTGAATTTGAACGGTAACAACCCGATCCCGACACACCGATCCACTCCTATGATCGATCACTTCTCTGTACGGGCCTAAGTACAACAAGAAGGCATTCCCAAATGAACAACCTACACAGCTTGGTTACTATGCATGCAATTGAGTAGTAGGAGATTAGATTTGTATATTATCTGATTGATCATGCAGCTTGAACGATCAACTCAACATTGGAAACGATGGAAGCACTGTACAGCTGTTTGATCCTTGTTCGGAATGATGAGCATTGCACATCCACCGAGCCCCAAACACAAGGGGACTCGAACAACGGTTGGCGTGAACGATTGTCAATCGAACACCTCAACCGCAAGGCTATCCGCGATCGCTCTCAATTGTTTGTTCAACATCTACACAACACACATGATATAGCACCCTTCCCAAACTGGCTTTGAATTTGAACGGTAACAACCCAATTCCCACACAGCGATCCACTCCTATGATCGATCACTTCTCTGTAGGGGCCTAAGTACAACAAGAAGGCATTCCCAAATGAACAACCTACACAGCTTGGTTACTATGCATGCAATTGAGTAGTAGGAGATTAGATTTGTATATAATATGATTGATCATGCAGCTTGAACGCTCAACTCACCATTGGAAACGATGGAAGCACTGTACAGCTGTTTCATCCTTGTTCGGAATGATGAGCATTGCACATGCACCGAGCCCCAAACACAAGGGGACTCAAACAACGGTTGGCGTGAACGATTGTGAATCGAACACCTTAACCGCAAGGCTATCCGCGCTCGCTCTCAACGGTTTGTTCAACATCTACACAACACACATGATATAGCACCCTTCCCAAACTGGCTTTGAATTTGAACGGTAACAACCCAATTCCCACACAGCGATCCACTCCTATGATCGATCACTTCTCTGTACGGGCCTAAGTACAACAAGAAGGCATTCCCAAATGAACAACCTACACAGCTTGGTTACTATGCATGCAATTGAGTAGTAGGAGATTAGATTTGTATATTATCTGAATGATCATGCAGCTTGAACGCTCAACTCAACATTGGAAACGATGGAAGCACTGTACAGCTGTTTCATCCTTGTTGGGAATGATGAGCATTGCACATCCACCGAGCCCCAAACACAAAGAGACTCAAACAACGGTTGGCGTGAACGATTGTCAATCGAACACCTTAACCGCAAGGCTATCCGCGCTCGCTCTCAACGGTTTGTTCAACATCTACACAACACACATGATATAGCACCCTTCCCAAACTGGCTTTGAATTTGAACGATAAAAACCCAATTCCCACACAGCGATCCACTCCTATGATCGATCACTTCTCTGTACGGGCCTAAGTACAACAAGAAGGCATTCCCAAATGAACAACCTACACAGCTTGGTTACTATGCATGCAATTGAGTAGTAGGAGATTATATTTGTATATAATATGATTGTTCAAGCAGCGTGAACGCTAAACTCACCATTGGAAACGATGGAAGCACTGTACAGCTGTTTCATCCTTGTTCGGAATGATGAGCATTGCACATCCACCGAGACCCAAACGGAAGTGGAATTTGTGGATGATTGGCGTAAACGATTGTCAATCGAACACCTTAACCGCAAGGCTATCCGCGATCGCTCTCAACGCTTTGTTCAACATCTACACAACACACATGATATAGCACCCTTCCCAAATTGGCTTCCCATTTGAACGGTAACTACCCAATTCCCACACAGCGATCCACTCCTATGATCGATCACTTCTCTGTAGGGGCCTAAGTACAACAAGAAGGCATTCCCAAATGAACAACCTACACAGCTTGGTTACTATGCATGCAATTGAGTAGTAAGAGATTAGATTTGTATATAATATGATTGATCATGCAGCTTGAACGCTCAACTCAACATTGGAAACGATGGAAGCACTGTACAGCTGTTTGATCCTTGTTGGGAATGATGAGCATTGCACATCCACCGAGCCCCAAACACAAAGGGACTAGAACAACGGTTGGAGTGAACGATTGTCAATCGAACACCTTAACCGCAAGGCTATCCGCGCTCGCTCTCAACGGTTTGTTCAACATCTACACAACACACATGATATAGCACCCTTCCCAAATTGGCTTCCCATTGGAACGGTAACTACCCAATTCCCACACAGCGATCCACTCCTATGATCGATCACTTCTCTGTACGGGCCTAAGTACAACAAGAAGGCATTCCCAAATGAACAACCTACACAGCTTGGTTACTATGCATGCAATTGAGTAGTAGGAGATTAGATTTGTATATTTGTTTGATTGATCATGCAGCTTGAACGCTCAACTCAACATTGGAAACGATGGAAGCACTGTACAGCTGTTTCATCCTTGTTCGGAATGATGAGCATTGCACATGCACCGAGCCCCAAACACAAGGGGACTCAAACAACGGTTGGGGTGAACGATTGTCAATCGAACACCTTAACCGCAAGGCTATCCGCGCTCGCTCTCAACGGTTTGTTCAACATCTACACAACACACATGATATAGCACCCTTCCCAAATTGGCTTCCCATTTGAACGGTAACTACCCAATTCCCACACAGCGATCCACTCCTATGATCGATCACTTCTCTGTAGGGGCCTAAGTACAACAAGAAGGCATTCCCAAATGAACAACCTACACAGCTTGGTTACTATGCATGCAATTGAGTAGTAAGAGATTAGATTTGTATATAATATGATTGATCATGCAGCTTGAACGCTCAACTCAACATTGGAAACGATGGAAGCACTGTACAGCTGTTTGATCCTTGTTGGGAATGATGAGCATTGCACATCCACCGAGCCCCAAACACAAAGGGACTAGAACAACGGTTGGAGTGAACGATTGTCAATCGAACACCTTAACCGCAAGGCTATCCGCGCTCGCTCTCAACGGTTTGTTCAACATCTACACAACACACATGATATAGCACCCTTCCCAAATTGGCTTCCCATTGGAACGGTAACTACCCAATTCCCACACAGCGATCCACTCCTATGATCGATCACTTCTCTGTACGGGCCTAAGTACAACAAGAAGGCATTCCCAAATGAACAACCTACACAGCTTGGTTACTATGCATGCAATTGAGTAGTAGGAGATTAGATTTGTATATTTGTTTGATTGATCATGCAGCTTGAACGCTCAACTCAACATTGGAAACGATGGAAGCACTGTACAGCTGTTTCATCCTTGTTCGGAATGATGAGCATTGCACATGCACCGAGCCCCAAACACAAGGGGACTCAAACAACGGTTGGGGTGAACGATTGTCAATCGAACACCTTAACCGCAAGGCTATCCGCGCTCGCTCTCAACGGTTTGTTCAACATCTACACAACACACATGATATAGCACCCTTCCCAAACTGGCTTCCCATTTGAACGGTAACAACCCAATTCCCACACAGCGATCCACTCCTATGATCGATCACTTCTCTGTTATGGCCTAAGTACAACAAGAAGGCATTCCCAAATGAACAACCTACACAGCTTGGTTAGTATGCATGCAATTGAGTAGTAGGAGATTAGATTTGTATTGAATATGATTGATCATGCAGCTTGAACGCTCAACTCACCATTGGAAACGATATAAGCACTGTACAGCTGTTTCATCCTTGTTGGGAATGATGAGCATTGCACATGCACCGAGCCCCAAACACAAGGAGACTGGAACAACGGTTGGGGTGAACGATTGTCAATCGAACACCTTAACCGCAAGGCTATCAGCGCTCGCTCTCAACGGTTTGTTCAACATCTACACAACACACATGATATAGCACCCTTCCCAAACTGGCTTCCCATTTGAACGGTAACAACCCAATTCCCACACAGCGATCCACTCCTATGATCGATCACTTCTCTGTTATGGCCTAAGTACAACAAGAAGGCATTCCCAAATGAACAACCTACACAGCTTGGTTAGTATGCATGCAATTGAGTAGTAGGAGATTAGATTTGTATATAATATGATTGATCATGCAGCTTGAACGCTCAACTCACGATTGGAAACGATGGAAGCACTGTACAGCTGTTTCATCCTTGTTGGGAAAGATGAGCATTGCACATGCACCGAGCCCCAAACACAAGTGAATTCGAACAACGGTTGGGGTGAACGATTGTCAATCGAACACCTTAACCGCAAGGCTATCCGCGCTCGCTCTCAACGCTTTGTTCAACATCTACACAACACACATGATATAGCACCCTTCCCAAACTGGCTTCCCATTTGAACGGTAACAACCCAATTCCCACACAGCGATCCACTCCTATGATCGATCACTTCTATGTAGGGGCCTAAGTACAACAAGAAGGCATTCCCAAATGAACAACCTACACAGCTTGGTTACTATGCATGCAATTGAGTAGTAGGAGATTAGATTTGTATATAATATGATTGATCATGCAGCTTTCCCGCTCAACTCGTCATTGGAAACGATGGAAGCACTGTACAGCTGTTTCATCCTTGTTGGGAATGATGAGCATTGCATATCCACCGAGCCCCAAACACAAAGAGACTCAAACAACGGTTGGCGTGAACGATTGTGAATCGAACACCTTAACCGCAAGGCTATCCGCGCTCGCTCTCAACGGTTTGTTCAACATCTACACACCACACATGATATAGCACCCTTCCCAAATCGGCTTCCCATTTGAACGGTAACAACCCAATTCCCACACAGCGATCCACTCCTATGATCGATCACTTCTCTGTACGGGCCTAAGTACAACAAGAAAGCATTCCCAAATGAACAACATACACAGCTTAGTTACTATGCATGCAATTGAGTAGTAGGAGATTGGATTTGTATTGAATATGATTGATCATGCAGCTTGAACGCTGAACTCACCATTGGAAACGATGGAAGCACTGTACAGCTGTTTCATCCTTGTTCGGAATGATGAGCATTGCACATCCACCGAGCCCCAAACACAAGGAGACTCAAACAACGGTTGGGGTGAACGGTAGTCAATCGAACACCCTAACCGCAAGGCTATCCGCGATCGCTCTCAACGGTTTGTTCAACATCTACACAACACACATGATATAGCACCCTTCCCAAACTGGCTTTCAATTTGAACGGTAACAACCCAATTCCCACACAGCGATCCACTCCTATGATCGATCACTTCTCTGTACGGGCCTAAGTACAACAAGAAAGCATTCCCAAATGAACAACCTACACAGCTTGGTTAATATGAACGCAATTGAGTAGTAGGAGATTAGATTTGTATATTATATGATTGATCATGCAGCTTGAACGCTCAACTCAACATTGGAAACGATGGAAGCACTGCACAGCTGTTTCATCCTTGTTGGGAATGATGAGCATTACACATGCACCGAGCCCCAAACACAAGGGGACTCGAACAACGGTTGGGGTGAACGATTGTCAATCGAACGCCTTAACCGCAAGGCTATCCGCGATCGCTCTCAACGGTTTGTTTAACATCTACACAACATATATGATATAGCACCCTTCCCAAACTGGCTTCCCATTTGAACGGTAACAACCCAATTCCCACACAGCGATCCACTCCTATGATCGATCACTTCTATGTAGGGGCCTAAGTACAACAAGAAGGCATTCCCTTATGAACAACCTACACAGCTTGGTTACTATGCATGCAATTGAGTAGTAGGAGATTATATTTGTATATAATATGATTGATCATGCAGCTTGAACGCTCAACTCACGATTGGAAACGATGGAAGCACTGTACAGCTGTTTCATCCTTGTTCGGAATGATGAGCATTGCACATCCACCGAGCCCCAAACACAAGGGGACTAGAACAACGGTTGGGGTGAACGATTGTCAATCGAACACCTTAACCGCAAGGCTATCCGCGCTCGCTCTCAACGGTTTGTTCAACATCTACACAACACACATGTTATAGCACCCTTCCCAAACTGGCTTCCCATTTGAATGGTAACAACCCAATTCCCACACACCGATCCACTCCTATGATCGATCACTTCTCTGTACGGGCCTAAGTACAACAAGAAGGCATTCCCAAATGAACAACATACACAGCTTGGTTACTATGCATGCAATTGAGTAGTAGGAGATTAGATTTGTATTGAATATGATTGATCATGCAGCTTGAACGCTCAACTCACCATTGGAAACGATGGAAGCACTGTACAGCTGTTTCATCCTTGTTGGGAATGATGAGCGTTGCACATGCACCGAGCCCCAAACACAAGGGGACTAGAACAACGGTTGGGGTGAACGATTGTCAATCGAACACCTTAACCGCAAGGCTATCAGCGCTCGCTCTCAACGGTTTGTTCAACATCTACACAACACACATGATATAGCACCCTTCCCAAACTGGCTTCCCATTTGAACGGTAACAACCCAATTCCCACACACCGATCCACTCCTATGATCGATCACTTCTCTGTAGGGGCCTAAGTACAACAAGAAGGCATTCCCAAATGAACAACCTACACAGCTTGGTTACTATGCATGCAATTGAGTAGTAAGAGATTAGATTTGTATATAATATGATTGATCATGCAGCTTGAACGCTCAACTCACCATTGGAAACGATGGAAGCACTGTACAGCTGTTTCATCCTTGTTGGGAAAGATGAGCATTGCACATGCACCGAGCCCCAAACACAAGTGAATTCGAACAACGGTTGGGGTGAACGATTGTCAATCGAACACCTTAACCGCAAGGCTATCCGCGCTCGCTCTCAACGCTTTGTTCAACATCTACACAACACACATGATATAGCACCCTTCCCAAACTGGCTTTGAATTTGAACGGTAACAACCCAATTCCCACACAGCGATCCACTCCTATGATCGATCACTTCTCTGTACGGGCCTAAGTACAACAAGAAGGCATTCCCAAATGAACAACCTACACAGCTTGGTTACTATGCATGCAATTGAGTAGTAGGAGATTAGATTTGTATATAATATGATTGATCATGCAGCTTTCCCGCTCAACTCGTCATTGGAAACGATGGAAGCACTGTACAGCTGTTTCATCCTTGTTCGGAATGATGAGCATTGCATATCCACCGAGCCCCAAACACAAAGTGACTCAAACAACGGTTGGCGTGAACGATTGTGAATCGAACACCTTAACCGCAAGGCTATCCGCGCTCGCTCTCAACGGTTTGTTCAACATCTACACAACACACATGATATAGCACCCTTCCCAAATTGGCTTCCCATTTGAACGGTAACAACCCAATTCCCACACAGCGATCCACTCCTATGATCGATCACTTCTCTGTACGGGCCTAAGTACAACAAGAAAGCATTCCCAAATGAACAACATACACAGCTTAGTTACTATGCATGCAATTGAGTAGTAGGAGATTGGATTTGTATTGAATATGATTGATCATGCAGCTTGAACGCTCAACTCACCATTGGAAACGATGGAAGCACTGTACAGCTGTTTGATCCTTGTTCGGAATGATGAGCATTGCACATCCACCGAGCCCCAAACACAAGGAGACTCAAACAACGGTTGGGGTGAACGATTGTGAATCGAACACCTTAACCGCAAGGCTATCCGCGATCGCTCTCAACGGTTTGTTCAACATCTACACAACACATATGATATAGCACCCTTCCCAAACTGGCTTCCCATTTGAACGGTAACAACCCAATTCCCACACAGCGATCCACTCCTATGATCGATCACTTCTCTGTACGGGCCTAAGTACAACAAGAAGGCATTCCCTTATGAACAACCTACACAGCTTGGTTACTATGCATGCAATTGAGTAGTAGGAGATTAGATTTGTATATAATATGATTGATCATGCAGCTTGAACGCTCAACTCAACATTGGAAACGATGGAAGCACTGTACAGCTGTTTCATCCTTGTTGGGAATGATGAGCATTGCACATCGACCGAGCCCCAAACACAAGGAGACTCAAACAACGGTTGGGGTGAACGATTGTCAATCGAACACCTTAACCGCAAGGCTATCCGCGCTCGCTCTCAACGGTTTGTTCAACATCTACACAACACATATGATATAGCACCCTTCCCAAACTGGCTTGAATTTGAACGGTAACAACTCAATTCCCACACAGCGATCCACTCCTATGATCGATCACTTCTCTGTACGGGCCTAAGTACAACAAGAAGGCATTCCCAAATGAACAACCTACACAGCTTGGTTAGTATGCATGCAATTGAGTAGTAGGAGATTAGATTTGCATATATTATGATTGATCATGCAGCTTGAACGCTCAACTCACCATTGGAAACGATGGAAGCACTGTACAGCTGTTTCATCCTTGTTGGGAATGATGAGCGTTGCACATGCACCGAGACCCAAACACAAGGGGACTAGAACAACGGTTGGGATGAACGATTGCTAATCGAATACCTTAACCGCAAGGCTATCCGCGATCGCTCTCAACGCTTTGTTCAACATCTACACAACACACATGCTATAGCACCCTTCCCAGGTTGGCTTCCCATTTGAACGGTTACAACCCAATTCCCACACAGCGATCCACTCCTATGATCGATCACTTCTCTGTACGGGCCTAAGTACAACAAGAAGGCATTCCCAAATGAACAACATACACAGCTTGGTTACTATGCATGCAATTGAGTAGTAGGAGATTAGATTTGTATATTTGTTTGACTGATCATGCAGCTTGAACGCTGAACTCACCATTGGAAACGATGGAAGCACTGTACAGCTGTTTCATCCTTGTGGGGAATGATGAGCATTGCACATCCACCGAGCCCCAAACACAAGGGGACTAGAACAACGGTTGGGGTGAACGATTGTCAATCGAACACCTTAACCGCAAGGCTATCCGCGCTCGCTCTCAACGCTTTGTTCAACATCTACACAACACACATGTTATAGCACCCTTCCCAAACTGGCTTCCCATTTGAACGGTAACAACCCAATTCCCACACACCGATCCACTCCTATGATCGATCACTTCTCTGTACGGGCCTAAGTACAACAAGAAGGCATTCCCAAATGAACAACATACACAGCTTGGTTACTATGCATGCAATTGAGTAGTAGGAGATTAGATTTGTATTGAATATGATTGATCATGCAGCTTGAACGCTCAACTCACCATTGGAAACGATGGAAGCACTGTACAGCTGTTTCATCCTTGTTGGGAATGATGAGCGTTGCACATGCACCGAGACCCAAACACAAGGGGACTAGAACAACGGTTGGGATGAACGATCGTCAATCGAACACCTTAACCGCAAGGCTATCCGCGCTCGCTCTCAACGCTTTGTTCAACATCTACACAACACACATGATATAGCACCCTTCCCAAATTGGCTTCCCATTTGAACGGTAACAACCCAATCCCCACACAGCGATCCACTCCTATGATCGATCACTTCTCTGTACGGGCCTAAGTAAAACAAGAAGGCATTCCCTTATGAACAACCTACACAGCTTGGTTACTATGCATGCAATTGAGTAGTAGGAGATTAGATTTGTATATAATATGATTGATCATGCAGCTTGAACGCTCAACTCACCATTGGAAACGATGGAAGCACTGTACAGCTGTTTCATCCTTGTTCGGAATGTTGAGCATTGCACATGCACCGAGCCCCAAACACAAGGAGACTCAAACAACGGTTGGGGTGAACGATTGTCAATCGAACACCTTAACCGCAAGGCTATCCGCGATCGCTCTCAACGGTTTGTTTAACATCTACACAACACATATGATATAGCACCCTTCCCAAACTGGCTTCCCATTTGAACGGTAACAACCCAATTCCCACACAGTGATCCACTCCTATGATCGATCACTTCTCTGTACGGGCCTAAATACAACAAGAAGGCATTCCCAAATGAACAACCTACACAGCTTGGTTACTATGCATGCAATTGAGTAGTAGGGGATTAGATTTGTATATAATATGATTGATCATGCAGCTTGAACGCTCAACTCACCATTGGAAACGATGGAAGCACTGTACAGCTGTTTCATCCTTGTTGGGAATGATGAGCATTGCACATCCACCGAGCCCCAAACACAAGGAGACTAAAACCACGGTTGGGGTGATCGACTGTGAATCAAACACCTTAACCACAAGGCTATCCGCGCTCGCTCTCAACGGTTTGTTCAACATCTACACAACACATATGATATAGCACCCTTCCCAAACTGGCTTTGAATTTGAACGGTAACAACCCAATTCCCACACAGCGATCCACTCCTATGATCGATCACTTCTCTGTACGGGCCTAAGTACAACAAGAAGGCATTCCCAAATGAACAACCTACACAGCTTGGTTACTATGCATGCAATTGAGTAGTAGGAGATTAGATTTGTATATGATATGATTGATCATGCAGCTTGAACGCTCAACTCACCATTGGAAACGATGGAAGCACTGTACAGCTGTTTCATCCTTGTTCGGAATGATGAGCATTGCACATGCACCGAGCCCAAAACACAAGGGGACTCAAACAACGGTTGGGGTGAACGATTGTCAATCGAACACCTCAACCGCAAGGCTATCCGCGCTCGCTCTCAACGGTTTGTTCAACATCTACACAACACACATGATATAGCACCCTTCCCAAACTGGCTTCCCATTTGAACGGTAACAACCCAATTCCCACACAGCGATCCACTCCTATGATCGATCACTTCTCTGTACGGGCCTAAGTACAACAAGAAGGCATTCCCAAATGAACAACATACACAGCTTAGTTACTATGCATGCAATTGCGTAGTAGGAGAATAGCTTTGTATATAATATGATTGAACATGCAACTTGAACGCTCAACTCACCATTGGAAACGATGGAAGCACTGTAGAGCTGTTTGATCCTTGTTGGGAATGATGAGCATTGCACATCCACCGAGCCCCAAACACAAGGAGACTCAAACAACGGTTGGGGTGATCGACTGTGAATCGAACACCTTAACCGCAAGGCTATCCGCGATCGCTCTCAACGGTTTGTTCAACATCTACACAACACATATGATATAGCACCCTTCCCAAACTGGCTTTGAATTTGAACGGTAACAACCCAATTCCCACACAGCGATCCACTCCTATGATCGATCACTTCTCTGTACGGGCCTAAGTACAACAAGAAGGCATTCCCAAATGACCAACATACACAGCTTGGTTACTATGCATGCAATTGAGTAGTAGGAGATTAGATTTGTAATGAATATTATTGATCATGCAGCTTGAACGCTCAACTCACCATTGGAAACGATGGAATCACTGTACAGCTGTTTCATCCTTGTTGGGAATGATGAGCATTGCACATGCACCGAGCCCCAAACACAAGGGGACTCGAACAACGGTTGGGGTGAACGGTAGTCAATCGAACACCTTAACCGCAAGGCTATCCGCGATCGCTCTCAACGGTTTGTTCAACATCTACACAACACATATGATATAGCACCCTTCCCAAACTGGCTTTGAATTTGAACGGTAACAACCCAATTCCCACACAGCGATCCACTCCTATGATCGATCACTTCTCTGTACGGGCCTAAGTACAACAAGAAGGCATTCCCAAATGAACAACCTACACAGCTTGGTTACTATGCATGCAATTGAGTAGTAGGAGATTAGATTTGTATATAATATGATTGATCATGCAGCTTGAACGCTCAACTCACCATTGGAAACGATGGAATCACTGTACAGCTGTTTCATCCTTGTTGGGAATGATGAGCATTGCACATGCACCGAGCCCCAAACACAAGGGGACTCGAACAACGGTTGGGGTGAACGGTAGTCAATCGAACACCTTAACCGCAAGGCTATCCGCGATCGCTCTCAACGGTTTGTTCAACATCTACACAACACACATGATATAGCACCCTTCCCAAACTGGCTTCCCATTTGAACGGTAACAACCCAATTCCCACAAAGCGATCCACTCCTATGATCGATCACTTCTCTGTACGGGCCTAAGTACAACAAGAAGGCATTCCCAAATGAACAACATACACAGCTTGGTTACTATGCATGCAATTGAGTAGTAGGAGATTAGATTTGTAATGAATATTATTGATCATGCAGCTTGAACGCTCAACTCACCATTGGAAACGATGGAATCACTGTACAGCTGTTTCATCCTTGTTGGGAATGATGAGCATTGCACATGCACCGAGCCCCAAACACAAGGGGACTAGAACAGTGGTTGGGGTGAACGGTAGTCAATCGAACACCTTAACCGCAAGGCTATCCGCGATCGCTCTCAACGGTTTGTTCAACATCTACACAACACATATGATATAGCACCCTTCCCAAACTGGCTTCCCATTTGAACGGTAACTACCCAATTTCCACACAGCGATCCACTCCTATGATCGATCACTTCTCTGTACGGGCCTAAGTACAACAAGAAGGCATTCCCAAATGAACAACCTACACAGCTTGGTTACTATGCATGCAATTGAGTAGTAGGAGATTAGATTTGTATATAATATGATTGATCATGCAGCTTGAACGCTCAACTCACGATTGGAAACGATGGAAGCACTGTACAGCTGTTTCATCCTTGTTCGGAATGATGAGCATTGCACATCCAACGAGCTCCAAACACAAGGGGACTCAAACAACGGTTGGGGTGAACGATTGTGAATCGAACACCTTAACCGCAAGGCTATCCGCGCTCGCTCTCAACGGTTTGTTCAACATCTACACAACACACATGATATAGCACCCTTCCCAAACTGGCTTCCCATTTGAACGGTAACAACCCAATTCCCACACAGCGATCCACTCCTATGATCGATCACTTCTCTGTACGGGCCTAAGTACAACAAGAAGGCATTCCCAAATGAACAACATACACAGCTTGGTTACTATGCATGCAATTGAGTAGTAGGAGATTAGATTTGTAATGAATATTATTGATCATGCAGCTTGAACGCTCAACTCACCATTGGAAACGATGGAATCACTGTACAGCTGTTTCATCCTTGTTGGGAATGATGAGCATTGCACATGCACCGAGCCCCAAACACAAGGGGACTCGAACAACGGTTGGGGTGAACGATTGTGAATCGAACACCTTAACCGCAAGGCTATCCGCGATCGCTCTCAACGGTTTGTTCAACATCTACACAACACATATGATATAGCACCCTTCCCAAACTGGCTTTGAATTTGAACGGTAACAACCCAATTCCCACACAGCGATCCACTCCTATGATCGATCACTTCTCTGTACGGGCCTAAGTACAACAAGAAGGCATTCCCTTATGAACAACCTACACAGCTTGGTTACTATGCATGCAATTGAGTAGTAGGAGATTAGATTTGTATATAATATGATTGATCATGCAGCTTGAACGCTCAACTCACCATTGGAAACGATGGAAGCACTGTACAGCTGTTTCATCCTTGTTCGGAATGATGAGCATTGCACATCCAACGAGCTCCAAACACAAGGGGACTCAAACAACGGTTGGGGTGAACGATTGTGAATCGAACACCTCAACCGCAAGGCTATCCGCGCTCGCTCTCAACGGTTTGTTCAACATCTACACAACACACATGATATAGCACCCTTCCCAAACTGGCTTCCCATTTGAACGGTAACAACCCAATTCCCACACAGCGATCCACTCCTATGATCGATCACTTCTCTGTACGGGCCTAAGTACAACAAGAAGGCATTCCCAAATGAACAACCTACACAGCTTGGTTACTATGCATGCAATTGAGTAGTAGGAGAATAGCTTTGTATATAATATGATTGAACATGCAACTTGAACGCTCAACTCACCATTGGAAACGATGGAATCACTGTACAGCTGTTTCATCCTTGTTGGGAATGATGAGCATTGCACATGCACCGAGCCCCAAACACAAGGGGACTCGAACAACGGTTGGGGTGAACGATTGTGAATCGAACACCTTAACCGCAAGGCTATCCGCGATCGCTCACAACGGTTTGTTCAACATCTACACAACACATATGATATAGCACCCTTCCCAAACTGGCTTCCCATTTGAACGGTAACAACCCAATTCCCACACACCGATCCACTCCTATGATCGATCACTTCTCTGTAGGGTCCTAAGTACAACAAGAAGGCATTCCCTTATGAACAACCTACACAGCTTGGTTACTATGCATGCAATTGAGTAGTAGGAGATTAGATTTGTATATAATATGATTGATCATGCAGCTTGAACGCTCAACTCACGATTGGAAACGATGGAAGCACTGTACAGCTGTTTCATCCTTGTGGGGAATGATGCGCAATGCACATGCACCGAGCATCAAACACAAGGGGACTCAAACAACGGTTGGGGTGAACGATTGTCAATCGAACACCTCAACCGCAAGGCTATCCGCGATCGCTCTCAACGGTTTGTTCAACATCTACACAACACACATGATATAGCACCCTTCCCAAACTGGCATTGAATTTGATCGGTAACAACCCAATTCCCACACACCGATCCACTCCTATGATCGATCACTTCTCTGTACGGGCCTAAGTACAACAAGAAGGCATTCCCAAATGAACAACATACACAGCTTGGTTACTATGCATGCAATTGAGTAGTAGGAGATTAGATTTGTAATGAATATTATTGATCATGCAGCTTGAACGCTCAACTCACCATTGGAAACGATGGAATCACTGTACAGCTGTTTCATCCTTGTTGGGAATGATGAGCATTGCACATGCACCGAGCCCCAAACACAAGGGGACTCGAACAACGGTTGGGGTGAACGATTGTGAATCAAACACCTTAACCGCAAGGCTATCCGCGATCGCTCTCAACGGTTTGTTCAACATCTACACAACACATATGATATAGCACCCTTCCCAAACTGGCTTTGAATTTGAACGGTAACAACCCAATTCCCACACAGCGATCCACTCCTATGATCGATCACTTCTCTGTACGGGCCTAAGTACAACAAGAAGGCATTCCCTTATGAACAACCTACACAGCTTGGTTACTATGCATGCAATTGAGTAGGAGGAGATTAGATTTGTATATAATATGATTGATCATGCAGCTTGAACGCTCAACTCACCATTGGAAACGATGGAAGCACTGTACAGCTGTTTCATCCTTGTTCGGAATGATGAGCATTGCACATCAAACGAGCTCCAAACACAAGGGGACTCAAACAACGGTTGGGGTGAACGATTGTGAATCGAACACCTCAACCGCAAGGCTATCCGCGCTCGCTCTCAACGGTTTGTTCAACATCTACACAACACACATGATATAGCACCCTTCCCAAACTGGCTTTGAATTTGAACGGTAACAACCCAATTCCCACACAGCGATCCACTCCTATGATCGATCACTTCTCTGTACGGGCCTAAGTACAACAAGAAGGCATTCCCAAATGAACAACCTACACAGCTTGGTTACTATGCATGCAATTGAGTAGTAGGAGAATAGCTTTGTATATAATATGATTGAACATGCAACTTGAACGCTCAACTCACCATTGGAAACGATGGAAGCACTGTAGAGCTGTTTGATCCTTGTTGGGAATGATGAGCATTGCACATCCACCGAGCCCCAAACACAAGGAGACTCAAACAACGGTTGGGGTGATCGACTGTGAATCGAACACCTTAACCGCAAGGCTATCCGCGATCGCTCTCAACGGTTTGTTCAACATCTACACAACACATATGATATAGCACCCTTCCCAAACTGGCTTCCCATTTGAACGGTAACAACCCAATTCCCACACAGCGATCCACTCCTATGATCGATCACTTCTCTGTACGGGCCTAAGTACAACAAGAAGGCATTCCCAAATGAACAACATACACAGCTTGGTTACTATGCATGCAATTGAGTAGTAGGAGATTAGATTTGTAATGAATATTATTGATCATGCAGCTTGAACGCTCAACTCACCATTGGAAACGATGGAATCACTGTACAGCTGTTTCATCCTTGTTGGGAATGATGAGCATTGCACATGCACCGAGCCCCAAACACAAGGGGACTCGAACAACGGTTGGGGTGAACGATTGTGAATCGAACACCTTAACCGCAAGGCTATCCGCGATCGCTCTCAACGGTTTGTTCAACATCTACACAACACATATGATATAGCACCCTTCCCAAACTGGCTTTGAATTTGAACGGTAACAACCCAATTCCCACACAGCGATCCACTCCTATGATCGATCACTTCTCTGTACGGGCCTAAGTACAACAAGAAGGCATTCCCAAATGAACAACCTACACAGCTTGGTTACTATGCATGCAATTGAGTAGTAGGAGATTAGATTTGTATATAATATGATTGATCATGCAGCTTGAACGCTCAACTCACCATTGGAAACGATGGAAGCACTGTACAGCTGTTTCATCCTTGTTCGGAATGATGAGCATTGCACATCCAACGAGCTCCAAACACAAGGGGACTCAAACAACGGTTGGGGTGAACGATTGTGAATCGAACACCTCAACCGCAAGGCTATCCGCGCTCGCTCTCAACGGTTTGTTCAACATCTACACAACACACATGATATAGCACCCTTCCCAAACTGGCTTCCCATTTGAACGGTAACAACCCAATTCCCACACAGCGATCCACTCCTATGATCGATCACTTCTCTGTACGGGCCTAAGTACAACAAGAAGGCATTCCCAAATGAACAACATACACAGCTTGGTTACTATGCACGCAATTGAGTAGTAGGAGATTAGATTTGTATATAATATGATTGAACATGCAACTTGAACGCTCAACTCACCATTGGAAACGATGGAAGCTCTGCACAGCTGTTTCATCCTTGTTGGGAATGATGAGCATTGCACATCCACCGAGCCCCAAACACAAGGAGACTCAAACAACGGTTGGGGTGATCGACTGTGAATCGAACACCTTAACCGCAAGGCTATCCGCGATCGCTCTCAACGGTTTGTTCAACATCTACACAACACATATGATATAGCACCCTTCCCAAACTGGCTTCCCATTTGAACGGTAACAACCCAATTCCCACACACCGATCCACTCCTTTGATCGATCACTTCTCTGTACGGGCCTAAGTACAACAAGAAGGCATTCCCAAATGAACAACATACACAGCTTGGTTACTATGCATGCAATTGAGTAGTAGGAGATTAGATTTGTAATGAATATTATTGATCATGCAGCTTGAACGCTCAACTCACCATTGGAAACGATGGAATCACTGTACAGCTGTTTCATCCTTGTTGGGAATGATGAGCATTGCACATGCACCGAGCCCCAAACACAAGGGGACTCGAACAACGGTTGGGGTGAACGATTGTGAATCGAACACCTTAACCGCAAGGCTATCCGCGCTCGCTCTCAACGGTTTGTTCAACATCTACACAACACACATGATATAGCACCCTTCCCAAACTGGCTTTGAATTTGAACGGTAACAACCCAATTCCCACACAGCGATCCACTCCTATGATCGATCACTTCTCTGTACGGGCCTAAGTACAACAAGAAGGCATTCCCAAATGAACAACCTACACAGCTTGGTTACTATGCATGCAATTGAGTAGTAGGAGATTAGATTTGTATATAATATGATTGATCATGCAGCTTGAACGCTCAACTCACGATTGGAAACGATGGAAGCACTGTACAGCTGTTTCATCCTTGTTGGGAATGATGAGCATTCCACATGCACCGAGCCCCAAACACAAGGAGACTCGAACAATGATTTGAGTGAACGATTGTCAATCGAACACCTTAACCGCAAGGCTATCCGCGATCGCTCTCAACGGTTTGTTCAACATCTACACAACACACATGATATAGCACCCTTCCCAAACTGGCTTTGAATTTGAACGGTAACAACCCAATTCCCACACAGCGATCCACTCCTATGATCGATCACTTCTCTGTACGGGCCTAAGTACAACAAGAAGGCATTCCCAAATGAACAACCTACACAGCTTGGTTAGTATGCATGCCATTGAGTAGTAGGAGATTAGATTTGTATATTTGTTTGATTGATCATGCAGCTTGAACGCTCAAGTCAACATTGGAAACGATGGAAGCACTGTACAGCTGTTTGATCCTTGTTGGGAATGATGAGCATTGCACATGCACCGAGCCCCAAACACAAGGGGACTCGAACAAAGGTTGGGGTGAACGATTGTGAATCGAACACCTTAACCGCAAGGCTATCCGCGCTCGCTCTCAACGGTTTGTTCAACATCTACACAAAACACATTATACAGCACCCTTCCCAAACTGGCTTTCAATTTGAACGGTTACAACCCAATTCCCACACAGCGATCCACTCCTATGATCGATCACTTCTCTGTACGGGCCTAAGTACAACAAGAAGGCATTCCCAAATGAACAACCTACACAGCTTGGTTACTATGCACGCAATTGAGTAGTAGGAGATTAGATTTGTATATAATATGATTGATCATGCAGCTTGAACGATCAACTCAACATTGGAAACGATGGAATCACTGTACAGCTGTTTCATCCTTGTTCGGAATGATGAGCATTGCACATGCACCGAGCCCCAAACACAAGGAGACTCGAACAACGGTTGGGGTGAACGATTGTCAATCGAACACCTTAACCGCAAGGCTATCCGCGCTCGCTCTCAACGGTTCGTTCAACATCTACACAACACACATGATATAGCACTCTTCCCAAACCGGCTTTCAATTTGAAAGTCAACAACCCGATTCCCACACAGCGATCCACTCCTATGATCGATCACTTCTCTGTACGGGCCTAAGTACAACAAGAAGGCATTCCCAAATGAACAACCTACACAGCTTGGTTACTATGCATGCAATTGAGTAGTAGGAGATTAGATTTGTATATAATATGATTGATCATGCAGCTTGAACGCTCAACTCAACATTGGAAACGATGGAAGCACTGTACAGCTGTTTCATCCTTGTTGGAAATGATGAGCATTGCACATCCACCGAGCCCCAAACACAAGGGGACTCAAACAACGGTTGGGGTGAACGATTGTCAATCGAACACCTTTACCGCAAGGCTATCCGCGCTCGCTCTCAACGGTTTGTTCAACATTTACACAACACACATGATATAGCACCCTTCCCAAACTGGCTTCCCATTTGAACGGTAACAACCCAATTCCCACACACCGATCCACTCCTATGATCGATCACTTCTCTGTACGGGCCTAAGTACAACAAGAAGGCATTCCCAAATGAACAACCTACACAGCTTGGTTACTATGCATGCAATTGAGTAGTAGGAGATTAGATTTGTATATAATGTGATTGATCATGCAGCTTGAACGCTCAACTCAGCATTGGAAACGATGGAAGCACTGTAGAGCTGTTTCATCCTTGTTCGGAATGATGAGCATTGCACATCCGCCGAGCCCCAAGCACAAGGAGACTAGAACAATGATTGGAGTGAACGATTGTGAATCGAACACCTTAACCGCAAGGCTATCCGCGCTCGCTCTCAACGCTTTACTCAACATCTACACAACACATATGATATAGCACCCTTCCCAAACTGGCTTCCCATTTGAACGGTAACAACCCAATTCCCACACAGCGATCCACTCCTATGATCGATCACTTCTCTGTACGGGCCTAAGTACAACAAGAAGGCATTCCCTTATGAACAACCTACACAGCTTGGTTACTATGCATGCAATTGAGTAGTAGGAGATTAGATTTGTATATATTATGATTGACCATGCAGCTTGAACGCTCAACTCACCATTGGAAACGATGGAAGCACTGTACAGCTGTTTCATCCTTGTTCGGAATGATGAGCATTGCACATCCACCGAGCCCCAAACACAAGGAGACTCGAACAACGGTTGGGGTGAACGATTGTCAATCGAACACCTTAACCGCAAGGCTATCCGCGCTCGCTCTCAACGGTTCGTTCAACATCTACACAACACACATGATATAGCACTCTTCCCAAACCGGCTTTCAATTTGAACGTCAACAACCCGATTCCCACACAGCGATCCAATCCTATGATCGATCACTTCTCTGTACGGGCCTAAGTACAACAAGAAGGCATTCCCTTATGAACAACCTACACAGCTTAGTTACTATGCATGCAATTGAGTGGTAGGAGATTAAATTTGTATATAATATGATTGATCATGCAGCTTGAACGCTCAACTCACCATTGGAAACGATGGAAGCACTGTACAGCTGTTTGATCCTTGTTGGAAATGATGAGCATTGCACATCCACCGAGCCCCAAACACAAGGGGACTCAAACAACGGTTGGGGTGAACGATTGTCAATCGAACACCTTAACCGCAAGGCTATCCGCGCTCGCTCTCAACGGTTTGTTCAACATTTACACAACACACATGATATAGCACCCTTCCCAAACTGGCTTTCAATTTGAACGGTTACAACCCAATTCCCACACAGCGATCCACTCCTATGATCGATCACTTCTCTGTACGGCCCTAAGTACAACAAGAAGGCATTCCCAAATGAACAACCTACACAGCTTGGTTACTATGCATGCAATTAAGTAGTAGGAGATTAGATTTGTATATAATATGATTGATCATGCAGCTTGAACGCTCAACTCAGCATTGGAAACGATGGAAGCACTGTAGAGCTGTTTCATCCTTGTTCGGAATGATGAGCATTGCACATCCGCCGAGCCCCAAGCACAAGGAGACTAGAACAATGATTGGAGTGAACGATTGTCAATCGAACACCTTAACCGCAAGGCTATCCGCGCTCGCTCACAACGCTTTGTTCAACATCTACACAACACACATGATATAGCACCCTTCCCAAACTGGCTTCCCATTTGAACGGTAACAACCCAATTCCCACACAGCGATCCACTCCTATGATCGATCACTTCTCTGTACGGGCCTAAGTACAACAAGAAGGCATTCCCAAATGAACAACCTACACAGCTTGGTTACTATGCATGCCAGTGAGTAGTAGGAGATTAGATTTGTATATAATATGATTGATCATGCAGCTTGAACGATCAACTCAACATTGGAAACGATGGAAGCACTGTACAGCTGTTTCATCCTTGTTCGGAATGATGAACATTGCACATCCACCGAGCCCCAAACACAAGGAGACTCGAACAACGGTTGGGGTGAACGATTGTGAATCGAACACCTTAACCGCAAGGCTATCCGCGATCGCTCTCAACGGTTTGTTCAACATCTACACAACACACATGATATAGCACTCTTCCCAAACCGGCTTTCAATTTGAACGTCAACAACCCGATTCCCACACAGCGATCCACTCCTATGATCGATCACTTCTCTGTACGGGCCTAAGTACAACAAGAAGGCATTCCCAAATGAACAACCTACACAGCTTGGTTACTATGCATGCAATTGAGTAGTAGGAGATTAGATTTGTATATAATATGATTGATCATGCAGCTTGAACGCTGAACTCACCATTGGAAACGATGGAAGCACTGTACAGCTGTTTCATCCTTGTTGGAAATGATGAGCATTGCACATCCACCGAGCCCCAAACACAAGGAGACTCAAACAACGGTTGGGGTGAACGATTGTGAATCGAACACCTTAACCGCAAGGCTATCCGCGCTCGCTCTCAACGGTTTGTTCAACATTTACACAACACACATGATATAGCACCCTTCCCAAACTGGCTTTCAATTTGAACGGTAACAACCCAATTCCCACACAGCGATCCACTCCTATGATCGATCACTTCTCTGTACGGGCCTAAGTACAACAAGAAGGCATTCCCAAATGAACAACATACACAGCTTGGTTACTATGCATGCCAGTGAGTAGTAGGAGATTAGATTTGTATTGAATATGATTGATCATGCAGCTTGAACGCTCAACTCACCATTGGAAACGATGGAAGCACTGTAGAGCTGTTTCATCCTTGTTGGGAATGATGAGCATTGCACATCCGCCGAGCCCCAAGCACAAGGAGACTAGAACAATGATTGGAGTGAACGATTGTCAATCGAACACCTTAACCGCAAGGCTATCCGCGCTCGCTCTCAACGGTTTGTTCAACATCTACACAACACACATGATATAGCACCCTTCCCAAACTGGCTTCCCATTTGAACGGTAACAACCCAATTCCCACACACCGATCCACTCCTATGATCGATCACTTCTCTGTACGGGCCTAAGTACAACAAGAAGGCATTCCCAAATGAACAACCTACACAGCTTGGTTACTATGCACGCAATTGAGTAGTAGGAGATTAGATTTGTATATAATATGATTGATCATGCAGCTTGAACGATCAACTCAACATTGGAAACGATGGAAGCACTGTACAGCTGTTTCATCCTTGTTCGGAATGATGAGCATTGCACATCCACCGAGCACCAAACACAAGGAGACTCGAACAGGGGTTGGGGTGAACGATTGTCAATCGAACACCTTAACCGCAAGGCTATCCGCGCTCGCTCTCAACGGTTCGTTCAACATCTACACAACACACATGATATAGCACTCTTCCCAAACCGGCTTTCAATTTGAACGTCAACAACCCGATTCCCACACAGCGATCCACTCCTATGATCGATCACTTCTCTGTACGGGCCTAAGTACAACAAGAAGGCATTCCCAAATGAACAACCTACACAGCTTGGTTACTATGCATGCAATTGAGTAGTAGGAGATTAGATTTGTATATAATATGATTGATCATGCAGCTTGAACGCTGAACTCACCATTGGAAACGATGGAAGCACTGTACAGCTGTTTGATCCTTGTTGGAAATGATGAGCATTGCACATCCACCGAGCCCCAAACACAAGGGGACTCAAACAACGGTTGGGGTGAACGATTGTCAATCGAACACCTTAACCGCAAGGCTATCCGCGCTCGCTCTCAACGGTTTGTTCAACATTTACACAACACACATGATATAGCACCCTTCCCAAACTGGCTTCCCATTTGAACGGTCACAACCCAATTCCCACACAGCGATCCACTCCTATGATCGATCACTTCTCTGTACGGGCCTAAGTACAACAAGAAGGCATTCCCAAATGAACAACCTACACAGCTTGGTTACTATGCATGCAATTGAGTGGTAGGAGATTAGATTTGTATATAATATGATTGATCATGCAGCTTGAACGCTGAACTCACCATTGGAAACGATGGAAGCACTGTACAGCTGTTTGATCCTTGTTCGGAATGATGAGCATTGCACATGCACCGAGCCCCAAACACAAGGAGATTCGAACAAGGGTTGGCGTGAACGATTGTCAATCGAACACCTTAACCGCAAGGCTATCCGCGCTCGCTCTCAACGGTTCGTTCAACATCTACACAACACACATGATATAGCACTCTTCCCAAACCGGCTTTCAATTTGAACGTCAACAACCCGATTCCCACACAGCGATCCAATCCTATGATCGATCACTTCTCTGTACGGGCCTAAGTACAACAAGAAGGCATTCCCAAATGAACAACCTACACAGCTAGGTTACTATGCATGCAATTGAGTAGTAGGAGATTAGATTTGTATATAATATGATTGATCATGCAGCTTGAACGCTGAACTCACCATTGGAAACGATGGAAGCACTGTACAGCTGTTTCATCCTTGTTGGAAATGATGAGCATTGCACATCCACCGAGCCCCAAACACAAGGAGACTCAAACAACGGTTGGGGTGAACGATTGTGAATCGAACACCTTAACCGCAAGGCTATCCGCGCTCGCTCTCAACGGTTTGTTCAACATTTACACAACACACATGATATAGCACCCTTCCCAAACTGGCTTCCCATTTGAACGGTAACAACCCAATTCCCACACAGCGATCCACTCCTATGATCGATCACTTCTCTGTACGGGCCTAAGTACAACAAGAAGGCATTCCCTTATGAACAACCTACACAGCTTGGTTACTATGCATGCAATTGAGTAGTAGGAGATTAGATTTGTATATAATATGATTGATCATGCAGCTTGAACGCTGAACTCAGCATTGGAAACGATGGAAGCACTGTACAGCTGTTTCATCCTTGTTCGGAATGATGAGCATTGCGCATCCGCCGAGCCCCAAGCACAAGGAGACTAGAACAATGATTGGAGTGAACGATTGTCAATCGAACACCTTAACCGCAAGGCTATCCGCGCTCGCTCTCAACGGTTTGTTCAACATTTACACAACACACATGATATAGCACCCTTCCCAAACTGGCTTCCCATTTGAACGGTAACAACCCAATTCCCACACAGCGATCCACTCCTATGATCGATCACTTCTCTGTACGGGCCTAAGTAAAACAAGAAGGCATTCCCTTATGAACAACCTACAGAGCTTGGTTACTATGCATGCAATTGAGTAGTAGGAGATTAGATTTGTATATAATATGATTGATCATGCAGCTTGAACGATCAACTCAACATTGGAAACGATGGAAGCACTGTACAGCTGTTTCATCCTTGTTGGGAATGATGAGCATTGCACATGCACCGAGCCCCAAACACAAGTGAATTCGAACAACGGTTGGGGTGAACGATTGTCAATCGAACACCTTAACCGCAAGGCTATCCGCGCTCGCTCTCAACGGTTTGTTCAACATCTACACAACACACATGATATAGCACCCTTCCCAAACCGGCTTTCAATTTGAACGTCAACAACCCGATTCCCACACAGCGATCCACTCCTATGATCGATCACTTCTCTGTACGGGCCTAAGTACAACAAGAAGGCATTCCCAAATGAACAACCTACACAGCTTGGTTACTATGCATGCAATTGAGTAGTAGGAGATTAGATTTGTATATAATATGATTGATCATGCAGCTTGAACGCTGAACTCACCATTGGAAACGATGGAAGCACTGTACAGCTGTTTGATCCTTGTTGGAAATGATGAGCATTGCACATCCACCGAGCCCCAAACACAAGGGGACTCAAACAACGGTTGGGGTGAACGATTGTCAATCGGACACCTTAACCGCAAGGCTATCCGCGCTCGCTCTCAACGGTTTGTTCAACATTTACACAACACACATGAAATAGCACCCTTCCCAAACTGGCTTTCAATTTGAACGGTAACAACCCAATTCCCACACAGCGATCCACTCCTATGATCGATCACTTCTCTGTACGGGCCTAAGTACAACAAGAAGGCATTCCCAAATGAACAGCATACACAGCTTGGTTACTATGCATGCAATTGAGTAGTAGGAGATTAGATTTGTATATTATATGATTGATCATGCAGCTTGAACGCTCAACTCACCATTGGAAACGATGGGAGCACTGTACAGCTGTTTCATCCCTGTTGGGAATAAGGAGCATTGCACATGCACCGAGCCCCAAACACAGGGGGACTAGAACAACGGTGGCGTGAACGATTGTGAATCGAACACCCTAACCGCAAGGCTATCCACGCTCGCTCTCAACGGTTTGTTCAACATCTACACAACACATATGACACAGCACCCTTTCAAAACTGGCTTTCAATTCGAACGGTAACTACCCAATTCCCACACAGCGATGCACTCCTATGATCGATCACTTCTCTGTACGGGCCTAAGTACAACAAGAAGGCATTCCCAATTGAAGAACGTACACAACTTTGTTACTATGCATGCAATTGAGTAGTAGGAGATTAGATTTGTATATAATATGATTGATCATGCAGCTTGAACGCTCAACTCACCATTGGAAACGATGGAAGCACTGTAGAGCTGTTTCATCCTTGTTCGGAATGATGAGCATTGCACATCCACCGAGCCCCAAACACAAGGGGACTCAAACAACGGTTGGGGTGATCGATTGTGAATCAAAAATCTTAACCGCAAGGCTATCCGCGCTCGCTCTCAACGCTTTGTTCAACATCTACACAACACACATGATATAGCACCCTTCCCAAACTGGCTTCCCATTTGAACGGTAACAACCCAATTCCCACACAGCGATCCACTCCTATGATCGATCACTTCTCTGTACGGGCCTAAGTACAACAAGAAGGCAATCCCAAATGAACAACCTACACAGCTTAGTTACTATGCATGCAATTGAGTAGTAGGAGATTAGATTTGTATATATTATGATTGATCATGCAGCTTGAACGCTCAACTCACCATTGGAAACGATGGAAGCACTGTACAGCTGTTTCATCCTTGTTCGGAATGATGAGCATTGCACATGCACCGAGCCCCAAACACAAGGGGACTCGAACGAGGGTTGGGGTGGAAGATTTTGAATCGAGCACCCTAACCGCAAGGCTATCCGCGCTCGCTCTCAACTGTTTGTTCAACATCTACACAACACACATGATATAGCACCCTTCCCAAACTGGCTTTCAATTTCAACGGTAATAACCCAATTCCCACACAGCGATCCACTCCTATGATCGATCACTTCTCTGTACGGGCCTAAGTATAACAAGAAGGCATTCCCAAATGAACAACCTACACAGCTTGGTTACTATGCATGCAATTGAGTGGTAGGAGATTAGATTTGTATATATTATGATTGATCATGCAGCTTGAACGCTCAACTCACCATTGGAAAAGATGGAATCACTGTACAGCTGTTTCATCCTTGTTCGGAATGATGAGCATTGCACATCCACCGAGCCCCAAACACAAGTGGACTCGAACAACGGTTGGCGTGAACGATTGTCAATCAAACACCCTAACCGCAAGGCTATCCGCGCTCGCTCTCAACGGTTTGTTCAACACTTACACAACACACATGATATAGCACCCTTCCCAAACTGGCTTTCAATTTGAACGGTAACAACCCAATTCCCACACAGCGATCCACTCCTATGATCGATCACTTCTCTGTAGGTACCTAAATACAACAAGAAGGCATTCCCAAATGAACAACCTACACAGTATGGTTACTATGCATGCAATGGAGTAGTAGGAGATTAGATTTGTATATTATACGATTGATCATGCAGCTTGAACGCTCAACTCACCATTGGAAACGATGGGAGCACTGTACAGCTGTTTCATCCCTGTTGGGAATGATGAGCATTGCACATGCACCGAGCCCCAAACACAGGGGGACTAGAACAACGGTGGCGTGAACGATTGTGAATCGAACACCTTAACCGCAAGGCTATCCGCGCTCGCTCTCAACGGTTTGTTCAACATCTACACAACACCAAGATATAGCACCCTTTCCAAACTGGCTTTCAATTCGAACGGTAACTACCCAATTCCCACACAGCGATCCACTCCTATGATCGATCACTTCTCTGTACGGGCCTAAGTACAACAAGAAGGCATTCCCTTATGAACAACCTACACAGCTTGGTCACTATGCATGCAATTGAGTAGTAGGAGAACAGATTTGTATATAATATGATTGATCATGCAGCTTGAACGCTCAACTCACGATTGGAAACGATGGAAGCACTGTACAGCTGTTTCATCCTTGTTCGGAATGATGAGCATTGCACATCGACCGAGCCCCAAACACAAGGGGACTCGAAGAAGGGTTGGCGTGAACGATTGTCAATCGAACACTTCAACCGCAGGGCTATCCGCGCTCGCTCTCAACGGTTTGGTCAACATCAACACAACTCACATTATATAGAACCCTTCTCAAACTGGCTTTCAATTTGAACGGTAACAACCCAATTCCCACACAGCGATGCACTCCTTTGATCGATCACTTCTCTGTACGGGCCTCAGTACAACAAGAAGGCAATCCCAAATGAACAACCTACACAGCTTAGTTACTATGCATGCAATTGAGTAGTAGGAGATTAGATTTGTATATAAAATGATTGATCATGCAGCTCGAACGCTCAACTCAGCATTGGAAACGATGGAAGCACTGTACAGCTGTTTCATCCTTGTTGGGAATGATGAGCATTGCACATGCACCGAGCCCCAAACACAAGTGGACTCGAACAAGGGTTGGCGTGAACGATTGTGAATCGAACACCTTAACCGCAAGGCTATCCGCGCTCGCTCTCAACGGTTTGTTCAACATCTACACAACACACATGATATAGCACCCTTCCCAAACTGGCTTTCAATTTCAACGGTAATAACCCAATTCCCACACAGCGATCCACTCCTATGATCGATCACTTCTCTGTACGGGCCTAAGTATAACAAGAAGGCATTCCCAAATGAACAACCTACACAGCTTGGTTACTATGCATGCAATTGAGTGGTAGGAGATTAGATTTGTATATATTATGATTGATCATGCAGCTTGAACGCTCAACTCACCATTGGAAAAGATGGAATCACTGTACAGCTGTTTCATCCTTGTTCGGAATGATGAGCATTGCACATCCACCGAGCCCCAAACACAAGTGGACTCGAACAACGGTTGGCGTGAACGATTGTCAATCAAACACCTTAACCGCAAGGCTATCCGCGCTCGCTCTCAACGGTTTGGTTAACATCTACACAACACACATGATATAGCACCCTTCCCAAACTGGCTTTCAATTTGAACGGTAACAACCCAATTCCCACACAGCGATCCACTCCTATGATCGATCACTTCTCTGTAGGTACCTAAATACAACAAGAAGGCATTCCCAAATGAACAACCTACACAGTATGGTTACTATGCATGCAATGGAGTAGTAGGAGATTAGATTTGTATATAATATGATTGATCATGCAGCTTGAACGCTCAACTCACCATTGGAAACGATGGGAGCACTGTACAGCTGTTTCATCCCTGTTGGGAATAATGAGCATTGCACATGCACCGAGCCCCAAACACAGGGGGACTAGAACAACGGTGGCGTGAACGATTGTGAATCGAACACCTTAACCGCAAGGCTATCCGCGCTCGCTCTCAACGGTTTGTTCAACATCTACACAACACACATGATATAGCACCCTTTCCAAACTGGCTTTCAATTCGAACGGTAACTACCCAATTCCCACACAGCGATGCACTCCTATGATCGATCACTTCTCTGTACGGGCCTAAGTACAACAAGAAGGCATTCCCAAATGAACAACCTACACAGCTTAGTTACTATGCATGCAATTGAGTAGTAGGAGATTAGATTTGTATATAATATGATTGATCATGCAGCTTGAACGCTCAACTCACCATTGGAAACGATGGAAGCACTGTACAGCTGTTTCATCCTTGTTCGGAATGATGAGCATTGCACATGCACCGAGCCCCAAACACAAGGGGACTCGAACGAGGGTTGGGGTGGAAGATTTTGAATCGAGCACCCTAACCGCAAGGCTATCCGCGCTCGCTCTCAACTGTTTGTTCAACATCTACACAACACACATGATATAGCACCCTTCCCAAACTGGCTTTCAATTTCAACGGTAATAACCCAATTCCCACACAGCGATCCACTCCTATGATCGATCACTTCTCTGTACGGGCCTAAGTATAACAAGAAGGCATTCCCAAATGAACAACCTACACAGCTTGGTTACTATGCATGCAATTGAGTGGTAGGAGATTAGATTTGTATATATTATGATTGATCATGCAGCTTGAACGCTCAACTCACCATTGGAAAAGATGGAATCACTGTACAGCTGTTTCATCCTTGTTCGGAATGATGAGCATTGCACATCCACCGAGCCCCAAACACAAGTGGACTCGAACAACGGTTGGCGTGAACGATTGTCAATCAAACACCCTAACCGCAAGGCTATCCGCGCTCGCTCTCAACGGTTTGTTCAACACTTACACAACACACATGATATAGCACCCTTCCCAAACTGGCTTTCAATTTCAACGGTAACAACCCAATTCCCACACAGCGATCCACTCCTATGATCGATCACTTCTCTGTAGGTACCTAAATACAACAAGAAGGCATTCCCAAATGAACAACCTACACAGTATGGTTACTATGCATGCAATGGAGTAGTAGGAGATTAGATTTGTATATTATACGATTGATCATGCAGCTTGAACGCTCAACTCACCATTGGAAACGATGGGAGCACTGTACAGCTGTTTCATCCCTGTTGGGAATGATGAGCATTGCACATGCACCGAGCCCCAAACACAGGGGGACTAGAACAACGGTGGCGTGAACGATTGTGAATCGAACACCTTAACCGAGAGGTTATCCGCGCTCGCTCTCAACGGTTTGTTCAACATCTACACAACACACATGATATAGCACCCTTTCCAAACTGGCTTTCAATTCGAACGGTAACTACCCAATTCCCACACAGCGATGCACTCCTATGATCGATCACTTCTCTGTACGGGCCTAAGTACAACAAGAAGGCATTCCCAAATGAACAACCTACACAGCTTGGTCACTATGCATGCAATTGAGTAGTAGGAGAACAGATTTGTATATAATATGATTGATCATGCAGCTTGAACGCTCAACTCACGATTGGAAACGATGGAAGCACTGTACAGCTGTTTCATCCTTGTTCGGAATGATGAGCATTGCACATCGACCGAGCCCCAAACACAAGGGGACTCGAAGAAGGGTTGGCGTGAACGATTGTCAATCGAACACTTCAACCGCAGGGCTATCCGCGCTCGCTCTCAACGGTTTGGTCAACATCAACACAACTCACATTATATAGAACCCTTCTCAAACTGGCTTTCAATTTGAACGGTAACAACCCAATTCCCACACAGCGATGCACTCCTTTGATCGATCACTTCTCTGTACGGGCCTCAGTACAACAAGAAGGCAATCCCAAATGAACAACCTACACAGCTTAGTTACTATGCATGCAATTGAGTAGTAGGAGATTAGATTTGTATATAAAATGATTGATCATGCAGCTCGAACGCTCAACTCAGCATTGGAAACGATGGAAGCACTGTACAGCTGTTTCATCCTTGTTGGGAATGATGAGCATTGCACATGCACCGAGCCCCAAACACAAGTGGACTCGAACAAGGGTTGGCGTGAACGATTGTCAATCAAACACCTTAACCGCAAGGCTATCCGCGCTCGCTCTCAACGGTTTGTTCAACATCTACACAACACACATGATATAGCACCCTTCCCAAACTGGCTTTCAATTTCAACGGTAATAACCCAATTCCCACACAGCGATCCACTCCTATGATCGATCACTTCTCTGTACGGGCCTAAGTATAACAAGAAGGCATTCCCAAATGAACAACCTACACAGCTTGGTTACTATGCATGCAATTGAGTGGTAGGAGATTAGATTTGTATATATTATGATTGATCATGCAGCTTGAACGCTCAACTCAGCATTGGAAAAGATGGAATCACTGTACAGCTGTTTCATCCTTGTTCGGAATGATGAGCATTGCACATCCACCGAGCCCCAAACACAAGTGGACTCGAACAACGGTTGGCGTGAACGATTGTCAATCAAACACCTTAACCGCAAGGCTATCCGCGCTCGCTCTCAACGGTTTGGTTAACATCTACACAACACACATGATATAGCACCCTTCCCAAACTGGCTTTCAATTTGAACGGTAACAACCCAATTCCCACACAGCGATCCACTCCTATGATCGATCACTTCTCTGTAGGTACCTAAATACAACAAGAAGGCATTCCCAAATGAACAACCTACACAGTATGGTTACTATGCATGCAATGGAGTAGTAGGAGATTAGATTTGTATATAATATGATTGATCATGCAGCTTGAACGCTCAACTCACCATTGGAAACGATGGGAGCACTGTACAGCTGTTTCATCCCTGTTGGGAATAATGAGCATTGCACATGCACCGAGCCCCAAACACAGGGGGACTAGAACAACGGTGGCGTGAACGATTGTGAATCGAACACCTTAACCGCAAGGCTATCCGCGCTCGCTCTCAACGGTTTGTTCAACATCTACACAACACACATGATATAGCACCCTTTCCAAACTGGCTTTCAATTCGAACGGTAACTACCCAATTCCCACACAGCGATGCACTCCTATGATCGATCACTTCTCTGTACGGGCCTAAGTACAACAAGAAGGCATTCCCAAATGAACAACCTACACAGCTTGGTTACTATGCATGCAATTGAGTAGTAGGAGATTAGATTTGTATTTTTTATGATTGATCATGCAGCTTGAACGCTCAACTCACCATTGGAAACGATGGAAGCACTGTAGAGCTGTTTCATCCTTGTTCGGAATGATGAGCATTGCACATCCACCGAGCCCCAAACACAAGGGGACTCAAACAACGGTTGGGGTGATCGATTGTGAATCAAAAATCTTAACCGCAAGGCTATCCGCGCTCGCTCTCAACGGTTTGTTCAACATCAACACAACACACATGATATAGCACCCTTCCCAAACCGGCTTCCCATTTGAACGGTAACAACCCAATTCCCACACAGCGATCCACTCCTATGATCGATCACTTCTCTGTAGGGGCCTAAGTACAACAAGAAGGCATTCCCAAATGAACAACCTACACAGCTTGGTCACTATGCATGCAATTGAGTAGTAGGAGAACAGATTTGTATATAATATGATTGATCATGCAGCTCGAACGCTCAACTCACCATTGGAAACGATGGAAGCACTGTACAGCTGTTTCATTCTTGTTCGGAATGATGAGCATTGCACATCGACCGAGCCCCAAACACAAGGGGACTCGAAGAAGGGTTGGCGTGAACGATTGTCAATCGAACACTTCAACCGCAGGGCTATCCGCGCTCGCTCTCAACGGTTTGGTCAACATCAACACAACTCACATTATATAGAACCCTTCTCAAACTGGCTTTCAATTTGAACGGTAACAACCCAATTCCCACACAGCGATGCACTCCTTTGATCGATCACTTCTCTGTACGGGCCTCAGTACAAAAAGAAGGCAATCCCAAATGAACAACCTACACAGCTTAGTTACTATGCATGCAATTGAGTAGTAGGAGATTAGATTTGTATATAAAATGATTGATCATGCAGCTCGAACGCTCAACTCAGCATTGGAAACGATGGAAGCACTGTACAGCTGTTTCATCCTTGTTGGGAATGATGAGCATTGCACATGCACCGAGCCCCAAACACAAGTGGACTCGAACAAGGGTTGGCGTGAACGATTGTCAATCAAACACCTTAACCGCAAGGCTATCCGCGCTCGCTCTCAACGGTTTGTTCAACATCTACACAACACACATGATATAGCACCCTTCCCAATCTGGCTTTCAATTTGCACGGTAACAACCCTATTCCCACACAGCGATCCACTCCTATGATCGATCACTTCTCTGTAGGTGCCTAGGTACAACAAGAAGGCATTCCCAAATGAACAACCTACACAGCTTGGTTACTATGCATGCAATTGAGTAGTAGGAGATTAGATTTGTATATAATATGATTGATCATGCAGCTTGAACGCTGAACTCACCATTGGAAACGATGGAAGCACTGTACAGCTGTTTCATCCTTGTTGGGAATGATGAGCATTGCACATGCACCGAGCTCGGAACACAAGGGGACTCGAAGAAGGGTTGGGGTGAACGATTGTCAATCGAACACCTTAACCGCAAGGCTATCCGCGCTCGCTCTCAACGGTTTGTTCAACATTTACACAACACACATGATATAGCACCCTTCCCAAACTGGCTTCCCATTTGAACGGTAACAACCCAATTCCCACACAGGGATCCACACTTTGATCGATCACTTCTCTGTACGGGCCTAAGTACAACAAGAAGGCATTCCCAAATGAACAACTTACACAGCTTGGTTACTATGCATGCAATTGAGTAGTAGGTGAACAGATTTGTATATAATATGATTGATCATGCAGCTTGAACGCTCAACTCACCATTGGAAACGATGGAAGCACTGTACAGCTGTTTCATCCTTGTTCGGAATGTTGCGCAATGCACATGCACCGAGCTCCAAACACAAGGAGACTCGAACAACGGTTGGGGTGAACGATTGTCAATCAAACACCTTAACCGCAAGGCTATCCGCGCTCGCTCTCAACGGTTTGTTCAACTTCTACACAACACACATGATATAGTACCCTTCCCAAACTGGCTTCCCAATTGAACGGTAACTACCCAATTCACACACAGCGTACCATTCCTATGATCGATCACTTCTCTGTACGGGCCTAAGTACAACAAGAAGGCATTCCCAAATGAACAACTTACACAGCTTGGTCACTATGCATGCAATTGAGTAGTAGGAGAACAGATTTGTATATAATATGATTGATCATGCAGCTCGAACGCTCAACTCACCATTGGAAACGATGGAAGCACTGTACAGCTGTTTCATTCTTGTTCGGAATGATGAGCATTGCACATCGACCGAGCCCCAAACACAAGGGGACTCGAAGAAGGGTTGGCGTGAACGATTGTCAATCGAACACTTCAACCGCAGGGCTATCCGCGCTCGCTCTCAACGGTTTGGTCAACATCAACACAACTCACATTATATAGAACCCTTCTCAAACTGGCTTTCAATTTGAACGGTAACAACCCAATTCCCACACAGCGATGCACTCCTTTGATCGATCACTTCTCTGTACGGGCCTCAGTACAAAAAGAAGGCAATCCCAAATGAACAACCTACACAGCTTAGTTACTATGCATGCAATTGAGTAGTAGGAGATTAGATTTGTATATAAAATGATTGATCATGCAGCTCGAACGCTCAACTCAGCATTGGAAACGATGGAAGCACTGTACAGCTGTTTCATCCTTGTTGGGAATGATGAGCATTGCACATGCACCGAGCCCCAAACACAAGTGGACTCGAACAAGGGTTGGCGTGAACGATTGTCAATCAAACACCTTAACCGCAAGGCTATCCGCGCTCGCTCTCAACGGTTTGTTCAACATCTACACAACACACATGATATAGCACCCTTCCCAATCTGGCTTTCAATTTGCACGGTAACAACCCTATTCCCACACAGCGATCCACTCCTATGATCGATCACTTCTCTGTAGGTGCCTAGGTACAACAAGAAGGCATTCCCAAATGAACAACCTACACAGCTTGGTTACTATGCATGCAATTGAGTAGTAGGAGATTAGATTTGTATATAATATGATTGATCATGCAGCTTGAACGCTGAACTCACCATTGGAAACGATGGAAGCACTGTACAGCTGTTTCATCCTTGTTGGGAATGATGAGCATTGCACATGCACCGAGCTCGGAACACAAGGGGACTCGAAGAAGGGTTGGGGTGAACGATTGTCAATCGAACACCTTAACCGCAAGGCTATCCGCGCTCGCTCTCAACGGTTTGTTCAACATTTACACAACACACATGATATAGCACCCTTCCCAAACTGGCTTCCCATTTGAACGGTAACAACCCAATTCCCACACAGGGATCCACACTTTGATCGATCACTTCTCTGTACGGGCCTAAGTACAACAAGAAGGCATTCCCAAATGAACAACTTACACAGCTTGGTTACTATGCATGCAATTGAGTAGTAGGTGAACAGATTTGTATATAATATGATTGATCATGCAGCTTGAACGCTCAACTCACCATTGGAAACGATGGAAGCACTGTACAGCTGTTTCATCCTTGTTCGGAATGTTGCGCAATGCACATGCACCGAGCTCCAAACACAAGGAGACTCGAACAACGGTTGGGGTGAACGATTGTCAATCAAACACCTTAACCGCAAGGCTATCCGCGCTCGCTCTCAACGGTTTGTTCAACTTCTACACAACACACATGATATAGTACCCTTCCCAAACTGGCTTCCCAATTGAACGGTAACTACCCAATTCACACACAGCGTACCATTCCTATGATCGATCACTTCTCTGTACGGGCCTAAGTACAACAAGAAGGCATTCCCAAATGAACAACATACACAGCTTGGTTACTATGCATGCAATTGAGTAGTAGGAGATTAGATTTGTATATAATATGATTGATCATGCAGCTTGAACGCTTAACTCAACATTGGAAACGATGGAAGCACTGTACAGCTGTTTCATCCTTGTTGGGAATGATGAGCATTGCACATGCACCGAGCCCCAAACACAAGTGAATTCGAACAACGGTTGGGGTGAACGATTGTCAATCGAACACCTTAACCGCAAGGCTATCCGCGCTCGCTCTCAACGGTTTGTTCAACATTTACACAACACACATGATATAGCACCCTTCCCAAACTGGATTTCAATTAGTACGGAACAACCCAATTCCCACACAGGGATCCACACTTTGATCGATCAATTCTCTGTACGGGCCTAAGTACAACAAGAAGGTATTCCCAAATGAACAACCTACACAGCTTGGTTACTATGCATGCAATTGAGTAGTAGGAGATTGAATTTGTATTGAATATGATTGATCATGCAGCTTGAACGCTCAATTCACCATTGGAAACGATGGAAGCACTGCACAGCTGTTTCATCCTTGTTCGGAATGATGAGCATTGCACATCCACCGGGCCGCAAACACAAGGGGACTCGAACAACGGTTGGGGTGAACGACTGTCAATCGAACACCTTAACCGCAAGGCTATCCACGCTCGCTCTCAACGGTTTGTTCAACATCAACACAACACACATGATATAGCACTCTTCCAAAACTGGCTTCCCATTTGAACGGTAACTACCCAATTCCCACACAGCGATCCACTCCTATGATCGATCACTTCTCTGTACGGGCCTAAGTACAACAAGAAGGCATTCCCAAATGAACAACCTACACATCTTGGTTACTATGCACGCAATTGAGTAGTAGGAGATTAGATTTGTATATAATATGATTGATCATGCAGCTTGAACGCTCAACTCAACATTGGAAACGATGGAAGCACTGTACAGCTGTTTGATCCTTGTTGGGAATGATGAGCATTGCACATCGACCGAGCCCCAAACACAAGGGGACTCGAAGAAGGGTTGGCGTGAACGATTGTCAATCGAACACCTTAACCGCAAGGCTATCCGCGCTCGCTCTCAACGGTTTGTTCAACATCTACACAACACATATGATATAGCACCCTTCCCAAATTTGCATGAATTTGAACGGTAACAACCCAATTCCCACACAGCGTACCATTCCTATGATCGATCACTTCTCTGTACGGGCCTAAGTACAACAAGAAGGCATTCCCAAATGAACAGCATACACAGCTTGGTTACTATGCATGCCATTGAGTAGTAGGAGATTAGATTTGTATATATTATGATTGATCATGCAGCTTGAACGCTCAACTCAACATTGGAAACGATGGAAGCACTGTACAGCTGTTTCATCCTTGTTCGGAATGATGAGCATTGCACATCCACCGGGCCCCAAACACAAGGGGACTCGAACAAGGGTTGTGGTGAACGATTGTCAATCGAACACCTTAACCGCAAGGCTATCCGCGCTCGCTCTCAACGGTTTGTTCAACATCTACACAACACATATGATATAGCACCCTTCCCAAACTGGCTTCCCATTTGAACGGTAACTACCCAATTCCCACACAGCGATCCACTCCTATGATCGATCACTTCTCTGTACGGGCCTAAGTACAACAAGAAGGCATTCCCAAATGAACAACCTACACAGCTTGGTTACTATGCATGCAATTGAGTAGTAGGAGAATAGCTTTGTATTGAATATGATTGATCATGCAGCTTGAACGCTCAATTCACCATTGGAAACGATGGAAGCACTGTACAGCTGTTTCATCCTTGTTGGGAATGATGAGCATTGCACATGCACCGAAACACAAACACAAGTGAATTCGAACAACGGTTGGGGTGAACGATTGTCAATCGAACACCTTAACCGCAAGGCTATCCGCGCTTGCTCTCAACGGTTTGGTTAACATCTACACAACACACATGATATAGCACCCTTCCCAAACTGGCTTTCAATTTGAACGGTAACAACCCAATTCCAACACAGCGATCCACTCCTATGATCGATCACTTCTCTGTACGGGCCTGAGTAAAACAAGAAGGCATTCCCAAATGAACAACCTACACAGCTTGGTCACTATGCATGCAATTGAGTAGTAGGAGATTAGATTTGTATATAATATGATTGATCATGCAGCTTGAACGCTCAACTCATCATTGGAAACGATGGAAGCACTGTACAGCTGTTTCATCCTTGTTCGGAATGATGAGCATTGCACATCCACCGAGCCCCAAACACAAGGAGACTCGAAGAAGGGTTGGCGTGAACGATTGTCAATCGAACACCTTAACCGCAAGGCTTTCCGCGCTCGCTCTCAACGGTTTGTTCAACATCAACACAACACACATGATATAGCACCGTTCCCAAATTTGCTTGAATTTGAACGGTAACAACCCAATTCCCACACAGCGTACCATTCCTATGATCGATCACTTCTCTGTACGGGCCTAAGTACAACAAGAACGCATTCCCAAATGAACAGCATACACAGCTTGGTTATTATGCATGCCATTGAGTAGTAGGAGATTAGATTTGTATATATTATGATTGATCATGCAGCTTGAACGCTCAACTCACCATTGGAAACGATGGAAGCACTGCACAGCTGTTTCATCCTTGTTCGGAATGATGAGCATTGCACATGCACCGGGCCGCAAACACAAGGGGACTCGAACAACGGTTGGGGTGAACGACTGTCAATCGAACACCATAACCGCAAGGCTATCCACGCTCGCTCTCAAAGGTTTCTTCAACATCAACACAACACACATGATATAGCACTCTTCCCAAACTGGCTTCCCATTTGAACGGTAACTACCCAATTCCCACACAGCGATCCACTCCTATGATCGATCACTTCTCTGTACGGGCCTAAGTACAACAAGAAGGCATTCCCAAATGAACAACCTACACAGCTTGGTCACTATGCATGCAATTGAGTAGTAGGAGATTAGATTTGTATATAATATGATTGATCATGCAGCTTGAACGCTCAACTCACCATTGGAAACGATGGAAGCACTGTACAGCTGTTTCATCCTTGTTCGGAATGATGAGCATTGCACATCCACCGAGTCCCAAACACAAGGGCATTTTGAGAATGATTGGCGTGAACGATTGTCAATCGAACACCTTAACCGCAAGGCTATCCGCGCTTGCTCTCAACGGTTTGGTTAACATCTACACAACACACATGATATAGCACCCTTCCAAAACTGGCTTTCAATTTGAACGGTAACAACGCAATTCCCACACAGCGATCCACTCCTATGATCGATCACTTCTGTGTACTGGCCTGAATAAAACAAGAAGGCATTCCCAAATGAACAGCATACACAGCTTGGTTACTATGCATGCCATTGAGTAGTAGGAGATTAGATTTGTATATAATATGATTGATCATGCAGCTTGAACGCTCAACTCAACATTGGAAACGATGGAAGCACTGTACAGCTGTTTGATCCTTGTTGGGAATGATGAGCATTGCACATCGACCGAGCCCCAAACACAAGGGGACTCGAAGAAGGGTTGGCGTGAACGATTGTCAATCGAACACCTTAACCGCAAGGCTATCCGCGCTCGCTCTCAACGGTTTGTTCAACATCTACACAACACATATGATATAGCACCCTTCCCAAATTTGCATGAATTTGAACGGTAACAACCCAATTCCCACACAGCGTACCATTCCTATGATCGATCACTTCTCTGTACGGGCCTAAGTACAACAAGAACGCATTCCCAAATGAACAGCATACACAGCTTGGTTACTATGCATGCAATTGAGTAGTAGGAGATTAGATTTGTATATTATATGATTAATCATGCAGCTTGAACGCTGAACTCACCATTGGAAACGATGGAAGCACTGTACAGCTGTTTCATCCTTGTTGGGAATGATGAGCATTGCACATGCACCGAGCCCCAAACACAAGTGAATTCGAACAACGGTTGGGGTGAACGATTGTCAATCGAACACTTTAACCGCAAGGCTATCCGCGCTTGCTCTCAACGGTTTGGTTAACATCTACACAACACACATGATATAGCACCCTTCCAAAACTGGCTTTCAATTTGAACGGTAACAACCCAATTCCCACACAGCGATCCACTCCTATGATCGATCACTTCTCTGTTCGGGCCTGAGTACAACAAGAAGGCATTCCCTTATGAACAACCTACACAGCTTGGTCACTATGCATGCAATTGAGTAGTAGGAGATTAGATTTGTATATAATATGATTGATCATGCAGCTTGAACGCTCAACTCAACATTGGAAACGATGGAAGCACTGTACAGCTGTTTGATCCTTGTTGGGAATGATGAGCGTTGCACATGCACCGGGCCCCAAACACAAAGGGACTCGAACAACGGTTGGGGTGAACGATTGTCAATCGAACACCTTAACCGCAAGGCTATCCACGCTCGCTCTCAACGGTTTCTTCAACATCAACACAACACACATGATATAGCACCCTTCCCAAACTGGCTTCCCATTTGAACGGTAACTACCCAATTCCCACACAGCGATCCACTCCTATGATCGATCACTTCTCTGTACGGGCCTAAGTACAACGAGAAGGCATTCCCAAATGAACAACCTACACAGCTTGGTTACTATGCATGCAATTGAGTAGTAGGAGAACAGATTTGTATATAATATGATTGACCATGCAGCTTGAACGCTCAACTCACGATTGGAAACGATGGAAGCACTGTACAGCTGTTTCATCCTTGTTCGGAATGATGAGCATTGCACATCCACCGAGTCCTAAACACAAGTGCATTTTGAGAATGATTGGCGTGAGCGATTGTCAATCGAACACTTTAACCGCAAGGCTATCCGCGCTTGCTCTCAACGGTTTGGTCAACATCTACACAACACACATGATATAGCACCCTTCCAAAACTGGCTTTCAATTTGAACGGTAACAACCCAATTCCCACACAGCGATCCACTCCTATGATCGATCACTTCTCTGTACGGGCCTGAGTACAACAAGAAGGCATTCCCAAATGAACAACCTACACAGCTTGGTTACTATGCATGCAATTGAGTAGTAGGAGATTAGATTTGTATATAATATGATTGATCATGCAGCTTGAACGCTCAACTCAACATTGGAAACGATGGAAGCACTGTACAGCTGTTTCATCCTTGTTCGGAATGATGAGCATTGCACATGCACCGAAACACAAACACAGGTGAATTCGAACAACGGTTGGGGTGAACGATTGTCAATCGAACACTTTAACCGCAAGGCTATCCGCGCTCGCTCTCAACGGTTTGTTCAACATCTACACAACACACATGATGTAGCACTCTTCCCAAACTGGCTTTCAATTTGAACGGTAACAACCCAATTCCCACACAGCGATCCACTCCTTTGATCGATCACTTCTCTGTACGGGCCTAAGTACAACAAGAAGGCATTCCCAAATGAACAACCTACACAGCTTGGTTACTATGCATGCAATTGAGTAGTAGGAGATTAGATTTGTATATAATATGATTGATCATGCAGCTTGAACGCTCAACTCAACATTGGAAACGATGGAAGCTCTGCACAGCTGTTTCATCCTTGTTCGGAATGATGAGCAGTGAACATCCACCGAGCCCCAAACACAAGGAGACTCGAACAACGGTTGGGGTGAACGATTGTCAATCGAACACCTTAACCGCAAGGCTATCCGCGCTCGCTCTCAACGGTTTGTTCAACATCAACACAACACACATGATATAGCACCCTTCCCAAACTGGCTTCACATTTGAACGGCAACTACCCAATTCCCACACAGCGATCCACTCCTATGATCGATCACTTCTCTGTACGGGCCTAAGTACAACAAGAAGGCATTCCCAAATGAACAACCTACACAGCTTGGTTACTATGCATGCAATTGAGTGGTAGGAGATTAGATTTGTATATAATATGATTGATCATGCAGCTTGAACGCTCAACTCACCATTGGAAACGATGGAAGCACTGCACAGCTGTTTCATCCTTGTTCGGAATGATGAGCATTGCACATCCACCGGGCCCCAAACACAAGGGGACTCGAACAACGGTTGGGGTGAACGATTGTCAATCGAACACCTTAACCGCAAGGCTATCCACGCTCGCTCTCAACGGTTTCTTCAACATCTACACAACACACATGATATTGCACCCTTCCCAAACTGGCTTCCCATTTGAACGGTAACTACCCAATTCCCACACAGCGATCCACTCCTATGATCGATCACTTCTCTGTACGGGCCTAAGTACAACGAGAAGGCATTCCCAAATGAACAACCTACACAGCTTGGTTACTATGCATGCAATTGAGTAGTAGGAGAACAGATTTGTATATAATATGATTGATCATGCAGCTTGAACGCTCAACTCACGATTGGAAACGATGGAAGCACTGTAAAGCTGTTTCATCCTTGTTCGGAATGATGAGCATTGCACATCCACCGAGTCCCAAACACAAGGGCATTTTGAGAATGATTGGCGTGAACGATTGTCAATCGAACACTTTAACCGCAAGGCTATCCGCGCTTGCTCTCAACGGTTTGGTCAACATTTACACAACACACATGATATAGCACCCTTCCAAAACTGGCTTTCAATTTGAACGGTAACAACGCAATTCCCACACAGCGATCCACTCCTATGATCGATCACTTCTCTGTACGGGCCTGAGTACAACAAGAAGGCATTCCCAAATGAACAACCTACACAACTTGGTTACTATGCATGCAATTGAGTAGTAGGAGATTAGATTTGTATATAATATGATTGATCATGCAGCTTGAACGCTCAACTCAACATTGGAAACGATGGAAGCACTGTACAGCTGTTTCATCCTTGTTCGGAATGATGAGCATTGCACATGCACCGAAACACAAACACAGGTGAATTCGAACAACGGTTGGGGTGAACGATTGTCAATCGAACACTTTAACCGCAAGGCTATCCGCGCTCGCTCTCAACGGTTTGTTCAACATCTACACAACACACATGATGTAGCACGCTTCCCAAACTGGCTTTCAATTTGAACGGTAACAACCCAATTCCCACACAGCGATCCACTCCTTTGATCGATCACTTCTCTGTACGGGCCTAAGTACAACAAGAAGGCATTCCCAAATGAACAACCTACACAGCTTGGTCACTATGCATGCAATTGAGTAGTAGGAGATTAGATTTGTATATAATATGATTGATCATGCAGCTTGAACGCTCAACTCACGATAGGAAACGATGGAAGCACTGCACAGCTGTTTCATCCTTGTTCGGAATGATGAGCAGTGAACATCCACCGAGCCCCAAACACAAGGGGACTAGAACAACGGTTGGGGTGAACGATTGTCAATCGAACACCTTAACCGCAAGGCTATCCGCGCTCGCTCTCAACGGTTTGTTCAACATCTACACAACACACATGATGTAGCACCCTTCCCAAACTGGCTACACATTTGAACGGTAACTACCCAATTCCCACACAGCGATCCACTCCTATGATCGATCACTTCTCTGTAGGGGCCTAAGTACAACAAGAAGGCATTCCCAAATGAACAACCTACACAGCTTGGTTACTATGCATGCAATTGAGTAGTAGGAGATTAGATTTGTATATAATATGATTGATCATGCAGCTTGAACGCTCAACTCACCATTGGAAACGATGGAAGCACTGTACAGCTGTTTCATCCTTGTTCGGAATGATGAGCATTGCACATGCACCGAGCCCCAAACACAAGGGGACTCAAACAACGGTTGGGGTGAACGATTGTCAATCGAACACCTTAACCGCAAGGCTATCCGCGCTCGCTCTCAACGGTTTGTTCAACATCTACACAACACACATGATATAGCACTCTTCCCAAACTGGCTTTCAATTTAAACGGTAATTACCCAATTCCCACACAGCGTACCATTCCTATGATCGATCACTTCTCTGTACGGGCCTAAGTACAACAAGAAGGCATTCCCAAATGAACAACCTACACAGCTTGGTTACTATGCATGCAATTGAGTAGTAGGAGATTAGATTTGTATTTTTTATGATTGATCATGCAGCTTGAACGCCCAACTCAACATTGGAAACGATGGAAGCACTGCACAGCTGTTTCATCCTTGTTCGGAATGATGAGCATTGCACATCCACCGAGCCCCAAACACAAGGGGACTCGAACAACGGTTGGGGTGAACGATTGTCAATCGAACACCTTAACCGCAAGGCTATCCACGCTCGCTCTCAACGGTTTGTTCAACATCTACACAACACACATGATATAGCACCCTTCCCAAACTGGCTTCCCATTTGAACGGTAACTACCCAATTCCCACACAGCGATCCACTCCTATGATCGATCACTTCTCTGTACGGGCCTAAGTACAACAAGAAGGCATTCCCAAATGAACAACCTACACAGCTTGGTTACTATGCATGCAATTGAGTAGTAGGAGATTAGATTTGTATATAATATGATTGATCATGCAGCTTGAACGCCCAACTCAACATTGGAAACGATGGAAGCACTGCACAGCTGTTTCATCCTTGTTCGGAATGATGAGCATTGCACATCCACCGAGTCCCAAACACAAGTGCATTTTGAGAATGATTGGCGTGAACGATTGTCAATCGAACACTTTAACCGCAAGGCTATCCGCGCTTGCTCTCAACGGTTTGGTCAACATCTACACAACACACATGATATAGCACCCTTCCAAAACTGGCTTTCAATTTGAACGGTAACAACCCAATTCCCACACAGCGATCCACTCCTATGATCGATCACTTCTCTGTACGGGCCTGAGTACAACAAGAAGGCATTCCCAAATGAACAACCTACACAGCTTAGTTACTATGCATGCAATTGAGTAGTAGGAGATTAGATTTGTATATAATATGATTGATCATGCAGCTTGAACGCTCAACTCAACATTGGAAACGATGGAAGCACTGTACAGCTGTTTCATCCTTGTTCGGAATGATGAGCATTGCACATGCACCGAAACACAAACACAGGTGAATTCGAACAACGGTTGGGGTGAACGATTGTCAATCGAACACTTTAACCGCAAGGCTATCCGCGCTCGCTCTCAACGGTTTGTTCAACATCTACACAACACACATGATGTAGCACGCTTCCCAAACTGGCTTTCAATTTGAACGGTAACAACCCAATTCCCACACAGCGATCCACTCCTTTGATCGATCACTTCTCTGTACGGGCCTAAGTACAACAAGAAGGCATTCCCAAATGAACAACCTACACAGCTTGGTTACTATGCATGCAATTGAGTAGTAGGAGATTAGATTTGTATATAATATGATTGATCATGCAGCTTGAACGCTCAACTCAACATTGGAAACGATGGAAGCACTGCACAGCTGTTTCATCCTTGTTCGGAATGATGAGCAGTGAACATCCACCGAGCCCCAAACACAAGGAGACTCGAACAAGGGTTGGGGTGAACGATTGTCAATCGAACACCTTAACCGCAAGGCTATCCGCGCTCGCTCTCAACGGTTTGTTCAACATCAACACAACACACATGATATAGCACCCTTCCCAAACTGGCTACACATTTGAACGGTAACTACCCAATTCCAACACAGCGATCCACTCCTATGATCGATCACTTCTCTGTACGGGCCTAAGTACAACAAGAAGGCATTCCCAAATGAACAACCTACACAGCTTGGTTACTATGCATGCAATTGAGTAGTAGGAGATTAGATTTGTATATAATATGATTGATCATGCAGCTTGAACGCTCAACTCACCATTGGAAACGATGGAAGCACTGTACAGCTGTTTCATCCTTGTTCGGAATGATGAGCAGTGAACATCCACCGAGCCCCAAACACAAGGGGACTCAAACAACGGTTGGGGTGAACGATTGTCAATCGAACACCTTAACCGCAAGGCTATCCGCGCTCGCTCTCAACGGTTTGTTCAACATCTACACAACACACATAATGTAGCACTCTTCCCAAACTGGCTTTCAATTTAAACGGTAATTACCCAATTCCCACACAGCGATCCACTCCTTTGATCGATCACTTCTCTGTACGGGCCTAAGTACAACAAGAAGGCATTCCCAAATGAACAACCTACACAGCTTGGTTACTATGCATGCAATTGAGTAGTAGGAGATTAGATTTGTATATAATATGATTGATCATGCAGCTTTCCCGCTCAACTCGTCATTGGAAACGATGGAAGCACTGTACAGCTGTTTCATCCCTGTTGGGAATGATGAGCATTGCACATGCACCGAGCCCCAAACACAGGGGGACTAGAACAACGGTGGCGTGAACGATTGTGAATCGAACACCTTAACCGCAAGGCTATCCGCGCTCGCTCTCAACGGTTTGTTCAACATCTACACAACACACATGATATAGCACCCTTCCAAAACTGGCTTTCAATTTGAACGGTAACTACCCAATTCCCACACAGCGATCCACTCCTATGATCGATCACTTCTCTGTACGGGCCTAAGTACAACAAGAAGGCATTCCCAAATGAACAACATACACAGCTTCGTTACTATGCATGCAATTGAGTAGTAGGAGATTAGCTTTGTATATTATATGATTGATCATGCAGCTTGAACGCTCAACTCAACATTGGAAACGATGGAAGCACTGCACAGCTGTTTGATCCTTGTTGGGAATGATGAGCATTGCACATCCACCGAGCCACAAACACAAGGGGACTCGAACAACGGTTGCGTGAACGATCGTCAATCGAACACCTTAACCGCAAGGCTATCCGCGCTCGCTCTCAACGGTTTGTTCAACATCTACACAACACATATGATATAGCACCCTTCCCAAACTGGCTTCCCATTCGAACGGTAACTACCCAATTCCCACACAGCGTACCATTCCTATGATCGATCCCTTCTCTGTACGGGCCTAAGTACAACAAGAAGGCATTCCCAAATGAACAACATACACAGCTTGGTTACTATGCATGCAATTGAGTAGAAGGAGATTAGATTTGAATATAATATGATTGATCATGCAGCTTGAACGCTCAACTCAACATTGGAAACGATGGAAGCACTGTACAGCTGTTTCATCCCTGTTGGGAATGATGAGCATTGCACATGCACCGAGCCCCAAACACAAGGAGACTCGAACAACGGTTGGGGTGAACGATTGTCAATCGAACACCTTAACCGCAAGGCTATCCGCGCTCGCTCTCAACGGTTTGTTCAACATCTACACAACACACATGATATAGCACCCTTCCCAAACTGGCTTCCCATTCGAACGGTAACTACCCGATTCCCACACAGCGTACCATTCCTATGATCGATCACTTCTCTGTACGGGCCTAAGTACAACAAGAAGGCATTCCCAAATGAACAACATACACAGCTTGGTTACTATGCATGCAATTGAGTAGAAGGAGATTAGATTTGTATATAATATGATTGATCATGCAGCTTGAACGCTCAACTCACCATTGAAATTCATGGAAGCACTGTACAGCTGTTTCATCCTTGTTCGGAATGATGAGCATTGCACATGCACCGAGCCCCAAACACAAGTGAATTCGAACAACGGTTGGGGTGACCGATTGTCAGTCCAACACCTTAACCGCAAGGCTATCCGCGCTCGCTCTCAACGGTTTGTTCAACATTTACACAACACACATGATGTAGCACCCTTCCAAAACTGGCTTTGATTTTGAACGGTAACAACCCAATTCCCACACAGCGATCCACTCCTATGATCGATCACTTCTCTGTACGGGCCTGAGTACAACAAGAAGGCATTCCCAAATGAACAACCTACACAGCTTGGTTACTATGCATGCAATTGAGTAGTAGGAGATTAGATTTGTATATAATATGATTGATCATGCAGCTTGAACGCTGAACTCACCATTGGAAACGATGGAAGCACTGTACAGCTGTTTCATCCTTGTTGGGAATGATGAGCATTGCACATCCACCGAGCCCCAAACACAAGGGGACTCGAAGAAGGGTTGGCGTGAACGATTGTCAATCGAACACCTTAACCGCAAGGCTATCCGCGCTCGCTCTCAACGGTTTGTTCAACATCTACACAACACATATGATATAGCACCCTTCCCAAATTTGCATGTATTTGAACGGTAACAACCCAATTCCCACACAGCGTACCATTCCTATGATCGATCACTTCTCTGTACGGGCCTAAGTACAACAAGAAGGCATTCCCAAATGAACAGCATACACAGCTTGGTTACTATGCATGCAATTGAGTAGTAGGAGATTAGATTTGTATATAATATGATTGATCATGCAGCTTGAACGCTCAACTCAACATTGGAAACGATGGAAGCACTGTACAGCTGTTTCATCCTTGTTCGGAATGATGAGCATTGCACATCCACCGGGCCCCAAACACAAGGGGACTCGAACAACGGTTGGGGTGAACGATTGTCAATGGAACACCTTAACCGCAAGGCTATCCTTGCTCGCTCTCAACGGTTTCTTCAACATCAACACAACACACATGATATAGCACCCTTCCCAAACGGGCTTCCCATTTGAACGGTAACTACCCAATTCCCACACAGCGATCCACTCCTATGATCGATCACTTCTCTGTACGGGCCTAAGTACAACTAGAAGGCATTCCCAAATGAACAACCTACACAGCTTGGTTACTATGCATGCAATTGAGTAGTAGGAGAACAGATTTGTATATAATATGATTGATCATGCAGCTTGAACGCTCAATTCACCATTGGAAACGATGGAAGCACTGTACAGCTGTTTCATCCTTGTTGGGAATGATAAGCATTGCACATCCACCGAGTCCCAAACACAAGTGCATTTTGAGAATGATTGGCGTGAACGATTGTCAATCGAACACTTTAACCGCAAGGCTATCCGCGCTTGCTCTCAACGGTTTGGTCAACATCAACACAACACACATGATATAGCACCCTTCCAAAACTGGCTTTCAATTTGAACGGTAACAACCCAATTCCCACACAGCGATCCACTCCTATGATCGATCACTTTTCTGTAGGGGCCTAAGTACAACAAGAAGGCATTCCCAAATGAACAACATACACAGCTTGGTTACTATGCATGCAATTGAGTAGAAGGAGATTAGATTTGTATATAATATGATTGATCATGCAGCTTGAACGCTCAACTCAATACTGGAAACGATGGAAGCACTGTACAGCTGTTTCATCCTTGTTCGGAATGATGAGCATTGCACATGCACCGAGCCCCAAACACAAGTGAATTTGAACAACGGTTGGGGTGAACGATTGTCAGTCCAACACCTTAACCGCAAGGCTATCCGCGCTCGCTCTCAACGGTTTGTTCAACATTTACACAACACACATGATATAGCACCCTTCCAAAACTGGCTTTGATTTTGAACGGTAACAACCCAATTCCCACACAGCGATCCACTCCTATGATCGATCACTTCTCTGTACGGGCCTGAGTACAACAAGAAGGCATTCCCAAATGAACAACCTACACAGCTTGGTTACTATGCATGCAATTGAGTAGTAGGAGATTAGATTTGTATATAATATGATTGATCATGCAGCTTGAACGCTGAACTCAACATTGGAAACGATGGAAGCACTGCACAGCTGTTTCATCCTTGTTCGGAATGATGAGCATTGCACATCCACCGAGCCCCAAACACAAGGGGACTCGAACAACGGTTGGAGTGAACGATTGTCAATCGAACACCTTAACCGCAAGGCTATCCGCGCTCGCTCTCAACGGTTTGTTCAAAATCTACACAACACACATGATATAGCACCCTTCCAAAACTGGCTTTGAATTTGAACGGTACCAACCCAATTCCCACACAGCGATCCACTCCTATGATCGATCACTTCTCTGTAGGGGCCTAAGTACAACAAGAAGGCATTCCCAAATGAACAACATACACAGCTTGGTTACTATGCATGCAATTGAGTGGTAGGAGATTAGATTTGTATATAATATGATTGATCATGCAGCTTGAACGCTCAACTCACCATTGGAAACGATGGAAGCACTGTACAGCTGTTTCATCCTTGTTCGGAATGATGAGCAGTGCACATCCACCGAGCCCCAAACACAAGGGGACTAGAACAGCGGTTGGAGTGAACGATTGTCAATCGAACACCTTAACCGCAAGGCTATCCGCGCTCGCTCTCAACGGTTTGTTCAACATCTACACAACACATATGATATAGCACCCTTTCCAAACTGGCTTTCAATTCGAACGGTAACTACCCAATTCCCACACAGCGATGCACTCCTATGATCGATCACTTCTATGTAGGGGCCTAAGTACAACAAGAAGGCATTCCCTTATGAACAACCTACACAGCTTGGTTACTATGCATGCAATTGAGTAGTAGGAGATTAGATTTGTATATAATATGATTGATCATGCAGCTTGAACGCTCAACTCAACATTGGAAACGATGGAAGCACTGTACAGCTGTTTCATCCTTGTTCGGAATGATGAGCATTGCACATGCACCGAAACACAAACACAGGTGAATTCGAACAACGGTTGGGGTGAACGATTGTCAATCGAACACCTTAACCGCAAGGCTATCCGCGCTCGCTCTCAACGGTTTGTTCAACATCAACACAACACACATGATATAGCACCCTTCCCAAACTGGCTACACATTTGAACGGTAACTACCCAATTCCAACACAGCGATCCACTCCTATGATCGATCACTTCTCTGTACGGGCCTAAGTACAACAAGAAGGCATTCCCAAATGAACAACCTACACAGCTTGGTTACTATGCATGCAATTGAGTAGTAGGAGAACAGATTTGTATATAATATGATTGATCATGCAGCTTGAACGCTCAACTCACGATTGGAAACGATGGAAGCACTGTACAGCTGTTTCATCCTTGTTGGGAATGATGAGCATTGCACATCCACCGAGTCCCAAACACAAGTGCATTTTGAGAATGATTGGCGTGAACGATTGTCAATCGAACACTTTAACCGCAAGGCTATCCGCGCTTGCTCTCAACGGTTTGGTCAACATCAACACAACACATATGATATAGCACCCTTCCCAAACTGGCTTTGAATTTGATCGGTAACAACCCAATTCCCACACACCGATCCACTCCTTTGATCGATCACTTCTCTGTACGGGCCTGAGTACAACAAGAAGGCATTCCCAAATGAACAAGCTACACAGCTTGGTTACTATGCATGCAATTGAGTAGTAGGAGATTAGATTTGTATATAATATGATTGATCATGCAGCTTGAACGCTCAACTCAACATTGGAAACGATGGAAGCTCTGCACAGCTGTTTCATCCTTGTTCGGAATGATGAGCATTGCACATCCACCGAGCCCCAAACACAAGGAGACTCGAACAACGGTTGGGGTGAACGATTGTCAATCGAACACCTTACCCGCAAGGCTATCCGCGCTCGCTCTCAACGGTTTGTTCAACATCAACACAACACACATGATATAGCACCCTTCCCAAACTGGCTTCACATTTGAACGGTAACTACCCAATTCCCACACAGCGATCCACTCCTATGATCGATCACTTCTCTGTACGGGCCTAAGTACAACAAGAACGCATTCCCAAATGAACAACCTACACAGCTTGGGTACTATGCATGCAATTGAGTAGTAGGAGATTAGATTTGTATATAATATGATTGATCATGCAGCTTGAACGCTCAACTCACCATTGGAAACGATGGAAGCACTGTACAGCTGTTTGATCCTTGTTGGGAATGATGAGCATTGCACATGCACCGAGCCCCAAACACAAGGGGACTCGAACAAGGGTTGGCGTGAACGATTGTCAATCGAACACCTTAACCGCAAGGCTATCCGCGCTCGCTCTCAACGGTTTGTTCAACATCTACACAACACACATGATATAGCACCCTTCCCAAACTGGCTTCCCATTTGAACGGTAACTACCCAATTCCCACACAGCGATCCACTCCTATGATCGATCACTTCTCTGTACGGGCCTAAGTACAACAAGAAGGCATTCCCAAATGAACAACCTACACAGCTTGGTTACTATGCATGCAATTGAGTAGTAGGAGATTAGATTTGTATATAATATGATTGATCATGCAGCTTGAACGCTCAACTCAACATTGGAAACGATGGAAGCACTGTACAGCTGTTTCTTCCTTGTTCGGAATGATGAGCATTGCACATGCACCGAGCCCCAAACACAAGGGGACTCAAACAACGGTTGGGGTGAACGATTGTCAATCGAACACCTTTACCGCAAGGCTATCCGCGCTCGCTCTCAACGGTTTGTTCAACATCTACACAACACACATGATATAGCACGCTTCCCAAACTGGCTTTCAATTTGAACGGTAACAACCCAATTCCCACACAGCGATCCACTCCTATGATCGATCACTTCTCTGTACGGGCCTAAGTACAACAAGAAGGCATTCCCAAATGAACAACCTACACAGCTTGGTTACTATGCATGCAATTGAGTAGTAGGAGATTAGATTTGTATATAATATGATTGATCATGCAGCTTGAACGCTCAACTCAACATTGGAAACGATGGAAGCACTGTACAGCTGTTTCTTCCTTGTTCGGAATGATGAGCATTGCACATCCACCGAGCCCCAAACACAAGGGGACTCAAACAACGGTTGGAGTGAACGATTGTCAATCGAACACCTTAACCGCAAGGCTATCCGCGCTCGCTCTCAACGGTTTGTTCAACATCTACACAACACACATGATGTAGCACCCTTTCCAAACTGGCTTCCCATTTGAACGGTAACTACCTAATTCCCACACAGCGATCCACTCCTATGACCGATCACTTCTCTGTACGGGCCTAAGTACAACGAGAAGGCATTCCCAAATGAACAACCTACACAGCTTGGTTACTATGCATGCAATTGAGTAGTAGGAGATTAGATTTGTATATAATATGATTGATCATGCAGCTTGAACGCTCAACTCACCATTGGAAACGATGGAAGCACTGTACAGCTGTTTCATCCTTGTTGGGAATGATGAGCATTGCACATCCACCGAGCCCCAAACACAAGGAGACTCGAACAACGGTTGGGGTGAACGATTGTCAATCGAACACCTTACCCGCAAGGCTATCCGCGCTCGCTCTCAACGGTTTGGTCAACATCAACACAACACACATGATATAGCAACCGTCCCAAACTGGCTTTGAGTTTGAACGGTAACAACCCAATTCCCACACAGCGATCCACTCCTATGATCGATCACTTCTCTGTACGGGCCTAAGTACAACAAGAAGGCATTCCCAAATGAACAACCTACACAGCTTGGTTACTATGCATGCAATTGAGTAGTAGGAGATTAGATTTGTATATGATATGATTGATCATGCAGCTTGAACGCTGAACTCAACATTGGAAACGATGGAAGCACTGTACAGCTGTTTCATCCTTGTTCGGAATGATGAGCATTGCACATGCACCGAGCCCCAAACACAAGGGGACTCAAACAACGTTTGGGGTGAACGATTGTCAATCGAACACCTTAACCGCAAGGCTATCCGCGCTCGCTCTCAACGGTTTGTTCAACATCTACACAACACACATGATGTAGCACCCTTTCCAAACTGGCTTTCAATTTGAACGGTAACTACCCAATTCCCACACACCGATCCACTCCTATGATCGATCACTTCTCTGTAGGTGCCTAAGTACAACAAGAAAGCATTCCCAAATGAACAACCTACACAACTTGGTTACTATGCATGCAATTGAGTAGTAGGAGATTAGATTTGTATATAATATGATTGATCATGCAGCTTGAACGCTCAACTCACCATTGGAAACGATGGAAGCACTGTACAGCTGTTTCATCCTTGTTCGGAATGATGAGCATTGCACATCCACCGAGCCCCAAACACAAGGGGACTCAAACAACGGTTGGGGTGAACGATTGTCAATCGAACACCTTAACCGCAAGGCTATCCGCGCTCGCTCTCAACGGTTTGGTCAACATCTACACAACACACATGATGTAGCACCCTTTCCAAACTGGCTTTCAATTTGAACGGTAACAACCCAATTCCCACAAAGCGATCCACTCCCATGATCGATCACTTCTCTGTACCGGCCTAAGTACAACAAGAACGCATTCCCAAATGAACAACCTACACAGCTTGGTTTCTATGCATGCAATTGAGTAGTAGGAGATTAGATTTGTATATAATATGATTGATCATGCAGCTTGAACGCTCAACTCAACATTGGAAACGATGGAAGCATTGTACTGCTGTTTCATCCTTGTTCGGAATGATGAGCATTTCACATCCACCGAGCCCCAAACACAAGGGGACTAGAACAGCGGTTGGAGTGAACGATTGTCAATCGAACACCTTAACCGCAAGGCTATCCGCGCTCGCTCTCAACTGTTTGTTCAACATCTACACAACACATAATGTAGCACCCTTCCCAAACTGGCTTTCAATTTGAACGGTAACAACCCAATTCCCACACAGCGATCCACTCCTATGATCGATCACTTCTCTGTACGGGCCTAAGTACAACAAGAAGGCATTCCCAAATGAACAACCTACACAGCTTGGTTACTATGCATGCAATTGAGTGGTAGGAGATTAGATTTGTATATAATATGATTGATCATGCAGCTTGAACGCTCAACTCACCATTGGAAACGATGGAAGCACTGTACAGCTGTTTCATCCTTGTTCGGAATGATGAGCAGTGCACATCCACCGAGCCCCAAACACAAGGGGACTAGAACAGCGGTTGGAGTGAACGATCGTCAATCGAACACCTTAACCGCAAGGCTATCCGCGCTCGCTCTCAACGGTTTGTTCAACATCTACACAACACACATGATATAGCACCCTTCCCAAACTGGCTTCACATTTGAACGGTAACTACCCAATTCCCACACAGCGATCCACTCCTATGATCGATCACTTCTCTGTACGGGCCTAAGTACAACAAGAAGGCATTCCCAAATGAACAACCTACACAGCTTGGTTACTATGCATGCAATTGAGTAGTAGGAGATTAGATTTGTATATATTATGATTGATCATGCAGCTTGAACGCTCAACTCACCATTGGAAACGATGGAAGCACTGTACAGCTGTTTCATCCTTGTTCGGAATGATGAGCATTGCACATCCACCGAGCCCCAAACACAAGGGGACTAGAACAACGGTTGGAGTGAACGATTGTCAATCGAACACCTTAACCGCAAGGCTATCCGCGCTCGCTCTCAACTGTTTGTTCAACATCAACACAACACATATGATATAGCACCCTTCCAAAACTGGCTTCCCATTTGAACGGTAACTACCCAATTCCCACAAAGCGATCCACTCCTATGATCGATCACTTCTCTGTACGGGCCTAAGTACAACAAGAAGGCATTCCCAAATGAACCACCTACACAGCTTGGTTACTATGCATGCAAATGAATAGTAGGAGATTAGATTTGTATATAATATGATTGATCATGCAGCTTGAACGCTGAACTCACCATTGGAAACGATGGAAGCACTGTACAAATGTTTCATCCTTGTTCGGAATGATGAGCATTGCACATCCACCGAGTCCCAAAAACAAGTGCATTTTGAGAATGATTGGCGTGAACGATTGTCAATCGAACACTTTAACCGCAAGGCTATCCGCGCTCGCTCTCAACGGTTTGTTCAACATCTACACAACACACATGATATAGCACCCTTCCCAAACTGGCTTTCAATTTGAACGGTAACAACCCAATTCCCACAAAGCGATCCACTCCTATGATCGATCACTTCTCTGTACGGGCCTAAGTACAACAAGAAGGCATTCCCAAATGAACAACCTACACAGCTTGGTTACTATGCATGCAATTGAGTAGTAGGAGATTAGATTTGTATATAATATGATTGATCATGCAGCTTGAACGCTCAACTCACCATTGAAATTCATGGAAGCACTGTACAGCTGTTTGATCCTTGTTGGGAATGATGAGCATTGCACATCCACCGAGTCCCAAACACAAGTGCATTTTGAGAATGATTGGCGTGAACGATTGTCAATCGAACACCTTAACCGCAAGGCTATCCGCGCTCGCTCTCAACGGTTTGGTCAACATCTACACAACACACATGATATAGCACCCTTCCCAAACTGGCTTTGAATTTGAACGGTAACAACCCAATTCCCACACAGCGATCCACTCCTATGATCGATCACTTCTCTGTAGGGTCCTAGGTACAACAAGAACGCATTCCCAAATGAACCACCTACACAGCTTGGTTACTATGCATGCAATTGAGTAGTAGGAGATTAGATTTGTATACAATATGATTGATCATGCAGCTTGAACGCTCAACTCAACATTGGAAACGATGGAAGCACTGTACAACTGTTTCATCCTTGTTCGGAATGATGAGCATTGCACATGCACCGAGTCCCAAACACAAGTGCATTTTGAGAATGATTGGCGTGAACGATTGTCAATCGAACACCTTAACCGCAAGGCTATCCGCGCTCGCTCTCAACGGTTTGTTCAACATCTACACAACACACATGATGTAGCACCCTTCCCAAACTGGCTTTCAATTTGAACGGTAACTACCCAATTCCCACACAGCGATCCACTCCTATGATCGATCACTTCTCTGTACGGGCCTAAGTACAACAAGAATGCATTCCCTTATGAACAACCTACACAGCTTGGTTACTATGCATGTAATTGAGTAGTAGGAGATTAGATTTGTATATAATATGATTGATCATGCAGCTTGAACGCTCAACTCAACATTGGAAACGATGGAAGCACTGTACAACTGTTTCATCCTTGTTCGGAATGATGAGCATTGCACATCCACCGAGCCCCAAACACAAGGGGACTAGAACAGCGGTTGGAGTGAACGATTGTCAATCGAACACCTTAACCGCAAGGCTATCCGCGCTCGCTCTCAACGGTTTGTTCAACATCTACACAACACACATGATGTAGCACCCTTCCCAAACTGGCTTTCAATTTGAACGGTAACAACCCAATTCCCACACAGCGATCCACTCCTATGATCGATCACTTCTCTGTACTGGCCTAAGTACAACAAGAAGGCATTCCCAAATGAACAACCTACACAGCTTGGTTACTATGCATGCAATTGAGTAGTAGGAGATTAGATTTGTATATAATATGATTGATCATGCAGCTTGAACGCTCAACTCACCATTGGAAACGATGGAAGCACTGTACAGCTGTTTCATCCTTGTTCGGAATGATGGGCATTGCACATCCACCGAGCCCCAAACACAAGGGGACTAGAACAGCGGTTGGAGTGAACGATCGTCAATCGAACACCTTAACCGCAAGGCTATCCGCGCTCGCTCTCAACGGTTTGTTCAACATCTACACAACACACATGATATAGCACCCTTCCCAAACTGGCTTTCAATTTAAACGTAAACAACCCAATTCCCACACAGCGATCCACTCCTATGATCGATCACTTCTCTGTACGGGCCTAAGTACAACAAGAAGGCATTCCCAAATGAACAACCTACACAGCTTGGGTACTATGCATGCAATTGAGTAGTAGGAGATTAGATTTGTATATAATATGATTGATCATGCAGCTTGAACGCTCAACTCACCATTGGAAACGATGGAAGCACTGTACAGCTGTTTCATCCTTGTTCGGAATGATGAGCATTGCACATCCACCGAGCCCCAAACACAAGGGGACTAGAACAACGGTTGGAGTGAACGATTGTCAATCGAACACCTTAACCGCAAGGCTATCCGCGCTCGCTCTCAACGGTTTGTTCAACATCTACACAACACACATGATATAGCACCCTTCCCAAATTGGCTTCCCATTGGAACGGTAACTACCCAATTCCCACACACCGATCCACTCCTATGATCGATCACTTCTCTGTACGGGCCTAAGTAAAACAAGAAGGCATTCCCAAATGAACAACCTACACAGCTTGGTTACTATGCATGCAATTGAGTAGTAGGAGATTAGATTTGTATATAATATGATTGATCATGCAGCTTGAACGCTGAACTCACCATTGGAAACGATGGAAGCACTGTACAGCTGTTTCATCCTTGTTCGGAATGATGAGCATTGCACATCCACCGAGTCCCAAAGACAAGTGCATTTTGAGAATGATTGGCGTGAACGATTGTCAATCGAACACTTTAACCGCAAGGCTATCCGCGCTCGCTCTCAACGGTTTGTTCAACATCTACACAACACACATGATATAGCACCCTTCCCAAACTGGCTTTCAAATTGAACGGTACCAACCCATATCCCACACAGCGATCCACTCCTATGATCGATCACTTCTCTGTACGGGCCTAAGTACAACAAGAAGGCATTCCCAAATGAACAACCTACACAGCTTGGTTACTATGCATGCAATTGAGTAGTAGGAGATTAGATTTGTATATAATATGATTGATCATGCAGCTTGAACGCTCAACTCACCATTGAAATTCATGGAAGCACTGCACAGCTGTTTGATCCTTGTTGGGAATGATGAGCATTGCACATCCGCCGAGCCCCAAACACAAGTGCATTTTGAGAATGATTGGCGTGAACGATTGTCAATCGAACACCTTAACCGCAAGGCTATCCGCGCTCGCTCTCAACGGTTTGGTCAACATCTACACAACACACATGATGTAGCACCCTTCCCAAACTGGCTTTCAATTTGAACGGTAACAACCCAATTCCCACACAGCGATCCACTCCTATGATCGATCACTTCTCTGTAGGGTCCTAGGTACAACAAGAACGCATTCCCAAATGAACCACCTACACAGCTTGGTTACTATGCATGCAATTGAGTAGTAGGAGATTAGATTTGTATATAATATGATTGATCATGCAGCTTGAACGCTGAACTCAACATTGGAAACGATGGAAGCGCTGTACAGCTGTTTCATCCTTGTTCGGAATGATGAGCATTGCACATCCACCGAGCCCCAAACACAAGGGGACTAGAACAGCGGTTGGAGTGAACGATCGTCAATCGAACACCTTAACCGCAAGGCTATCCGCGCTCGCTCTCAACGGTTTGTTCAACATCTACACAACACACATGTTATAGCACCCTTCCCAAACTGGCTTTGATTTTGAACGCTAACAACCTGCTTCCCAACCACCGATCCACTCCTATGATCGATCACTTCTCTGTAGGGGCCTAAGTACAACAAGAAGGCATTCTCAAATGAACAACCTACACAGCTTGGTTACTATGCATGCAATTGAGTAGTAGGAGATTAGATTTGTATATAATATGATTGATCATGCAGCTTGAACGCTCAACTCAACATTGGAAACGATGGAAGCACTGTTTAACTGTTTCATCCTTGTTCGGAATGATGAGCATTGCACATCCACCGAGTCCCAAACACAAGTGCATTTTGAGAATGATTGGCGTGATCGATTGTCAATCGAACACCTTAACCGCAAGGCTATCCGCGCTCGCTCTCAACGGTTTGTTCAACATCTACACAACACACATGATGTAGCACCCTTCCCAAACTGGCTTTCAATTTGAACGGTAACTACCCAATTCAAACAAAGCGATCCATTCCTTTGATCGATCACTTCTCTGTAGGTGCCTAAGTACAAGAGGAACGCATTCCCAAATGAACAACCTACACAGCTTGGTTACTATGCATGCAATTGAGTAGTAGGAGATTAGATTTGTATATAACATTATTGATCATGCAGCTTGAACGCTCAACTCAACATTGGAAACGATGGAAGCACTGTACAACTGTTTCATCCTTGTTCGGAATGATGTGCATTGCACATCCACCGAGCCCCAAACACAAGGGGACTAGAACAGCGGTTGGAGTGAACGATCGTCAATCGAACACCTTAACCGCAAGGCTATCCGCGCTCGCTCTCAACGGTTTGTTCAACATCTACACAACACACATGATGTAGCACCCTTCCCAAACTGGCTTCCCATTTGAACGGTAACTACCCGATTCCCACACAGCGATCCACTCCTATGATCGATCACTTCTCTGTACGGGCCTAAGTACAACAAGAAGGCATTCCCAAATGAACAACCTACACAGCTTGGTTACTATGCATGCAATTGAGTAGTAGGAGATTAGATTTGTATATAATATGATTGATCATGCAGCTTGAACGCTGAACTCACCATTGGAAACGATGGAAGCACTGTACAGCTGTTTCATCCTTGTTCGGAATGATGAGCATTGCACATCCACCGAGCCCCAAACACGAGGGGACTAGAACAGCGGTTGGAGTGAACGATCGTCAATCGAACACCTTAACCGCAAGGCTATCCGCGCTCGCTCTCAACGGTTTGTTCAACATTTACACAACACACATGATATAGCACCCTTCCCAAACTGGCTTTGATTTTGAACGCTAACAACCTGCTTCCCACACACCGATCCACTCCTATGATCGATCACTTCTCTGTACGGGCCTAAGTACAACAAGAAGGCATTCTCAAATGAACAACCTACACAGCTTGGTTACTATGCATGCAATTGAGTAGTAGGAGATTAGATTTGTATATAATATGATTGATCATGCAGCTTGAACGCTCAAGTCAACATTGGAAACGATGGAAGCACTGTACAGCTGTTTCATCCTTGTTCGGAATGATGAGCAATGCACATCCACCGAGCCCCAAACACAAGGGGACTAGAACAACGCTTGGGGTGAACGATCGTCAATCGAGCACCTTAACCGCAAGGCTATCCGCGCTCGCTCTCAACGGTTTGTTCAACATCAACACAACACACATGATATAGCACCCTTCCCCAATTTGCTTCCCATTTGAACGGTAACAACCCAATTCCCACACAGCGATCCACTCCTATGATCGATCACTTCTCTGTACGGGCCTAAGTAAAACAAGAAGGCATTCCCAAATGAACAACCTACACAGCTTGGTTTCTACGCATGCAATTGAGTAGTAGGAAATTAGATTTGTATATAATATGATTGATCATGCAGCTTGAACGCTCAACTCACCATTGGAAACGATGGAAGCACTGTACAGCTGTTTGATCCTTGTTGGGAATGATGAGCATTGCACATCCACCGAGCCCCAAACACAAGGGGACTCGAACAACGGTTGGGGTGAACGATTGTCAATCGAACACCTTAACCGCAAGGCTATCCGCGCTCGCTCTCAACGCTTTGTTCAACATCTACACAACACATATGATATAGCACCCTTCCCAAACTGGCTTGAATTTGAACGGAAACAACCCAATTCCCACACAGCGATCCACTCCTATGATCGATCACTTCTCTGTACGGGCCTAAGTACAAGAGGAACGCATTCCCAAATGAACAACCTACACAGCTTGGTTACTATGCATGTAATTGAGTAGTAGGAGATTAGATTTCTATATAATATGATTGATCATGCAGCTTGAACGCTCAACTCACCATTGGAAACGATGGAAGCACTGTACAGCTGTTTCATCCTTGTTCGGAATGATGAGCATTGCACATCCACCGAGTCCCAAACACAAGGAGACTCGAACAACGGTTGGGGGTGAACGATTGTCAATCGAACACCTTAACCGCAAGGCTATCCGCGCTCGCTCTCAACGGTTTGGTCAACATCAACACAACACAGATGATATAGCACCCTTCCCAAACTGGCTTCCCATTTGAACGGTAACAACCCAATTCCCACACAGCGATCCACTCCTATGATCGATCACTTCTCTGTACGGGCCTAAGTACAACAAGAAGGCATTCTCAAATGAACAACCTACACAGCTTGGTTACTATGCATGCAATTGAGTAGTAGGAAATTAGATTTGTATATAATATGATTGATCATGCAGCTTGAACGCTCAACTCACCATTGGAAACGATGGAAGCACTGTACAGCTGTTTCATCCTTGTTGGGAATGATGAGCATTGCACATCCACCGAGCCCCAAACACAAGGAGACTCGAACAACGGTTGGGGTGAACGATTGTCAATCGAACACCTTAACCGCAAGGCTATCCGCGCTCGCTCTCAACGCTTTGTTCAACATCTACACAACACATATGATATAGCACCCTTCCCAAACTGGCTTGAATTTGAACGGAAACAACCCAATTCCCACACAGCGATCCACTCCTATGATCGATCACTTCTCTGTACGGGCCTAAGTACAAGAGGAACGCATTCCCAAATGAACAACCTACACAGCTTGGTTACTATGCATGCAATTGAGTAGTAGGAGATTAGATTTGTATATAATATGATTGATCATGCAGCTTGAACGCTCAACTCAACATTGGAAACGATGGAAGCACTGTACAGCTGTTTCATCCTTGTTCGGAATGATGAGCATTGCACATCCACCGAGTCCCAAGCACAAGTGCATTTTGAGAATGATTGGCTGAATTAGTGTCAATCGAACACCTTAACCGCAAGGCTATCCGCGCTCGCTCTCAACGGTTTGTTCAACATCTACACAACACACATGATATAGCACCCTTTCCAAACTGGCTTCCCATTTGAACGGTAACTACCCAATTCCCACACAGCGATCCACTCCTATGATCGATCACTTCTCTGTACGGGCCTAAGTAAAACAAGAAGGCATTCCCAAATGAACAACCTACACAGCTTGGTTACTATGCATGCAATTGAGTAGTAGGAGATTAGATTTGTATATAATATGATTGATCATGCAGCTTGAACGCTCAACTCAACATTGGAAACGATGGAAGCACTGTACAGCTGTTTCATCCTTGTTCGGAATGATGAGCATTGCACATCCACCGAGCCCCAAACACAAGGGGACTAGAACAGCGGTTGGGGTGAACGATTGTCAATCGAACACCTTAACCGCAAGGCTATCCGCGCTCGCTCTCAACGGTTTGGTCAACATCTACACAACACACATGATGTAGCACCCTTCCCAAACTGGCTTTCAATTTGAACGGTAACAACCCAATTCCCACACAGCGATCCACTCCTATGATCGATCACTTCTCTGTACGGGCCTAAGTACAACAAGAAGGCATTCCCAAATGAACAACCTACACAGCTTGGTTACTATGCATGCAATTGAGTGGTAGGAAATTAGATTTGGATATAATATGATTGATCATGCAGCTTGAACGCTGAACTCACTATTGGAAACGATGGAAGCACTGTACAGCTGTTTCATCCTTGTTCGGAATGATGAGCAGTGCACATCCACCGGGCCCCAAACACAAGGGGACTAGAACAACGGTTGGAGTGAACGATCGTCAATCGAACACCTTAACCGCAAGGCTATCCTTGCTCGCTCTCAACGGTTTGGTCAACATCAACACAACACTCATGATATAGCACTCTTCCCAAACTGGCTTCCCATTTGAACGGTAACAACCCAATTCCCACACAGCGATCCACTCCTATGATCGATCACTTCTCTGTACGGGCCTAAGTACAACAAGAAGGCATTCCCTTATGAACAACCTACACAGCTTGGTTACTATGCATGCAATTGAGTAGTAGGAGATTAGATTTGTATATAATATGATTGATCATGCAGCTTGAACGCTCAACTCACCATTGGAAACGATGGAAGCACTGTACAGCTGTTTCATCCTTGTTCGGAATGATGAGCATTGCACATCCACCGAGCCCCAAACACAAGGGGACTAGAACAGCGGTTGGAGTGAACGATTGTCAATCGAACACCTTAACCGCAAGGCTATCCGCGATCGCTCTCAACGGTTTGTTCAACATCTACACAACACATACGATATAGCACGCTTCCCAAACTGGCTTTCAATTTAAACGGTAACTACCCAATTCCAACACAGCGATCCACTCCTATGATCGATCACTTCTCTGTACGGGCCTAAGTACAACAAGAAGGCATTCCCAAATGAACAACCTACACAGCTTGGTTACTATGCATGCAATTGAGTAGTAGGAGATTAGATTTGTATATAATATGATTGATCATGCAGCTTGAACGATCAACTCACCATTGGAAACGATGGAAGCACTGTACAGCTGTTTCATCCTTGTTCGAAATGATGAGCAGTGCACACGCACCGAGCCCCAAACACAAGGAGACTCGAACAACGGTTGGGGTGAACGATTGTCAATCGAACACCTTAACCGCAAGGCTATCCGCGCTCGCTCTCAACGGTTTGTTCAACATCTACACAACACACATGATATAGCACCCTTCCCAAACTGGCTTCCCATTTGAACGGTAACAACCCAATTCCCACACAGCGATCCACTCCTATGATCGATCACTTCTCTGTACGGGCCTAAGTACAACAAGAAGGCATTCCCAAATGAACAACCTACACAGCTTGGTTACTATGCATGCAATTGAGTAGTAGGAGATTAGATTTGTATATAATATGATTGATCATGCAGCTTGAACGCTCAACTCACCATTGGAAACGATGGAAGCACTGTACAGCTGTTTCATCCTTGTTCGGAATGATGAGCATTGCACATCCACCGAGCCCCAAACACAAGGGGACTAGAACAGCGGTTGGAGTGAACGATCGTCAATCGAACACCTTAACCGCAAGGCTATCCGCGCTCGCTCTCAACGGTTTGTTCAACATCTACACAACACATACGATATAGCACGCTTCCCAAACTGGCTTTCAATTTAAACGGTAACTACCCAATTCCCACACAGCGATCCACTCCTATGATCGATCACTTCTCTGTACGGGCCTAAGTACAACAAGGAGGCATTCTCAAATGAACAACCGACACAGCTTGGTTACTATGCATGCAATTGAGTAGTAGGAGATTAGATTTGTATATAATATGATTGATCATGCAGCTTGAACGCTCAACTCAACATTGGAAACGATGGAAGCACTGTACAGCTGTTTCATCCTTGTTCGGAATGATGAGCAATGCACATCCACCGAGCCCCAAACACAAGGGGACTAGAACAACGCTTGGGGTGAACGATCGTCAATCGAACACCTTAACCGCAAGGCTATCCGCGCTCGCTCTCAACGGTTTGGTCAACATCAACACAACACAGATGATATAGCACCCTTCCCAAACTGGCTTCCCATTTGAACGGTAACAACCCAATTCCCACACAGCGATCCACTCCTATGATCGATCACTTCTCTGTACGGGCCTAAGTACAACAAGAAGGCATTCCCAAATGAACAACCTACACAGCTTGGTTTCTATGCATGCAATTGAGTAGTAGGAAATTAGATTTGTATATAATATGATTGATCATGCAGCTTGAACGCTCAACTCACCACTGGAAACGATGGAAGCACTGTACAGCTGTTTCATCCTTGTTGGGAATGATGAGCATTGCACATCCACCGAGCCCCAAACACAAGGGGACTCGAACAACGGTTGGGGTGAACGATTGTCAATCGAACACCTTAACCGCAAGGCTATCCGCGCTCGCTCTCAACGGTTTGTTCAACATCTACACAACACATATGATATAGCACCCTTCCCAAACTGGCTACACATTTGAACGGTAACTACCCAATTCCCACACAGCGATCCACTCCTATGATCGATCACTTCTCTGTACGGGCCTAAGTACAAGAGGAACGCATTCCAAAATGAACAACCTACACAGCTTGGTTACTATGCATGCAATTGAGTAGTAGGAGATTAGATTTGTATATAATATGATTGATCATGCAGCTTGAACGCTGAACTCACCATTGGAAACGATGGAAGCACTGTACAGCTGTTTCATCCTTGTTCGGAATGATGAGCATTGCACATCCACCGAGTCCCAAGCACAAGTGCATTTTGAGAATGATTTGCTGAATTAGTGTCACTCGAACACCTTAACCGCAAGGCTATCCGCGCTCGCTCTCAACGGTTTGTTCAACATCTACACAACACACATAATATAGCACCCTTTCCAAACTGGCTTCCCATTTGAACGGTAACTACCCAATTCCCACACAGCGATCCACTCCTATGATCGATCACTTCTCTGTACGGGCCTAAGTAAAACAAGAAGGCATTCCCTTATGAACAACCTACACAGCTTGGTTACTATGCATGCAATTGAGTAGTAGGAGATTAGATTTGTATATAATATGATTGATCATGCAGCTTGAACGCTCAACTCACCATTGGAAACGATGGAAGCACTGTACAGCTGTTTCATCCTTGTTCGGAATGATGAGCATTGCACATCCACCGAGCCCCAAACACAAGGGGACTAGAACAGCGGTTGGGGTGAACGATTGTCAATCGAACACCTTAACCGCAAGGCTATCCGCGCTCGCTCTCAACGGTTTGTTCAACATCTACACAACACACATGATGTAGCACCCTTCCCAAACTGGCTTTCAATTTGAACGGTAACAACCCAATTCCCACACAGCGATCCACTCCTATGATCGATCACTTCTCTGTACGGGCCTAAGTACAACAAGAAGGCATTCCCAAATGAACAACATACACAGCTTGGTTACTATGCATGCAATTGAGTGGTAGGAAATTAGATTTGGATATAATATGATTGATCATGCAGCTTGAACGCTGAACTCACCATTGGAAACGATGGAAGCACTGTACAGCTGTTTCATCCTTGTTCGGAATGATGAGCAGTGCACATCCACCGGGCCCCAAACACAAGGGGACTAGAACAACGGTTGGAGTGAACGATCGTCAATCGAACACCTTAACCGCAAGGCTATCCGCGCTCGCTCTCAACGGTTTGGTCAACATCAACACAACACACATGATATAGCACCCTTCCCAAACTGGCTTTCAATTTGAACGGTAAACACCCGATTCCCACACACCGATCCACTCCTATGATCGATCACTTCTCTGTAGGGGCCTAAGTACAACAAGGAGGCATTCCCAAATGAACAACCTACACAGCTTGGTTACTATGCATGCAATTGAGTAGTAGGAGATTAGATTTGTATATAATATGATTGATCATGCAGCTTGAACGCTGAACTCACCATTGGAAACGATGGAAGCACTGTACAACTGTTTCATCCTTGTTCGGAATGATGAGCATTGCACATCCACCGAGCCCCAAACACAAGGGGACTAGAACAGCGGTTGGAGTGAACGATTGTCAATCGAACACCTTAACCGCAAGGCTATCCGCGCTCGCTCTCAACGGTTTGTTCAACATCTACACAACACATACGATATAGCACGCTTCCCAAACTGGCTTTCAATTTAAACGGTAACTACCCAATTCACACACACCGATCCACTCCTATGATCGATCACTTCTCTGTACGGGCCTAAGTACAACAAGAAGGCATTCCCAAATGAACAACCTACACAGCTTGGTTACTATGCATGCAATTGAGTAGTAGGAGATTAGATTTGTATATAATATGATTGATCATGCAGGTTGAACGCTGAACTCAACATTGGAAACGATGGAAGCACTGTACAGCTGTTTCATCCTTGTTCGGAATGATGAGCAGTGCACACGCACCGAGCCCCAAACACAAGGAGACTCGAACAACGGTTGGGGTGAACGATCGTCAATCGAACACCTTAACCGCAAGGCTATCCGCGCTCGCTCTCAACTGTTTGTTCAACATCTACACAACACACATGATGTAGCACCCTTCCCAAACTGGCTTCCCATTTGAACGGTAACAACCCAATTCCCACACAGCGATCCACACCTATGATCGATCACTTCTCTGTACGGGCCTAAGTACAACAAGAAGGCATTCCCAAATGAACAACCTACACAGCTTGGTTACTATGCATGCAATTGAGTGGTAGGAAATTAGATTTGTATATAATATGATTGATCATGCAGCTTGAACGCTCAACTCACCATTGGAAACGATGGAAGCACTGTACAGCTGTTTCATCCTTGTTCGGAATGATGAGCAGTGCACATCCACCGGGCCACAAACACAAGGGGACTAGAACAACCGTTGGAGTGAACGATCGTCGATCGAACACCTTAACCGCAAGGCTATCCGCGCTCGCTCTCAACGGTTTGTTCAACATCTACACAACACACATGATGTAGCACCCTTCCCAAACTGGCTTTCAATTTGAACGGTAACAACCCAATTCCCACACAGCGATCCACTCCTATGATCGATCACTTCTCTGTACGGGCCTAAGTACAACAAGAAGGCATTCCCAAATGAACAACCTACACAGCTTGGTTACTATGCATGCAATTGAGTAGTAGGAGATTAGATTTGTATATAATATGATTGATCATGCAGCTTGAACGCTCAACTCACCATTGGAAACGATGGAAGCACTGTACAGCTGTTTCATCCTTGTTCGGAATGATGAGCATTGCACATCCACCGAGCCCCAAACACAAGGGGACTAGAACAGCGGTTGGAGTGAACGATCGTCAATCGAACACCTTAACCGCAAGGCTATCCGCGCTCGCTCTCAACGGTTTGTTCAACATCTACACAACACACATGATGTAGCACCCTTCCCAAACTGGCTTTCAATTTGAACGGTAACAACCCAATTCCCACACAGCGATCCACTCCTATGATCGATCACTTCTCTGTACGGGCCTAAGTACAACAAGAAGGCATTCCCTTATGAACAACCTACACAGCTTGGTTACTATGCATGCAATTGAGTAGTAGGAGATTAGATTTGTATATAATATGATTGATCATGCAGCTTGAACGCTCAACTCACCATTGGAAACGATGGAAGCACTGTACAGCTGTTTCATCCTTGTTCGGAATGATGAGCAGTGCACATCCACCGAGCCCCAAACACAAGGAGACTCGAACAACGGTTGGAGTGAACGATTGTCAATCGAACACCCTAAAGGCAAGGCTATCCGCGCTCGCTCTCAACTGTTTGTTCACCATCTACACAACACACATGATGTAGCACCCTTCCCAAACTGGCTTTCAATTTGAACGGTAACAACCCAATTCCCACACAGCGATCCACTCCTATGATCGATCACTTCTCTGTACGGGCCTAAGTACAACAAGAAGGCATTCCCAAATGAACAACCTACACAGCTTGGTTACTATGCATGCAATTGAGTGGTAGGAAATTAGATTTGTATATAATATGATTGATCATGCAGCTTGAACGCTGAACTCACCATTGGAAACGATGGAAGCACTGTACAGCTGTTTCATCCTTGTTCGGAATGATGAGCATTGCACATCCACCGAGCCCCAAACACGAGGGGACTAGAACAGCGGTTGGAGTGAACGATCGTCAATCGAACACCTTAACCGCAAGGCTATCCGCGCTCGCCCTCAACGGTTTGTTCAACATCTACACAACACATACGATATAGCACGCTTCCCAAACTGGCTTTCAATTTAAACGGTAACTACCCAATTCCCACACAGCGATCCACTCCTATGATCGATCACTTCTCTGTACGGGCCTAAGTACAACAAGAAGGCATTCCCTTATGAACAACCTACACAGCTTGGTTACTATGCATGCAATTGAGTAGTAGGAGAATAGCTTTGTATTGAATATGATTGATCATGCAGCTTGAACGCTCAACTCACCATTGGAAACGATGGAAGCACTGTACAGCTGTTTCATCCTTGTTCGGAATGATGAGCAGTGCACATGCACCGAGCCCCAAACACAAGGAGACTCGAACAACGGTTGGGGTGAACGATTGTCAATCGAACGCCTCTACCGCATGGCTATCCGCGCTCGCTCTCAACGGTTTGTTCAACATCTACACAACACACATGATGTAGCACCCTTCCCAAACTGGCTTTCAATTTGAACGGTAACAACCCAATTCCCACACAGCGATCCACTCCTATGATCGATCACTTCTCTGTACGGGCCTAAGTACAACAAGAAGGCATTCACAAATGAACAACCTACACAGCTTGGTTACTATGCATGCAATTGAGTAGTAGGAGATTAGATTTGTATATAATATGATTGATCATGCAGCTTGAACGCTGAACTCACCATTGGAAACGATGGAAGCACTGTACAGCTGTTTCATCCTTGTTCGGAATGATGAGCAGTGCACATCCACCGGGCCCCAAACACAAGGGGACTAGAACAACGGTTGGAGTGAACGATCGTCAATCGAACACCTTAACCGCAAGGCTATCCGCGCTCGCTCTCAACGGTTTGTTCAACATCTACACAACACACATGATGTAGCACCCTTCCCAAACTGGCTTCCCATTTGAACGGTAACAACCCAATTCCCACACAGCGAGCCACTCCTATGATCGATCACTTCTCTGTACGGGCCTAAGTACAACAAGAAGGCATTCCCAAATGAACAACCTACACAGCTTGGTTACTATGCATGCAATTGAGTAGTAGGAGATTAGATTTGTATATAATATGATTGATCATGCAGCTTGAACGCTCAACTCACCATTGGAAACGATGGAAGCACTGTACAGCTGTTTCATCCTTGTTCGGAATGATGAGCATTGCACATCCACCGAGCCCCAAACACAAGGGGACTAGAACAGCGGTTGGAGTGAACGATCGTCAATCGAACACCCTAAAGGCAAGGCTATCCGCGCTCGCTCTCAACGGTTTGTTCAACATCTACACAACACATACGATATAGCACGCTTCCCAAACTGGCTTTCAATTTAAACGGTAACTACCCAATTCCCACACAGCGATCCACTCCTATGATCGATCACTTCTCTGTACGGGCCTAAGTACAACAAGAAGGCATTCCCAAATGAACAACCTACACAGCTTGGTTACTATGCATGCAATTGAGTAGTAGGAGAATAGCTTTGTATTGAATATGATTGATCATGCAGCTTGAACGCTCAACTCACCATTGGAAACGATGGAAGCACTGTACAGCTGTTTCATCCTTGTTCGGAATGATGAGCAGTGCACATGCACCGAGCCCCAAACACAAGGAGACTCGAACAACGGTTGGGGTGAACGATTGTCAATCGAACACCTTAACCGCAAGGCTATCCGCGCTCGCTCTCAACTGTTTGTTCAACATCTACACAACACACATGATGTAGCACCCTTCCCAAACTGGCTTTCAATTTGAACGGTAACAACCCAATTCCCACACAGCGATCCACTCCTATGATCGATCACTTCTCTGTACGGGCCTAAGTACAACAAGAAGGCATTCCCAAATGAACAACCTACACAGCTTGGTTACTATGCATGCAATTGAGTGGTAGGAGATTAGATTTGTATATAATATGATTGATCATGCAGCTTGAACGCTGAACTCACCATTGGAAACGATGGAAGCACTGTACAGCTGTTTCATCCTTGTTCGGAATGATGAGCAGTGCACATCCTCCGGGCCGCAAACACAAGGGGACTAGAACAACGGTTGGAGTGAACGATCGTCAATCGAACACCTTAACCGCAAGGCTATCCGCGCTCGCTCTCAACGGTTTGTTCAACATCTACACAACACACATGATGTAGCACCCTTCCCAAACTGGCTTCCCATTTGAACGGTAACAACCCAATTCCCACACAGCGATCCACTCCTATGATCGATCACTTCTCTGTACGGGCCTAAGTACAACAAGAAGGCATTCCCAAATGAACAACCTACACAGCTTGGTTACTATGCATGCAATTGAGTAGTAGGAGATTAGATTTGTATATAATATGATTGATCATGCAGCTTGAACGATCAACTCACCATTGGAAACGATGGAAGCACTGTACAGCTGTTTCATCCTTGTTCGGAATGATGAGCATTGCACATCCACCGAGCCCCAAACACAAGGGGACTAGAACAGCGGTTGGAGTGAACGATCGTCAATCGAACACCCTAAAGGCAAGGCTATCCGCGCTCGCTCTCAACGGTTTGTTCAACATCTACACAACACATACGATATAGCACGCTTCCCAAACTGGCTTTCAATTTAAACGGTAACTACCCAATTCCCACACAGCGATCCACTCCTATGATCGATCACTTCTCTGTACGGGCCTAAGTACAACAAGAACGCATTCCCAAATGAACAACCTACACAGCTTGGTTATTATGCATGCAATTGAGTAGTAGGAGAATAGCCTTGTATTGAATATGATTGATCATGCAGCTTGAACGCTCAACTCACCATTGGAAACGATGGAAGCACTGTACAGCTGTTTCATCCTTGTTCGGAATGATGAGCAGTGCACATGCACCGAGCCCCAAACACAAGGAGACTCGAACAACGGTTGGGGTGAACGATTGTGAATCGAACACCTTAACCGCAAGGCTATCCGCGCTCGCTCTCAACTGTTTGTTCAACATCTACACAACACACATGATGTAGCACCCTTCCCAAACTGGCTTTCAATTTGAACGGTAACAACCCAATTCCCACACAGCGATCCACTCCTATGATCGATCACTTCTCTGTACGGGCCTAAGTACAACAAGAAGGCATTCCCAAATGAACAACCTACACAGCTTGGTTACTATGCATGCAATTGAGTAGTAGGAGATTAGATTTGTATATAATATGATTGATCATGCAGCTTGAACGCTCAACTCACCATTGAAATTCATGGAAGCACTGTACAGCTGTTTCATCCTTGTTCGGAATGATGAGCATTGCACATCCACCGAGCCCAAAACACAAGGGGACTAGAACAACGGTTGGAGTGAACGATCGTCAATCGAACACCCTAAAGGCAAGGCTATCCGCGCTCGCTCTCAACGGTTTGTTCAACATCTACACAACACATACGATATAGCACGCTTCCCAAACTGGCTTTCAATTTGAACGGTAACTACCCAATTCCCACACAGCGATCCACTCCTATGATCGATCACTTCTCTGTACGGGCCTAAGTACAACAAGAAGGCATTCCCAAATGAACAACCTACACAGCTTGGTTACTATGCATGCAATTGAGTAGTAGGAGAATAGCTTTGTATTGAATATGATTGATCATGCAGCTTGAACGCTCAACTCACCATTGGAAACGATGGAAGCACTGTACAGCTGTTTCATCCTTGTTCGGAATGATGAGCAGTGCACATGCACCGAGCCCCAAACACAAGGAGACTCGAACAACGGTTGGGGTGAACGATTGTCAATCGAACACCTTAGCCGCAAGGCTATCCGCGCTCGCTCTCAACTGTTTGTTCAACATCTACACAACACACATGATGTAGCACCCTTCCCAAACTGGCTGACTATTTGAACGGTAACAACCCAATTCCCACACAGCGATCCACTCCTATGATCGATCACATCTCTGTACGGGCCTAAGTACAACAAGGAGGCATTCTCAAATGAACAACCTACACAGCTTGGTTACTATGCATGCAATTGAGTGGTAGGAAATTAGATTTGTATATAATATGATTGATCATGCAGCTTGAACGCTCAACTCACCATTGGAAATGATGGAAGCACTGTACAGCTGTTTCATCCTTGTTCGGAATGATGAGCAGTGCACATCCACCGGGCCCCAAACACAAGGGGACTAGAACAACGGTTGGAGTGAACGATCGTCGATCGAACACCTTAACCGCAAGGCTATCCGCGCTCGCTCTCAACGGTTTGTTCAACATCTACACAACACACATGATGTAGCACCCTTCCCAAACGTGCTTTCAATTTGAACGGTAACAACCCAATTCCCACACAGCGATCCACTCCTATGATCGATCACTTCTCTGTACGGGCCTAAGTACAACAAGAAAGCATTCCCAAATGAACAACCTACACAGCTTGGTTACTATGCATGCAATTGAGTAGTAGGAGATTAGATTTGTATATAATATGATTGATCATGCAGCTTGAACGATCAACTCACCATTGGAAACGATGGAAGCACTGTACAGCTGTTTCATCCTTGTTCGGAATGATGAGCATTGCACATCCACCGAGCCCCAAACACAAGGGGACTAGAACAGCGGTTGGAGTGAACGATCGTCAATCGAACACCTTAACCGCAAGGCTATCCGCGCTCGCTCTCAACGGTTTGTTCAACATCTACACAACACATACGATATAGCACGCTTCCCAAACTGGCTTTCAATTTAAACGGTAACTACCCAATTCCCACACACCGATCCACTCCTATGATCGATCACTTCTCTGTACGGGCCTAAGTACAACAAGAAGGCATTCCCTTATGAACAACCTACACAGCTTGGTTACTATGCATGCAATTGAGTGGTAGGAGATTAGATTTGTATATAATATGATTGATCATGCAGCTTGAACGCTCAACTCACCATTGGAAACGATGGAAGCACTGTACAGCTGTTTCATCCTTGTTCGGAATGAATGGCATTGCACATCCACCGGGCCCCAAACACAAGGGGACTAGAACAACGGTTGGAGTGAACGATCGTCGATCGAACACCTTAACCGCAAGGCTATCCGCGCTCGCTCTCAACGGTTTGTTCAACATCTACACAACACACATGATGTAGCACCCTTCCCAAACTGGCTTTCAATTTGAACGGTAACAACCCAATTCCCACACAGCGATCCACTCCTATGATCGATCACTTCTCTGTACGGGCCTAAGTACAACAAGAAGGCATTCCCAAATGAACAACCTACACCGCTTGGTTACTATGCATGCAATTGAGTAGTAGGAGATTAGATTTGTATATAATATGATTGATCATGCAGCTTGAACGCTCAACTCACCATTGGAAACGATGGAAGCACTGTACAGCTGTTTCATCCTTGTTCGGAATGATGAGCAGTGCACATCCACCGAGCCCCAAACACAAGGGGACTAGAACAGCGGTTGGAGTGAACGATTGTCAATCGAACACCTTAACCGCAAGGCTATCCGCGCTCGCTCTCAACGGTTTGTTCAACATCTACACAACACATACGATATAGCACCCTTCCCAAACTGGCTTTCAATTTAAACGGTAACTACCCAAATCCCACACACCGATCCACTCATATGATCGATCACTTCTCTGTACGGGCCTAAGTACAACAAGAAGGCATTCCCAAATGAACAACCTACACAGCTTGGTTACTATGCATGCAATTGAGTAGTAGGAGAATAGCTTTGTATTGAATATGATTGATCATGCAGGTTGAACGCTGAACTCACCATTGGAAACGATGGAAGCACTGTACAGCTGTTTCATCCTTGTTCGGAATGATGAGCAGTGCACATGCACCGAGCTCCAAACACAAGGAGACTCGAACAACGGTTGGGGTGAACGATTGTCAATCGAACACCCTAACCGCAAGGTTATCCGCGCTCGCTCTCAACTGTTTGTTCAACATCTACACGACACATACGATATAGCACCCTTCCCAAACTGGCTTTCAATTTGAACGGTAACAACCCAATTCCCACACAGCGATCCACTCCTATGATCGATCACTTCTCTTTACGGGCCTAAGTACAACAAGAAGGCATTCCCAAATGAACAACCTACACAGCTTGGTTACTATGCATGCAATTGAGTAGTAGGAGATTAGATTTGTATATAATATGATTGATCATGCAGCTTGAACGCTGAACTCACCATTGGAAACGATGGAAGCACTGTACAGCTGTTTCATCCTTGTTCGGAATGATGAGCAGTGCACATCCACCGGGCCCCAAACACAAGGGGACTAGAACAACGGTTGGAGTGAACGATCGTCAATCGAACACCTTAACCGCAAGGCTATCCGCGCTCGCTCTCAACGGTTTGTTCAACATCTACACAACACACATGATGTAGCACCCTTTCCAAACTGGCTTTCAATTTGAACGGTAACAACCCAATTCCCACACAGCGATCCACTCCTATGATCGATCACTTCTCTGTACGGGCCTAAGTACAACAAGAAGGCATTCCCAAATGAACAAGCTACACAGCTTGGTTACTATGCATGCAATTGAGTAGTAGGAGATTAGATTTGTATATAATATGATTGATCATGCAGCTTGAACGCTCAACTCACCATTGGAAACGATGGAAGCACTGTACAGCTGTTTCATCCTTGTTCGGAATGATGAGCATTGCACATCCACCGGGCCCCAAACACAAGGGGACTAGAACAACGGTTGGAGTGAACGATCGTCAATCGAACACCTTAACCGCAAGGCTATCCGTGCTCGCTCTCAACGGTTTGTTCAACATCTACACAACACACATGATGTAGCACCCTTCCCAAACTGGCTTTCAATTTGAACGGTAACAACCCAATTCCCACACAGCGATCCACTCCTATGATCGATCACTTCTCTGTACGGGCCTAAGTACAACAAGAAGGCATTCACAAATGAACAACCTACACAGCTTGGTTACTATGCATGCAATTGAGTAGTAGGAGATTAGATTTGTATATAATATGATTGATCATGCAGCTTGAACGCTGAACTCACCATTGGAAACGATGGAAGCACTGTACAGCTGTTTCATCCTTGTTCGGAATGATGAGCAGTGCACATCCACCGAGCCCCAAACACAAGGGGACTAGAACAGCGGTTGGAGTGAACGATTGTCAATCGAACACCTTAACCGCAAGGCTATCCGCGCTCGCTTTCAACGGTTTGTTCAACATCTACACAACACATACGATATAGCACGCTTCCCAAACTGGCTTTCAATTTAAACGGTAACAACCCAATTCCCACACACCGATCCACTCCTATGATCGATCACTTCTCTGTACGGGCCTAAGTACAACAAGAACGCATTCCCAAATGAACAACCTACACAGCTTGGTTACTATGCATGCAATTGAGTAGTAGGAGATTAGATTTGTATATTATATGATTGATCATGCAGCTTGAACGCTCAACTCACCATTGGAAACGATGGAAGCACTGTACAGCTGTTTCATCCTTGTTCGGAATGATGAGCAGTGCACATGCACCGAGCCCCAAACACAAGGAGACTCGAACAACGGTTGGGGTGAACGATTGTCAATCGAACACCTTAACCGCAAGGCTATCCGCGCTCGCTCTCAACGGTTTGTTCAACATCTACACAACACACATGATGTAGCACCCTTCCCAAACTGGCTGACTATTTGAACGGTAACAACCCAATTCCCACACAGCGATCCACTCCTATGATCGATCACTTCTCTGTACGGGCCTAAGTACAACAAGAACGCATTCCCAAATGAACACCCTACACAGCTTGGTTACTTAGCATGCAATTGAGTAGTAGGAGATTAGATTTGTATATAATATGATTGATCATGCAGCTTGAACGCTCAACTCACCATTGGAAACGATGGAAGCACTGTACAGCTGTTTCATCCTTGTTCGGAATGATGAGCATTGCACATCCACCGAGCCCCAAACACAAGGGGACTAGAACAGCGGTTGGAGTGAACGATCGTCAATCGAACACCTTAACCGCAAGGCTATCCGCGCTCGCTCTCAACGGTTTGTTCAACATCTACACAACACATACGATATAGCACGCTTCCCAAACTGGCTTTCAATTTAAACGGTAACTACCCAATTCCCACACACCGATCCACTCCTATGATCGATCACTTCTCTGTACGGGCCTAAGTACAACAAGAAGGCATTCCCTTATGAACAACCTACACAGCTTGGTTACTATGCATGCAATTGAGTGGTAGGAGATTAGATTTGTATATAATATGATTGATCATGCAGCTTGAACGCTCAACTCACCATTGGAAACGATGGAAGCACTGTACAGCTGTTTCATCCTTGTTCGGAATGAATGGCATTGCACATCCACCGGGCCCCAAACACAAGGGGACTAAAACAACGGTTGGAGTGAACGATCGTCGATCGAACACCTTAACCGCAAGGCTATCCGCGCTCGCTCTCAACGGTTTGTTCAACATCTACACAACACACATGATGTAGCACCCTTCCCAAACTGGCTTTCAATTTAAACGGTAACAACCCAATTCCCACACAGCGATCCACTCCTATGATCGATCACTTCTCTGTACGGGCCTAAGTACAACAAGAACGCATTCCCAAATGAACAACCTACACAGCTTGGTTACTATGCATGCAATTGAGTAGTAGGAGATTAGATTTGTATATAATATGATTGATCATGCAGCTTGAACGCTCAACTCACCATTGGAAACGATGGAAGCACTGTACAGCTGTTTCATCCTTGTTCGGAATGATGAGCAGTGCACATCCACCGAGCCCCAAACACAAGGGGACTAGAACAGCGGTTGGAGTGAACGATTGTCAATCGAACACCTTAACTGCAAGGCTATCCGCGCTCGCTCTCAACGGTTTGTTCAACATCTACACAACACATACGATATAGCACCCTTCCGAAACTGGCTTTCAATTTAAACGGTAACTACCCAAATCCCACACACCGATCCACTCATATGATCGATCACTTCTCTGTACGGGCCCAAGTACAACAAGAAGGCATTCCCAAATGAACAACCTACACAGCTTGGTTACTATGCATGCAATTGAGTAGTAGGAGAATAGCTTTGTATTGAATATGATTGATCATGCAGGTTGAACGCTGAACTCACCATTGGAAACGATGGAAGCACTGTACAGCTGTTTCATCCTTGTTCGGAATGATGAGCAGTGCACATGCACCGAGCCCCAAACACAAGGAGACTCGAACAACGGTTGGGGTGAACGATTGTCAATCGAACTACCTAACCGCAAGGTTATCCGCGCTCGCTCTCAACGGTTTGTTCAACATCTACACAACACATATGATATAGCACCCTTCCCAAACTGGCTTTCAATTTGAACGGTAACAACCCAATTCCCACACAGCGATCCACTCCTATGATCGATCACTTCTCTGTACGGGCCTAAGTACAACAAGAAGGCATTCCCAAATGAACAACCTACACAGCTTGGTTACTATGCATGCAATTGAGTAGTAGGAGATTAGATTTGTATATTATATGATTGATCATGCAGCTTGAACGCTCAACTCACCATTGGAAACGATGGAAGCACTGTACAGCTGTTTCATCCTTGTTCGGAATGATGAGCAGTGCACATGCACCGAGCCCCAAACACAAGGAGACTCGAACAACGGTTGGGGTGAACGATTGTCAATCGAACACCTTAACCGCAAGGCTATCCGCGCTCGCTCTCAACGGTTTGTTCAACATCTACACAACACACATGATGTAGCACCCTTCCCAAACTGGCTGACTATTTGAACGGTAACAACCCAATTCCCACACAGCGATCCACTCCTATGATCGATCACTTCTCTGTACGGGCCTAAGTACAACAAGAAAGCATTCCCAAATGAACACCCTACACAGCTTGGTTACTTAGCATGCAATTGAGTAGTAGGAGATTAGATTTGTATATAATATGATTGATCATGCAGCTTGAACGCTCAACTCACCATTGGAAACGATGGAAGCACTGTACAGCTGTTTCATCCTTGTTCGGAATGATGAGCATTGCACATCCACCGAGCCCCAAACACAAGGGGACTAGAACAGCGGTTGGAGTGAACGATCGTCAATCGAACACCTTAACCGCAAGGCTATCCGCGCTCGCTCTCAACGGTTTGTTCAACATCTACACAACACATACGATATAGCACGCTTCCCAAACTGGCTTTCAATTTAAACGGTAACTACCCAATTCCCACACACCGATCCACTCCTATGATCGATCACTTCTCTGTACGGGCCTAAGTACAACAAGAAGGCATTCCCAAATGAACAACCTACACAGCTTGGTTACTATGCATGCAATTGAGTGGTAGGAGATTAGATTTGTATATAATATGATTGATCATGCAGCTTGAACGCTCAACTCACCATTGGAAACGATGGAAGCACTGTACAGCTGTTTCATCCTTGTTCGGAATGAATGGCATTGCACATCCACCGGGCCCCAAACACAAGGGGACTAAAACAACGGTTGGAGTGAACGATCGTCGATCGAACACCTTAACCGCAAGGCTATCCGCGCTCGCTCTCAACGGTTTGTTCAACATCTACACAACACACATGATGTAGCACCCTTCCCAAACTGGCTTTCAATTTAAACGGTAACAACCCAATTCCCACACAGCGATCCACTCCTATGATCGATCACTTCTCTGTACGGGCCTAAGTACAACAAGAACGCATTCCCAAATGAACAACCTACACAGCTTGGTTACTATGCATGCAATTGAGTAGTAGGAGATTAGATTTGTATATAATATGATTGATCATGCAGCTTGAACGCTCAACTCACCATTGGAAACGATGGAAGCACTGTACAGCTGTTTCATCCTTGTTCGGAATGATGAGCAGTGCACATCCACCGAGCCCCAAACACAAGGGGACTAGAACAGCGGTTGGAGTGAACGATTGTCAATCGAACACCTTAACTGCAAGGCTATCCGCGCTCGCTCTCAACGGTTTGTTCAACATCTACACAACACATACGATATAGCACCCTTCCGAAACTGGCTTTCAATTTAAACGGTAACTACCCAAATCCCACACACCGATCCACTCATATGATCGATCACTTCTCTGTACGGGCCCAAGTACAACAAGAAGGCATTCCCAAATGAACAACCTACACAGCTTGGTTACTATGCATGCAATTGAGTAGTAGGAGAATAGCTTTGTATTGAATATGATTGATCATGCAGGTTGAACGCTGAACTCACCATTGGAAACGATGGAAGCACTGTACAGCTGTTTCATCCTTGTTCGGAATGATGAGCAGTGCACATGCACCGAGCCCCAAACACAAGGAGACTCGAACAACGGTTGGGGTGAACGATTGTCAATCGAACTACCTAACCGCAAGGTTATCCGCGCTCGCTCTCAACGGTTTGTTCAACATCTACACAACACATATGATATAGCACCCTTCCCAAACTGGCTTTCAATTTGAACGGTAACAACCCAATTCCCACACAGCGATCCACTCCTATGATCGATCACTTCTCTGTACGGGCCTAAGTACAACAAGAAGGCATTCCCAAATGAACAACCTACACAGCTTGGTTACTATGCATGCAATTGAGTAGTAGGAGATTAGATTTGTATATAATATGATTGATCATGCAGCTTGAACGCTGAACTCACCATTGGAAACGATGGAAGCACTGTACAGCTGTTTCATCCTTGTTCGGAATGATGAGCAGTGCACATCCACCGGGCCCCAAACACAAGGGGACTAGAACAACGGTTGGAGTGAACGATCGTCAATCGAACACCTTAACCGCAAGGCTATCCGCGCTCGCTCTCAACGGTTTGTTCAACATCTACACAACACACATGATGTAGCACCCTTTCCAAACTGGCTTTCAATTTGAACGGTAACAACCCAATTCCCACACAGCGATCCACTCCTATGATCGATCACTTCTCTGTACGGGCCTAAGTACAACAAGAAGGCATTCCCAAATGAACAACCTACACAGCTTGGTTACTATGCATGCAATTAAGTAGTAGGAGATTAGATTTGTATATAATATGATTGATCATGCAGCTTGAACGCTGAACTCACCATTGGAAACGATGGAAGCACTGTACAGCTGTTTCATCCTTGTTCGGAATGATGAGCATTGCACATCCACCGGGCCCCAAACACAAGGGGACTAGAACAGCGGTTGGAGTGAACGATCGTCAATCGAACACCTTAACCGCAAGGCTATCCGTGCTCGCTCTCAACGGTTTGTTCAACATCTACACAACACACATGATGTAGCACCCTTCCCAAACTGGCTTTCAATTTGAACGGTAACAACCCAATTCCCACACAGCGATCCACTCCTATGATCGATCACTTCTCTGTACGGGCCTAAGTACAACAAGAAGGCATTCACAAATGAACAACCTACACAGCTTGGTTACTATGCATGCAATTGAGTAGTAGGAGATTAGATTTGTATATAATATGATTGATCATGCAGCTTGAACGCTGAACTCACCATTGGAAACGATGGAAGCACTGTACAGCTGTTTCATCCTTGTTCGGAATGATGAGCAGTGCACATCCACCGAGCCCCAAACACAAGGGGACTAGAACAGCGGTTGGAGTGAACGATTGTCAATCGAACACCTTAACCGCAAGGCTATCCGCGCTCGCTTTCAACGGTTTGTTCAACATCTACACAACACATACGATATAGCACGCTTCCCAAACTGGCTTTCAATTTAAACGGTAACAACCCAATTCCCACACACCGATCCACTCCTATGATCGATCACTTCTCTGTACGGGCCTAAGTACAACAAGAACGCATTCCCAAATGAACAACCTACACAGCTTGGTTACTATGCATGCAATTGAGTAGTAGGAGAATAGCTTTGTATTGAATATGATTGATCATGCAGCTTGAACGCTCAACTCACGATTGGAAACGATGGAAGCACTGTACAGCTGTTTCATCCTTGTTCGGAATGATGAGCAGTGCACATGCACCGAGCCCCAAACACAAGGAGACTCGAACAACGGTTGGGGTGAACGATTGTCAATCGAACACCTTAACCGCAAGGCTATCCGCGCTCGCTCTCAACGGTTTGTTCAACATCTACACAACACACATGATGTAGCACCCTTCCCAAACTGGCTTTCAATTTGAACGGTAACAACCCAATTCCCACACAGCGATCCACTCCTATGATCGATCACTTCTCTGTACGGGCCTAAGTACAACAAGAACGCATTCCCAAATGAACAACCTACACAGCTTGGTTACTATGCATGCAATTGAGTAGTAGGAGAATAGCTTTGTATTGAATATGATTGATCATGCAGCTTGAACGCTCAACTCACGATTGGAAACGATGGAAGCACTGTACAGCTGTTTCATCCTTGTTCGGAATGATGAGCAGTGCACATGCACCGAGCCCCAAACACAAGGAGACTCGAACAACGGTTGGGGTGAACGATTGTCAATCGAACACCCTAACCGCAAGGCTATCCGCGCTCGCTCTCAACTGTTTGTTCAACATCTACACAACACATACGATATAGCACCCTTCCCAAACTGGCTTTCAATTTGAACGGTAACAACCCAATTCCCACACAGCGATCCACTCCTATGATCGATCACTTCTCTGTACGGGCCTAAGTACAACAAGAAGGCATTCCCAAATGAACAACCTACACAGCTTGGTTACTATGCATGCAATTGAGTAGTAGGAGATTAGATTTGTATATAATATGATTGATCATGCAGCTTGAACGCTGAACTCACCATTGGTAACGACGGAAGCACTGTACAGCTGTTTCATCCTTGTTCGGAATGATGAGCATTGCACATCCAACGAGCCCCAAACACAAGGGGACTAGAACAACGGTTGGGGTGAACGATCGTCAATCGAACACCCTAAAGGCAAGGCTATCCGCGCTCGCTCTCAACGGTTTGTTCAACATCTACACAACACACATGATGTAGCACCCTTCCCAAACTGGCTTTCAATTTGAACGGTAACAACCCAATTCCCACACAGCGATCCACTCCTATGATCGATCACTTCTCTGTACGGGCCTATGTACAACAAGAAGGCATTCCCAAATGAACAACCTACACAGCTTGGTTACTATGCATGCAATTGAGTAGTAGGAGATGAGATTTGTATATAAAATGATTGATCATGCAGCTTGAACGCTCAACTCAACATTGGAAACGATGGAAGCACTGTACAGCTGTTTCATCCTTGTTCGGAATGATGAGCATTGCACATCCACCGAGCCCCAAACACAAGGAGACTCGAACAACGGTTGGGGTGAACGATTGTCAATCGAACACCTTAACCGCAAGGCTATCCGCGCTCGCTCTCAACGGTTTGTTCAACATCTACACAACACATATGATATAGCACCCTTCCGAAACTGGCTTTAAATTTTAACGGTAACTACCCAATTCCCACACAGCGATCCACTCCTATGATCGATCACTTCTCTGTACGGGCCTAAGTACAACAAGAAGGCATTCCCAAATGAACAACCTACACAGCTTGGTTACTATGCACGCAATTGAGTAGTAGGAGATGAGATTTGTATATAATATGATTGATCATGCAGCTTGAACGCTCAACTCACCATTGGAAACGATGGAAGCACTGTACAGCTGTTTCATCCTTGTTCGGAATGATGAGCAGTGCACATCCACCGGGCCCCAAACACAAGGGGACTAGAACAACGGTTGGAGTGAACGATCGTCAATCGAACACCCTAAAGGCAAGGCTATCCGCGCTCGCTCTCAACGGTTTGTTCAACATCTACACAACACACATGATGTAGCACCCTTCCCAAACTGGCTGACTATTTGAACGGTAACAACCCAATTCCCACACAGCGATCCACTCCTATGATCGATCACTTCTCTGTACGGGCCTAAGTACAACAAGAAGGCATTCCCAAATGAACAACCTACACCGCTTGGTTACTATGCATGCAATTGAGTAGTAGGAGATTAGATTTGTATATAATATGATTGATCATGCAGCTTGAACGCTCAACTCAACATTGGAAACGATGGAAGCACTGTACAGCTGTTTCATCCTTGTTCGGAATGATGAGCATTGCACATCCACCGAGCCCCAAACACAAGGGGACTCGAACAACGGTTGGGGTGAACGATCGTCAATCGAACACCTTAACCGCAAGGCTATCCGCGCTCGCTCTCAACGGTTTGTTCAACATCAACACAACACATATGATATAGCACCCTTCCCAAACTGGCTTTCAATTTGAACGGTAACAACCCAATTCCCACACAGCGATCCACTCCTATGATCGATCACTTCTCTGTACGGGCCTAAGTACAACAAGAAGGCATTCCCAAATGAACAACCTACACAGCTTGGTTACTATGCATGCAATTGAGTGGTAGGAAATTAGATTTGTATATAATATGATTGATCATGCAGCTTGAACGCTGAACTCACCATTGGAAACGATGGAAGCACTGTACAGCTGTTTCATCCTTGTTCGGAATGATGAGCATTGCACATCCACCGGGCCCCAAACACAAGGGGACTAGAACAACGGTTGGAGTGAACGATCGTCAATCGAACACCTTAACCGCAAGGCTATCCGCGCTCGCTCTCAACGGTTTGTTCAACATCTACACAACACACATGATGTAGCACCCTTCCCAAACTGGCTTTCAATTTGAACGGTAACAACCCAATTCCCACACAGCGATCCACTCCTATGATCGATCACTTCTCTATACGGGCCTAAGTACAACAAGAAGGCCTTCCCAAATGAACAACCTACACAGCTTGGTTACTATGCATGCAATTGAGTAGTAGGAGATTAGATTTGTATATAATATGATTGATCATGCAGCTTGAACGATCAACTCACCATTGGAAACGATGGAAGCACTGTACAGCTGTTTCATCCTTGTTCGGAATGATGAGCAGTGCACATCCACCGAGCCCCAAACACAAGGGGACTAGAACAGCGGTTGGAGTGAACGATCGTCAATCGAACACCTTAACCGCAAGGCTATCCGCGCTCGCTTTCAACGGTTTGTTCAACATCTACACAACACATACGATATAGCACCCTTCCCAAACTGGCTTTCAATTTAAACGGTAACTACCCAATTCCCACACAGCGATCCACTCCTATGATCGATCACTTCTCTGTACGGGCCTAAGTACAACAAGAACGCATTCCCAAATGAACAACCTACACAGCTTGGTTACTATGCATGCAATTGAGTAGTAGGAGAATAGCTTTGTATTGAATATGATTGATCATGCAGCTTGAACGCTCAACTCACGATTGGAAACGATGGAAGCACTGTACAGCTGTTTCATCCTTGTTCGGAATGATGAGCAGTGCACATGCACCGAGCCCCAAACACAAGGAGACTCGAACAACGGTTGGGGTGAACGATTGTCAATCGAACACCTTAACTGCAAGGCTATCCGCGCTCGCTCTCAACTGTTTGTTCAACATCTACACAACACACATGATGTAGCACCCTTCCCAAACTGGCTTCCCATTTGAACGGTAACAACCCAATTCCCACACAGCGATCCACTCCTATGATCGATCACTTCTCTGTACGGGCCTAAGTACAACAAGAAAGCATTCCCAAATGAACAACCTACACAGCTTGGTTACTATGCATGCAATTGAGTAGTAGGAGAATAGCTTTGTATATAATATGATTGATCATGCAGCTTGAACGCTCAACTCACCATTGGAAACGATGGAAGCACTGTACAGCTGTTTCATCCTTGTTCGGAATGATGAGCATTGCACATCCACCGAGCCCCAAACACAAGGAGACTCGAACAACGGTTGGGGTGAACGATTGTCAATCGAACACCCTAACCGCAAGGCTATCCGCGCTCGCTCTCAACTGTTTGTTCAACATCTACACAACACATACGATATAGCACCCTTCCCAAACTGGCTTTCAATTTGAACGGTAACAACCCAATTCCCACACAGCGATCCACTCCTATGATCGATCACTTCTCTGTACGGGCCTAAGTACAACAAGAAGGCATTCCCAAATGAACAACCTACACAGCTTGGTTACTATGCATGCAATTGAGTGGTAGGAGATTAGATTTGTATATAATATGATTGATCATGCAGCTTGAACGCTGAACTCACCATTGGAAACGATGGAAGCACTGTACAGCTGTTTCATCCTTGTTCGGAATGATGAGCATTGCACATCCAACGAGCCCCAAACACAAGGGGACTAGAACAACGGTTGGGGTGAACGATCGTCAATCGAACACCCTAAAGGCAAGGCTATCCGCGCTCGCTCTCAACGGTTAGTTCAACATCTACACAACACACATGATGTAGCACCCTTCCCAAACTGGCTTTCAATTTGAACGGTAACAACCCAATTCCCACACAGCGATCCACTCCTATGATCGATCACTTCTCTGTACGGGCCTAAGTACAACAAGAAGGCATTCCCAAATGAACAACCTACACAGCTTGGTTACTATGCATGCAATTGAGTGGTAGGAGATTAGATTTGTATATAATATGATTGATCATGCAGCTTGAACGCTGAACTCACCATTGGAAACGATGGAAGCACTGTACAGCTGTTTCATCCTTGTTCGGAATGATGAGCAGTGCACATGCACCGAGCCCCAAACACAAGGAGACTCGAACAACGGTTGGGGTGAACGATTGTCAATCGAACACCTTAACCGCAAGGCTATCCGCGCTCGCTCTCAACTGTTTGTTCAACATCTACACAACACACATGATGTAGCACCCTTCCCAAACTGGCTTTCAATTTAAACGGTAACAACCCAATTCCCACACAGCGATCCACTCCTATGATCGATCACTTCTCTGTACGGGCCTAAGTACAACAAGAAGGCATTCCCAAATGAACAACCTACACAGCTTGGTTACTATGCATGCAATTGAGTGGTAGGAGATTAGATTTGTATATAATATGATTGATCATGCAGCTTGAACGCTGAACTCACCATTGGAAACGATGGAAGCACTGTACAGCTCTTTCATCCTTGTTCGGAATGATGAGCAGTGCACATGCACCGAGCCCCAAACACAAGGAGACTCGAACAACGGTTGGGGTGAACGATTGTCAATCGAACACCTTAACTGCAAGGCTATCCGCGCTCGCTCTCAACTGTTTGTTCAACATCTACACAACACACATGATGTAGCACCCTTCCCAAACTGGCTTTCAATTTGAACGGTAACAACCCAATTCCCACACAGCGATCCACTCCTATGATCGATCACTTCTCTGTACGGGCCTAAGTACAACAAGAAAGCATTCCCAAATGAACAACCTACACAGCTTGGTTACTATGCATGCAATTGAGTAGTAGGAGATTAGATTTGTATATATTATGATTGATCATGCAGCTTGAACGCTGAACTCACCATTGGAAACGATGGAAGCACTGTACAGCTCTTTCATCCTTGTTCGGAATGATGAGCAGTGCACATCCACCGAGCCCCAAACACAAGGAGACTCGAACAAGGGTTGGGGTGAACGATTGTCAATCGAACACCTTAACCGCAAGGCTATCCGCGCTCGCTCTCAACTGTTTGTTCAACATCTACACAACACATACGATATAGCACCCTTCCCAAACTGGCTTTCAATTTGAACGGTAACAACCCAATTCCCACACAGCGATCCACTCCTATGATCGATCACTTCTCTGTACGGGCCTAAGTACAACAAGAAGGCATTCCCAAATGAACAACCTACACAGCTTGGTTACTATGCATGCAATTGAGTGGTAGGAGATTAGATTTGTATATAATATGATTGATCATGCAGCTTGAACGCTGAACTCACCATTGGAAACGATGGAAGCACTGTACAGCTGTTTCATCCTTGTTCGGAATGATGAGCATTGCACATCCAACGAGCCCCAAACACAAGGGGACTAGAACAACGGTTGGGGTGAACGATCGTCAATCGAACACCCTAAAGGCAAGGCTATCCGCGCTCGCTCTCAACGGTTTGTTCAACATCTACACAACACACATGATGTAGCACCCTTCCCAAACTGGCTTTCAACTTAAACGGTAACAACCCAATTCCCACACAGCGATCCACTCCTATGATCGATCACTTCTCTGTACGGGCCTAAGTACAACAAGAAGGCATTCCCAAATGAACAACCTACACAGCTTGGTTACTATGCATGCAATTGAGTGGTAGGAGATTAGATTTGTATATAATATGATTGATCATGCAGCTTGAACGCTCAACTCACCATTGGAAACGATGGAAGCACTGTACAGCTCTTTCATCCTTGTTCGGAATGATGAGCAGTGCACATGCACCGAGCCCCAAACACAAGGAGACTCGAACAACGGTTGGGGTGAACGATTGTCAATCGAACACCTTAACTGCAAGGCTATCCGCGCTCGCTCTCAACTGTTTGTTCAACATCTACACAACACACATGATGTAGCACCCTTCCCAAACTGGCTTTCAATTTGAACGGTAACAACCCAATTCCCACACAGCGATCCACTCCTATGATCGATCACTTCTCTGTACGGGCCTAAGTACAACAAGAAAGCATTCCCAAATGAACAACCTACACAGCTTGGTTACTATGCATGCAATTGAGTAGTAGGAGATTAGATTTGTATATATTATGATTGATCATGCAGCTTGAACGCTGAACTCACCATTGGAAACGATGGAAGCACTGTACAGCTGTTTGATCCTTGTTCGGAATGATGAGCAGTGCACATGCACCGAGCCCCAAACACAAGGAGACTCGAACAACGGTTGGGGTGAACGATTGTCAATCGAACACCTTAACTGCAAGGCTATCCGCGCTCGCTCTCAACTGTTTGTTCAACATCTACACAACACACATGATGTAGCACCCTTCCCAAACTGGCTTTCAATTTGAACGGTAACAACCCAATTCCCACACAGCGATCCACTCCTATGATCGATCACTTCTCTGTACGGGCCTAAGTACAACAAGAACGCATTCCCAAATGAACAACCTACACAGCTTGGTTACTATGCATGCAATTGAGTAGTAGGAGATTAGATTTGTATATATTATGATTGATCATGCAGCTTGAACGCTCAACTCACCATTGGAAACGATGGAAGCACTGTACAGCTGTTTCATCCTTGTTCGGAATGATGAGCATTGCACATCCAACGAGCCCCAAACACAAGGGGACTAGAACAACGGTTGGGGTGAACGATCGTCAATCGAACACCCTAAAGGCAAGGCTATCCGCGCTCGCTCTCAACGGTTTGTTCAACATCTACACAACACACATGATGTAGCACCCTTCCCAAACTGGCTTTCAATTTGAACGGTAACAACCCAATTCCCACACAGCGATCCACTCCTATGATCGATCACTTCTCTGTACGGGCCTAAGTACAACAAGAAGGCATTCCCAAATGAACAACCTACACCGCTTGGTTACTATGCATGCAATTGAGTAGTAGGAGATTAGATTTGTATATAATATGATTGATCATGCAGCTTGAACGCTGAACTCACCATTGGAAAAGATGGAAGCACTGTACAGCTGTTTCATCCTTGTTCGGAATCATGAGCATTGCACATCCACCGAGCCCCAAACACCAGGGGACTAGAACAACGGTTGGGGTGAACGATCGTCAATCGAACACCCTAAAGGCAAGGCTATCCGCGCTCGCTCTCAACGGTTTGTTCAACATCTACACAACACACATGATGTAGCACCCTTCCCAAACTGGCTGACTATTTGAACGGTAACAACCCAATTCCCACACAGCGATCCACTCCTATGATCGATCACTTCTCTGTACGGGCCTAAGTACAACAAGAAGGCATTCCCAAATGAACAACCTACACAGCTTGGTTACTATGCATGCAATTGAGTGGTAGGAAATTAGATTTGTATATAAAATGATTGATCATGCAGCTTGAACGCTCAACTCAACATTGGAAACGATGGAAGCACTGTACAGCTGTTTCATCCTTGTTCGGAATGATGAGCATTGCACATCCACCGAGCCCCAAACACAAGGGGACTCGAACAACGGTTGGGGTGAACGATCGTCAATCGAACACCTTAACCGCAAGGCTATCCGCGCTCGCTCTCAACGGTTTGTTCAACATCTACACAACGCATATGATATAGCACGCTTCCCAAACTGGCTTTCAATTTAAACGGTAACTACCCAATTCCCACACAGTGATCCACTCCTATGATCGATCACTTCTCTGTACGGGCCTAAGTACAACAAGAAGGCATTCCCAAATGAACAACCTACACAGCTTGGTTACTATGCACGCAATTGAGTAGTAGGAGATGAGATTTGTATATAATATGATTGATCATGCAGCTTGAACGCTCAACTCACCATTGGAAACGATGGAAGCACTGTACAGCTGTTTCATCCTTGTTCGGAATGATGAGCATTGCACATCCACCGAGCCCCAAACACAAGGGGACTCGAACAACGGTTGGGGTGAACGATCGTCAATCGAACACCTTAACCGCAAGGCTATCCGCGTTCGCTCTCAACGGTTTGTTCAACATCTACACAACACATACGATATAGCACGCTTCCCAAACTGGCTTTCAATTTAAACGGTAACTACCCAATTCCCACACAGCGATCCACTCCTATGATCGATCACTTCTCTGTACGGGCCTAAGTACAACAAGAAGGCATTCCCAAATGAACAACCTACACAGCTTGGTTACTATGCACGCAATTGAGTAGTAGGAGATGAGATTTGTATATAATATGATTGATCATGCAGCTTGAACGCTCAACTCACCATTGGAAACGATGGAAGCACTGTACAGCTGTTTCATCCTTGTTCGGAATGATGAGCATTGCACATGCACCGAGCCCCAAACACGAGGGGGACTGAAACAAAGTTTGGGGTGAACGATTGTCAATCGAACACCTTAACCGCAAGGCTATCCGCGTTAGCCCTCAACGGTTTGTTCAACATCTACACAACACATGATATAGCACACTTCACTAACTGGTTTTGATTTTGAACGGTAACAACCCGCTTCCCAAAGAGCGATCCACTCCTTTGATCGATCACTTATCTGTACGGGCCTCAGTATAACACGAAGGCATTCCCTTATGAACAACCTACACAGCTTGGTTACTATGCATGCAATTGAGTAGTAGGAGATTAGATTTGTATATAATATGATTGATCATGCAGCTTGAACGCTGAACTCACCATTGGAAACGATGGAAGCACTGTACAGCTGTTTCATCCTTGTTCGGAATGATGAGCATTGCACATCCACCGAGCCACAAACACAAGGGGACTCAAACAACGGTTGGAGTGAACGATCGTCAATCGAACACCCTAAAGGCAAGGCTATCCGCGCTCGCTCTCAACGGTTTGTTCAACATCTACACAACACACATGATGTAGCACCCTTCCCAAACTGGCTTTCAATTTGAACGGTAACAACCCAATTCCCACACAGCGATCCACTCCTATGATCGATCACTTCTCTGTACGGGCCTAAGTACAACAAGAAGGCATTCCCAAATGAACAACCTACACAGCTTGGTTACTATGCATGCAATTGAGTAGTAGGAGATTAGATTTGTATATAATATGATTGATCATGCAGCTTGAACGCTCAACTCACCATTGGAAACGATGGAAGCACTGTACAGCTGTTTCATCCTTGTTCGGAATGATGAGCATTGCACATCCACCGAGCCCCAAACACAAGGAGACTCGAACAAGGGTTGGGGTGAACGATTGTCAATCGAACACCTTAACCGCAAGGCTATCCGCGCTCGCTCTCAACGGTTTGTTCAACATCTACACAACACACATGATATAGCACCCTTCCCAAACTGGCTTTCAATTTGAACGGTAACAACCCAATTCCCACACAGCGATCCACTCCTATGATCGATCACTTCTCTGTACGGGCCTAAGTACAACAAGAAGGCATTCCCAAATGAACAACCTACACAGCTTGGTTACTATGCATGCAATTGAGTAGTAGGAGATTAGATTTGTATATAATATGATTGATCATGCAGCTTGAACGCTCAACTCACCATTGGAAACGATGGAAGCACTGTACAGCTGTTTCATCCTTGTTCGGAATGATGAGCATTGCACATCCACCGAGCCCCAAACACAAGGGGACTAGAACAGCGGTTGGAGTGAACGATTGTCAATCGAACACCTTAACCGCAAGGCTATCCGCGCTCGCTCTCAACGGTTTGTTCAACATCTACACAACACATACGATATAGCACGCTTCCCAAACTGGCTTTCAATTTAAACGGTAACTACCCAATTCCCACACACCGATCCACTCCTATGATCGATCACTTCTCTGTACGGGCCTAAGTACAACAAGAAGGCATTCCCAAATGAACAACCTACACAGCTTGGTTACTATGCATGCAATTGAGTAGTAGGAGATTAGATTTGTATATAATATGATTGATCATGCAGCTTGAACGCTCAACTCACCATTGGAAACGATGGAAGCACTGTACAGCTGTTTCATCCTTGTTCGGAATGATGAGCATTGCACATCCACCGGGCCCCAAACACAAGGAGACTCGAACAACGGTTGGGGTGAACGATTGTCAATCGAACACCTTAACCGCAAGGCTATCCGCGCTCGCTCTCAACGGTTTGTTCAACATCTACACAACACACATGATATAGCACCCTTCCCAAACTGGCTTTCAATTTGAACGGTAACAACCCAATTCCCACACAGCGATCCACTCCTATGATCGATCACTTCTCTGTACGGGCCTAAGTACAACAAGAAGGCATTCCCAAATGAACAACCTACACAGCTTGGTTACTATGCATGCAATTGAGTGGTAGGAAATTAGATTTGTAAATAATATGATTGATCATGCAGCTCGAACGCTGAACTCACCATTGGAAACGATGGAAGCACTGTACAGCTGTTTCATCCTTGTTCGGAATGATGAGCATTGCACATCCAACGAGCTCCAAACACAAGGGGACTAGAACAACGGTTGGAGTGAACGATCGTCAATCGAACACCCTAAAGGCAAGGCTATCCGCGCTCGCTCTCAACGGTTTGTTCAACATCTACACAACACACATGATGTAGCACCCTTCCCAAACTGGCTTTCAATTTGAACGGTAACAACCCAATTCCCACACAGCGATCCACTCCTATGATCGATCACTTCTCTGTACGGGCCTAAGTACAACAAGAAGGCATTCCCAAATGAACAACCTACACAGCTTGGTTACTATGCATGCAATTGAGTAGTAGGAGATTAGATTTGTATATAATATGATTGATCATGCAGCTTGAACGCTCAACTCACCATTGGAAACGATGGAAGCACTGTACAGCTGTTTCATCCTTGTTCGGAATGATGAGCATTGCACATCCACCGAGCCCCAAACACAAGGAGACTCGAACAACGGTTGGGGTGAACGATCGTCAATCGAACACCTTAACCGCAAGGCTATCCGCGCTCGCTCTCAACGGTTTGTTCAACATCTACACAACACACATGATGTAGCACCCTTCCCAAACTGGCTTTCAATTTGAACGGTAACAACCCAATTCCCACACAGCGATCCACTCCTATGATCGATCACTTCTCTGTACGGGCCTAAGTACAACAAGAAGGCATTCCCAAATGAACAACCTACACAGCTTGGTTACTATGCATGCAATTGAGTAGTAGGAGATGAGATTTGTATATAATATGATTGATCATGCAGCTTGAACGCTCAACTCACCATTGGAAACGATGGAAGCACTGTACAGCTGTTTCATCCTTGTTCGGAATGATGAGCAGTGCACATGCACCGAGCCCCAAACACGAGGGTACTGAAACAACGGTTGGGGTGAACGATTGTCAATCGAACACCTTAACCGCAAGGCTATCCGCGTTAGTTCTCAACGGTTTGTTCAACATCTACACAAAAAATTATATAGCACTCTTCACTAACTGGTTTTGATTTTGAACGGTAACAACCCGCTTCCCAAAGACCGATCCACTACTTTGATCGATCACTTATCTGTACGGGCCTCAGTATAACACGAAGGCATTCCCTTATGAACAACCTACACAGCTTGGTTACTATGCATGCAATTGAGTAGTAGGAGATTAGATTTGTATATTATATGATTGATCATGCAGCTTGAACGCTGAACTCACCATTGGAAACGATGGAAGCACTGTACAGCTGTTTCATCCTTGTTCGGAATGATGAGCATTGCACATCCACCGAGCCCCAAACACAAGGAGACTCGAACAACGGTTGGGGTGAACGATTGTCAATCGAACACCTTAACTGCAAGGCTATCCGCGCTCGCTCTCAACGGTTTGGTCAACATCTACACAACACATGATATAGCACTCTTCCCAAACTGGCTTTGATTTTGAACGGTAACAACCCAATTCCAACACAGCGATCCACTCCTTTGATCGATCACTTCTCTGTACGGGCCTAAATACAACAAGAAGGCATTCCCAAATGAACAACTTACACAGCTTGGTTACTATGCATGCAATTGAGTAGTAGGAGATTAGATTTGTATATAATATGATTGATCATGCAGCTTGAACGCTCAACTCACCATTGAAATTCATGGGCGCACTGTACAGCTGTTTGATCCTTGTTCGGAATGATGAGCATTGCACATCCACCGAGCCCCAAACACAAGGGGACTCAAACAACTGTTGAGTGGACGATTGTCAATCGAACGCCTTAACCGCAAGGCTATCCGCGCTCGCTCTCATTGCTTTGTTCAAAATCTACACAACACACATGATATAGCACCCTTCCCAAACTGGCTTTCAATTTGAACGGTAACAACCCAATTCCCACACAGCGATCCACTCCTATGATCGATCACTTCTCTGTACGGGCCTAAGTACAACAAGAAGGCATTCCCAAATGAACAACCTACACAGCTTGGTTACTATGCATGCAATTGAGTAGTAGGAAATTAGATTTGTATATAATATGATTGATCATGCAGCTTGAACGCTGAACTCACCATTGGAAACGATGGAAGCACTGTACAGCTGTTTGATCCTTGTTGGGAATGATGAGCATTGCACATCCACCGAGCCCCAAACACAAGGAGACTCAAACAACGGTTGGGGTGAACGATTGTCAATCGAACACCTTAACCGCAAGGCTATCCGCGCTCGCTCTCAACGGTTTGTTCAACATCTACACAACACACATGATGTAGCACCCTTCCCAAACTGGCTTTCAATTTGAACGGTAACAACCCAATTCCCACACAGCGATCCACTCCTATGATCGATCACTTCTCTGTACGGGCCTAAGTACAACAAGAAGGCATTCCCAAATGAACAACCTACACAGCTTGGTTACTATGCATGCAATTGAGTAGTAGGAGATTAGATTTGTATATATTATGATTGATCATGTAGCTTGAACGCTCAACTCACCATTGGAAACGATGGAAGCACTGCACAGCTGTTTCATCTTTGTTGGGAATGATGAGCATTGCACATCCACCGAGCCCCAAACACAAGGGGACTCAAACAACGGTTGGGGTGAACGATTGTCAATCGAACACCTTAACCGCAAGGCTATCCGCGCTCGCTCTCAACTGTTTGTTCAACATCTACACAACACATGATGTAGCACCCTTCCCAAACTGGCTTTCAATTTGAACGGTAACAACCCAATTCCCACACAGCGATCCACTCCTATGATCGATCACTTCTCTGTACGGGCCTAAGTACAATAAGAAGGCATTCCCTTATGAACAACCTACACAGCTTGGTTACTATGCATGCAATTGAGTAGTAGGAGATTAGATTTGTATATATTATGATTGATCATGTAGCTTGAACGCTCAACTCAACATTGGAAACGATGGAAGCACTGTACAGCTGTTTCATCCTTGTTCGGAATGATGAGCATTGCACATCCACCGAGCCCCAAACACAAGGGGACTCAAACAACGGTTGGGGTGAACGATTGTCAATCGAACACCTTAACCGCAAGGCTATCCGCGCTCGATCTCAACGGTTTGGTCAACATCAACACAACACACATGATGTAGCATCCTTCCCAAACTGGCTTTCAATTTGAACGTTAAGAACCCAATTCCCACACAGCGATCCACTCCTATGACCGATCACTTCTCTGTACGGGCCTAAGTACAACAAGAAGGCATTCCCAAATGAACAACCTACACAGCTTGGTTTCTATGCATGCAATTGAGTGGTAGGAAAGTAGATTTGTATATAATATGATTGATCATGCAGCTTGAACGCTGAACTCACCATTGGAAACGATGGAAGCACTGTACAGCTGTTTCATCCTTGTTCGGAATGATGAGCATTGCACATCCACCGAGCCCCAAACACAAGGAGACTCGAACAAGGGTTGGGGTGAACGATTGTCAATCGAACACCTTAACCGCAAGGCTATCCGCGCTCGCTCTCAACTGTTTGTTCAACATCTACACAACACACATGATGTAGCACCCTTCCCAAACTGGCTTTCAATTTGAACGGTAACAACCCAATTCCCACACAGCGATCCACTCCTATGATCGATCACTTCTCTGTACGGGCCTAAGTACAACAAGAAGGCATTCCCAAATGAACAACCTACACAGCTTGGTTACTATGCATGCAATTGAGTAGTAGGAGATTAGATTTGTATATAATATGATTGATCATGCAGCTTGAACGCTGAACTCACCATTGGAAACGATGGAAGCACTGTACAGCTGTTTCATCCTTGTTCGGAATGATGAGCATTGCACATCCACCGAGCCCCAAACACAAGGAGACTCGAACAAGGATTTTGGTGAACGATTGTCAATCGAACACCTTAACCGCAAGGCTATCCGCGCTCGCTCTCAACGGTTTGGTCAACATCTACACAACACATATGATATAGCACCCTTCCCAAACTGGCTTTCAATTTGAACGGTAACAACCCAATTCCCACACAGCGATCCACTCCTATGATCGATCACTTCTCTGTACGGGCCTAAGTACAACAAGAACGCATTCCCAAATGAACAACCTACACAGCTTGGTTATTATGCATGCAATTGAGTGGTAGGAAATGAGATTTGTATATAATATGATTGATCATGCAGCTTGAACGCTGAACTCACCATTGGAAAAGATGGAAGCACTGTACAGCTGTTTCATCCTTGTTCGGAATGATGAGCAGTGCACATGCACCGAGCCCCAAACACAAGGAGACTCGAACAACGGTTGGGGTGAACGATTGTCAATCGAACACCTTAACCGCAAGGCTATCCGCGCTCGCTCTCAACGGTTTGGTCAACATCTACACAACACATATGATATAGCACCCTTCCCAAACTGGCTTTCAATTTGAACGGTAACAACCCAATTCCCACACAACGATCCACTCCTATGATCGATCACTTCTCTGTACGGGCCTAAGTACAACAAGAAGGCATTCCCAAATGAACAACCTACACAGCTTGGTTACTATGCATGCCATTGAGTAGTAGGAAATTAGATTTGTATATAATATGATTGATCATGCAGCTTGAACGCTCAACTCACGATTGGAATTGATGGAAGCAATGTACAGCTGTTTCATCCTTGTTGGGAATGATGAGCATTGCACATGCACAGAGACGCGAACACAAGGGACTCGAACAAGGGTTGGGGTGAACGATTGTCAATCGAACACCTTAACCGCAAGGCTATCCGCGCTCGCTCTCAACGGTTTGGTCAACATCTACACAACACACATGATATAGCACCCTTCCCAAACTGGCTTTCAATTTGAACGGTAACAACCCAATTCCCACACAGCGATCCACTCCTATGATCGATCACTTCTCTGTACGGGCCTAAGTACAACAAGAAGGCATTCCCAAATGAACAACCTACACAGCTTGGTTACTATGCATGCAATTGAGTAGTAGGAGATGAGATTTGTATATAATATGATTGATCATGTAGCTTGAACGCTCAACTCACCATTGGAAACGATGGAAGCACTGTACAGCTGTTTCATCCTTGTTCGGAATGATGAGCATTGCACATCCACCGAGCCCCAAACACGAGGGTACTGAAACAACGGTTGGGGTGAACGATTGTCAATCGAACACCTTAACCGCAAGGCTATCCGCGTTAGTTCTCAACGGTTTGTTCAACATCTACACAAAAAATTATATAGCATCTTCACTAACTGGTTTTGATTTTGAAAGGTAACAACCCGCTTCCCAAAGACCGATCCACTCCTTTGATCGATCACTCATCTGTACGGGCCTCAGTATAACACGAAGGCATTCCCTTATGAACAACCTACACAGCTTGGTTACTATGCATGCAATTGAGTAGTAGGAGATTAGATTTGTATATTATATGATTGATCATGCAGCTTGAACGCTGAACTCACCATTGGAAACGATGGAAGCACTGTACAGCTGTTTCATCCTTGTTCGGAATGATGAGCATTGCACATCCACCGAGCCCCAAAACCAAGGAGACTCGAACAACGGTTGGGGTGAACGATTGTCAATCGAACACCTTAACCGCAAGGCTATCCGCGTTAGCTCTCAACGGTTTGTTCAACATCAACACAACACATGATATAGCACTCTTCACTAACTGGCTTTCAATTTGAACGGTAACAACCCAATTCCAACACAGCGATCCACTCCTTTGATCGATCACTTCTCTGTACGGGCCTAAGTACAACAAGAAGGCATTCCCAAATGAACAACCTACACAGCTTGGTTACTATGCATGCAATTGAGTAGTAGGAGATTAGATTTGTATATAATATGATTGATCATGCAGCTTGAACGCTCAACTCACCATTGAAATTCATGGAAGCACTGTACAGCTGTTTCATCCTTGTTCGGAATGATGAGCATTGCACATCCACCGAGCCCCAAACACAAGTGGACTCGAACAACGGTTGGGGTGAACGATTGTCAATCGAACGCCTTAACCGCAAGGCTATCCGCGCTCGCTCTCAACGCTTTGTTCAAAATCTACACAACACACATGATATAGCACCCTTCCCAAACTGGCTTTCAATTTGAACGGTAACAACCCAATTCCAACACAGCGATCCACTCCTATGATCGATCACTTCTCTGTACGGGCCTAAGTACAACAAGAAGGCATTCCCAAATGAACAACCTACACAGCTTCGTCACTATGCATGCAATTGAGTAGTAGGAGATTAGATTTGTATATAATATGATTGATCATGCAGCTTGAACGCTCAACTCACCATTGGAAACGATGGAAGCACTGTACAGCTGTTTGATCCTTGTTGGGAATGATGAGCATTGCACATCCACCGAGCCCCAAACACAAGGAGACTCGAACAACGGTTGGGGTGAACGACTGTCAATCGAACACCTTAACCGCAAGGCTATCCGCGCTCGCTCTCAACTGTTTGTTCAACATCTACACAACACACATGATGTAGCACCCTTCCCAAACTGGCTTTCAATTTGAACGGTAACAACCCAATTCCCACACAGCGATCCACTCCTATGATCGATCACTTCTCTGTACGGGCCTAAGTACAACAAGAAGGCATTCCCAAATGAACAACCTACACAGCTTGGTTACTATGCATGCAATTGAGTAGTAGGAGATTAGATTTGTATATATTATGATTGATCATGTAGCTTGAACGCTCAACTCACCATTGGAAACGATGGAAGCACTGTACAGCTGTTTCATCCTTGTTCGGAATGATGAGCATTGCACATCCACCGAGCCCCAAACACAAGGGGACTCAAACAACGGTTGGGGTGAACGATTGTCAATCGAACACCTTAACCGCAAGGCTATCCGCGCTCGCTCTCAACTGTTTGTTCAACATCTACACAACAAATGATGTAGCACCCTTCCCAAACTGGCTTTCAATTTGAACGGTAACAACCCAATTCCCACACAGCGATCCACTCCTATGATCGATCACTTCTCTGTACGGGCCTAAGTACAACAAGAAGGCATTCCCAAATGAACAACCTACACAGCTTGGTTACTATGCATGCAATTGAGTAGTAGGAGATTAGATTTGTATATATTATGATTGATCATGCAGCTTGAACGCTGAACTCACCATTGGAAACGATGGAAGCACTGTACAGCTGTTTCATCCTTGTTCGGAATGATGAGCATTGCACATCCACCGAGCCCCAAACACAAGGAGACTCGAACAAGGGTTGGGGTGAACGATTGTCAATCGAACACCTTAACCGCAAGGCTATCCGCGCTCGCTCTCAACGGTTTGGTCAACATCTACACAACACACATGATGTAGCACCCTTCCCAAACTGGCTTTCAATTTGAACGGTAACAACCCAATTCCCACACAGCGATCCACTCCTATGATCGATCACTTCTCTGTACGGGCCTAAGTACAACAAGAAGGCATTCCCAAATGAACAACGTACACAGCTTGGTTACTATGCATGCCATTGAGTAGTAGGAAATTAGATTTGTATATAATATGATTGATCATGCAGCTTGAACGCTGAACTCACCATTGGAAAAGATGGAAGCAATGTACAGCTGTTTCATCCTTGTTCGGAATGATGAGCATTGCACATCCACCGAGCCCCAAACACAAGGAGTCTCGAACAAGGGTTGGGGTGAACGATTGTCAATCGAACACCTTAACCGCAAGGCTATCCGCGCTCGCTCTCAACGGTTTGGTCAACATCTACACAACACACATGATGTAGCACCCTTCCCAAACTGGCTTTCAATTTGAACGGTAACAACCCAATTCCCACACAGCGATCCACTCCTATGATCGATCACTTCTCTGTACGGGCCTAAGTACAACAAGAAGGCATTCCCAAATGAACAACGTACACAGCTTGGTTACTATGCATGCCATTGAGTAGTAGGAAATTAGATTTGTATATAATATGATTGATCATGCAGCTTGAACGCTCAACTCACGATTGGAATTGATGGAAGCAATGTACAGCTGTTTGATCCTTGTTGGGAATGATGAGCATTGCAGATGCACAGAGACGCGAACACAAGGGACTCGAACAAGGGTTGGGGTGAACGATTGTCAATCGAACACCTTTACCGCAAGGCTATCCGCGCTCGCTCTCAACGGTTTGGTCAACATCTACACAACACACATGATGTAGCATCCTTCCCAAACTGGCTTTCAATTTGAACGGTAACAACCCAATTCCCACACAGCGATCCACTCCTATGATCGATCACTTCTCTGTACGGGCCTAAGTACAACAAGAAGGCATTCCCAAATGAACAACGTACACAGCTTGGTTACTATGCATGCAATTGAGTAGTAGGAAATTAGATTTGTATATAATATGATTGATCATGCAGCTTGAACGCTCAACTCACGATTGGAATTGATGGAAGCAATGTACAGCTGTTTCATCCTTGTTGGGAATGATGAGCATTGCAGATGCACAGAGACGCGAACACAGGGGACTCGAACAAGCGTTGGGGTGAACGATTGTCAATCGAACACCTTAACCGCAAGGCTATCCGCGCTCGCTCTCAACGGTTTGGTCAACATCTACACAACACACATGATATAGCACCCTTCCCAAACTGGCTTTCAATTTGAACGGTAACAACCCAATTCCCACACAGCGATCCACTCCTATGATCAATCACTTCTCTGTACGGGCCTAAGTACAACAAGAAGGCATTCCCAAATGAACAACCTACACAGCTTGGTTACTATGCATGCAATTGAGTAGTAGGAGATTAGATTTGTATATAATATGATTGATCATGCAGCTTGAACGCTCAACTCACCATTGGAAACGATGGAAGCACTGTACAGCTGTTTCATCTTTGTTCGGAATGATGAGCATTGCACATCCATCGAGTCCCGAACACACGTGCACTTTGAGAATAATTGGATTGAACTATTGTCAATCGAACACCTTAACCGCAAGGCTATCCGCGCTCGCTCTCAACGGTTTGTTCAACATCTACACAACACACATGATATAGCACCCTTCCCAAACTGGCTTTCAATTTGAACGGTAACAACCCAATTCCCACACAGCGATCCACTCCTATGATCGATCACTTCTCTGTACGGGCCTAAGTACAACAAGAAGGCATTCCCAAATGAACAACCTACACAGCTTGGTTACTATGCACGCAATTGAGTAGTAGGAAATTAGATTTGTATATATTATGATTGATCATGTAGCTTGAACGCTCAACTCACCATTGGAAACGATGGAAGCACTGTACAGCTGTTTCATCCTTGTTCGGAATGATGAGCATTGCACATCCACGGAGCCCCAAACACAAGGGGACTCGAACAACGGTTGGGGTGAACGATTGTCAATCGAACACCTTAACCGCAAGGCTATCCGCGCTCGCTCTCAACGCTTTGTTCAACATCTACACAACACACATGATGTAGCACCCTTCCCAAACTGGCTTTCAATTTGAACGGTAACAACCCAATTCCCACTCAACGATCCACTCCTATGATCGATCACTTCTCTGTACGGGCCTAAGTACAACAAGAAGGCATTCCCAAATGAACAACCTACACAGCTTGGTTACTATGCATGCAATTGAGTGGTAGGAGATTAGATTTGTATATAATATGATTGATCATGCAGCTTGAACGCTCAACTCACGATTGGAATTGATGGAAGCAATGTACAGCTGTTTCATCCTTGTTGGGAATGATGAGCATTGCAGATGCACAGAGACGCGAACACAAGGGACTCGAACAACGGTTGGGGTGAACGATTGTCAATCGAACACCTTAACCGCAAGGCTATCCGCGCTCGCTCTCAACGGTTTGTTCAACATCTACACAACACACATGATGTAGCACCCTTCCCAAACTGGCTTTCAATTTGAACGGTAACAACCCAATTCCCACACAGCGATCCACTCCTATGATCGATCACTTCTCTGTACGGGCCTAAGTACAACAAGAAAGCATTCCCAAATGAACAACCTACACAGCTTGGTTACTATGCATGCAATTGAGTGGTAGGAGATTAGATTTGTATATAATATGATTGATCATGCAGCTTGAACGCTCACCTCACCATTGAAATTCATGGGCGCACTGTACAGCTGTTTCATCCTTGTTCGGAATGATGAGCATTGCACATCCACCGAGCCCCAAACACAAGGGGACTCGAACAACGGTTGGGGTGAACGATTGTCAATCGAACACCTTAACCGCAAGGCTATCCGCGCTCGCTCTCAACGGTTTGTTCAACATCTACACAACACACATGATGTAGCACGCTTCCCAAACTGGCTTTCAATTTGAACAGTAACAACCCAATTCCCACACAGCGATCCACTCCTATGATCGATCACTTCTCTGTACGGGCCTAAGTACAACAAGAAAGCATTCCCAAATGAACAACCTACACAGCTTGGTTACTATGCATGCAATTGAGTAGTAGGAGATTAGATTTGTATATAATATGATTGATCATGCAGCTTGAACGCTCAACTCACCATTGGAAAAGATGGAAGCACTGTACAGCTGTTTGATCCTTGTTCGGAATGATGAGCATTGCACATCCACCGAGCCTCAAACACATGGGGACTCAAACAACGGTTGGGGTGAACGATTGTCAATCGAGCACCTTAACCGCAAGGCTATCCGCGCTCGCTCTCAACGGTTTGGTCAACATCAACACAACACACATGATATAGCACCCTTCCCAAACTGGCTTTCAATTTGAACGGTAACAACCCAATTCCCACACAACGATCCACTCCTATGATCGATCACTTCTCTGTACGGGCCTAAGTACAACAAGAAGGCATTCCCAAATGAACAACCTACACAGCTTGGTTACTATGCATGCAATTGAGTAGTAGGAGATTAGATTTCTATATAATATGATTGATCATGCAGCTTGAACGCTCAACTCACCATTGGAAACGATGGAAGCACTGTACAGCTGTTTGATCCTTGTTCGGAATGATGAGCATTGCACATCCACCGAGCCCCAAACACAAGGGGACTCAAACAACGGTTGGGGTGAACGATTGTCAATCGAACACCTTAACCGCAGGGCTATCCGCGCTCGCTCTCAACGGTTTGGTCAACATCAACACAACACACATGATATAGCACCCTTCCCAAACTGGCTTTCAATTTGAACGGTAACAACCCAATTCCCACACAGCGATCCACTCCTATGATCGATCACTTCTCTGTACGGGCCTAAGTACAACAGGAAAGCATTCCCAAATGAACAACCTACACAGCTTGGTTACTATGCACGCAATTGAGTAGTAGGAGATTAGATTTGTATATATTATGATTGATCATGCAGCTTGAACGCTCAACTCACCATTGGAAACGATGGAAGCACTGTACAGCTGTTTCATCCTTGTTCGGAATGATGAGCATTGCACATCCACCGAGCCCCAAACACAAGGGGACTCGAACAACGGTTGGGGTGAACGATTGTCAATCGAACACCTTAACCGCAAGGCTATCCGCGCTCGCTCTCAACGGTTTGGTCAACATCTACACAACACACATGATGTAGCATCCTTCCCAAACTGGCTTTCAATTTGAACGGTAACAACCCAATTCCCACACAGCGATCCACTCCTATGATCGATCACTTCTCTGTACGGGCCTAAGTACAACAAGAAGGCATTCCCAAATAAACAACCTACACAGCTTGGTTACTATGCATGCAATTGAATAGTAGGAGATTAGATTTGTTTATTATATGATTGATCATGCAGCTTGAACGCTCACCTCACCATTGAAATTCATGGGCGCACTGTACAGCTGTTTCATCCTTGTTCGGAATGATGAGCATTGCACATGCACCGAGCCCCAAACACAAGGGGACTCAAACAACGGTTGGGGTGAACGATTGTCAATCGAACACCTTTACCGCAAGGCTATCCGCGCTCGCTCTCAACGGTTTGTTCAACATCTACACAACACACATGATATAGCACCCTTCCCAAACTGGCTTTCAATTTGAACGGTAACAACCCAATTCCCACACAGCGATCCACTCCGATGATCGATCACTTCTCTGTAGGGGCCTAAGTACAACAGGAAGGCATTCCCAAATGAACAACCTACACAGCTCGGTTACTATGCATGCAATTGAGTAGTAGGAGATTAGATTTGTATATAACATTATTGATCATGCAGCTTGAACGCTCAACTCACCATTGGAAACGATGGAAGCACTGTACAGCTGTTTCATCCTTGTTGGGAATGATGAGCATTGCACATCCACCGAGCCTCAAACACAAGGAGACTCGAACAACGGTTGGAGTGAACGATCGTCAATCGAACACCTTAACCGCAAGGCTATCAGCGCTCGCTCTCAACGGTTTGTTCAACATCTACACAACACATGATGTAGCACCCTTACCAAACTGGCTTCCCATTTGAACGGTAACAACCCAATTCCCACACAGCGATCCACTCCTATGATCGATCACTTCTCTGTACGGGCCTAAGTACAACAAGAAGGCATTCCCAAATGAACAACCTACGCAGCTTGGTTACTATGCATGCAATTGAGTAGTAGGAGATTAGATTTGTATATATTATGATTGATCATGCAGCTTGAACGCTCAACTCACCATTGAAATTCATGGGCGCACTGTACAGCTGTTTCATCCTTGTTCGGAATGATGAGCATTGCACATCCACCGAGTCCCAAACACAAGGGGACTCAAACAACGGTTGGGGTGAACGATTGTCAATCGAACACCTTTACCGCAAGGCTATCCGCGCTCGCTCTCAACGGTTTGTTCAACATCTACACAACACACTTGATATAGCACCCTTCCCAAACTGGCTTTCAATTTGAACGGTAACAACCCAATTCCCACACAGCGATCCACTCCTATGATCGATCACTTCTCTGTACGGGCCTAAGTACAACAAGAAGGCATTCACAAATGAACAACCTACACAGCTTGGTTACTATGCATGCAATTGAGTAGTAGGAGATTAGATTTGTATATAATATGATTGATCATGCAGCTTGAACGCTGAACTCACCATTGGAAACGATGGAAGCACTGTACAGCTGTTTCATCCTTGTTCGGAATGATGAGCATTGCACATCCACCGAGCCCCAAACACAAGGGGACTCAAACAACGGTTGGGGTGAACGATTGTCAATCGAACACCTTTACCGCAAGGCTATCCGCGCTCGCTCTCAACGGTTTGTTCAACATCTACACAACACACATGATATAGCACCCTTCCCAAACTGGCTTTCAATTTGAACAGTAACAACCCAATTCCCACACAGCGATCCACTCCTATGATCGATCACTTCTCTGTACGGGCCTAAGTACAACAAGAAGGCATTCCCAAATGAACAACCTACACAGCTTGGTTACTATGCATGCAATTGAGTAGTAGGAGATTAGATTTGTATATAATATGATTGATCATGCAGCTTGAACGCTCAACTCACCATTGGAAACGATGGAAGCACTGTACAGCTGTTTGATCCTTGTTCGGAATGATGAGCATTGCACATCCACCGAGCCCCAAACACAAGGGGACTCAAACAACGGTTGGGGTGAACGATTGTCAATCGAACACCTTTACCGCAAGGCTATCCGCGCTCGCTCTCAACGGTTTGTTCAACATCTACACAACACACATGATGTAGCACCCTTCCCAAACTGGCTTTCAATTTGAACGGTAACAACCCAATTCCCACACAGCGATCCACTCCTATGATCGATCACTTCTCTGTACGGGCCTAAGTACAACAAGAAGGCATTCCCAAATGAACAACCTACACAGCTTGGTTACTATGCATGCAATTGAGTAGTAGGAGATTAGATTTGTATATATTATGATTGATCATATAGCTTGAACGCTCAACTCACCATTGAAATTCATGGGCGCACTGTACAGCTGTTTCATCCTTGTTCGGAATGATGAGCATTGCACATCCACCGAGTCCCAAACACAAGGGACTCGAACAAGGGTTGGGGTGAACGATTGTCAATCGAACACCTTAACCGCAAGGCTATCCGCGCTCGCTCTCAACGGTTTGTTCAACATCTACACAACACACTTGATATAGCACCCTTCCCAAACTGGCTTTCAATTTGAACAGTAACAACCCAATTCCCACACAGCGATCCACTCCTATGATCGATCACTTCTCTGTACGGGCCTAAGTACAACAAGAAGGCATTCCCAAATGAACAACCTACACAGCTTCGTTGCTATGCATGCAATTGAGTAGTAGGAGATTAGATTTGTATTCAATATGATTGATCATGCAGCTTGAACGCTCAACTCACCATTGAAATTCATGGGCGCACTGTACAGCTGTTTCATCCTTGTTCGGAATGATGAGCATTGCACATCCACCGAGTCCCAAACACAAGGGGACTCAAACAACGGTTGGGGTGAACGATTGTCAATCGAACACCTTAACCGCAAGGCTATCCGCGCTCGCTCTCAACGGTTTGTTCAACATCAACACAACACACTTGATATAGCACCCTTCCCAAACTGGCTTTCAATTTGAACGGTAACAACCCAATTCCCACACAGCGATCCACTCCTATGATCGATCACTTCTCTGTACGGGCCTAAGTACAACAAGAAGGCATTCCCAAATGAACAACCTACACAGCTTGGTTACTATGCATGCAATTGAGTAGTAGGAGATTAGATTTGTATATAATATGATTGATCATGCAGCTTGAACGCTGAACTCACCATTGGAAACGATGGAAGCACTGTACAGCTGTTTCATCCTTGTTCGGAATGATGAGCATTGCACATCCACGGAGCCCCAAACACAAGGGGACTCAAACAACGGTTGGGGTGAACCATTGTCAATCGAACACCTTTACCGCAAGGCTATCCGCGCTCGCTCTCAACGGTTTGTTCAACATCTACACAACACACATGATATAGCACCCTTCCCAAACTGGCTTTCAATTTGAACAGTAACAACCCAATTCCCACACAGCGATCCACTCCTATGATCGATCACTTCTCTGTACGGGCCTAAGTACAACAAGAAGGCATTCCCAAATGAACAACCTACACAGCTTGGTTACTATGCATGCAATTGAGTAGTAGGAGATTAGATTTGTATATAATATGATTGATCATGCAGCTTGAACGCTCAACTCACCATTGGAAACGATGGAAGCACTGTACAGCTGTTTGATCCTTGTTCGGAATGATGAGCATTGCACATCCACCGAGCCCCAAACACAAGGGGACTCAAACAACGGTTGGGGTGAACGATTGTCAATCGAACACCTTTACCGCAAGGCTATCCGCGCTCGCTCTCAACGGTTTGTTCAACATCTACACAACACACATGATGTAGCACCCTTCCCAAACTGGCTTTCAATTTGAACAGTAACAAACCAATTCCCACACAGCGATCCACTCATATGATCGATCACTTCTCTGTACGGGCCTAAGTACAACAAGAACGCATTCCCAAATGAACAACCTACACAGCTTGGTTACTATGCATGCAATTGAGTAGTAGGAGATTAGATTTGTATATATTATGATTGATCATGCAGCTTGAACGCTCAACTCACCATTGAAATTCATGGGCGCACTGTACAGCTGTTTGATCCTTGTTCGGAATGATGAGCATTGCACATCCACCGAGTCCCAAACACAAGGGGACTCAAACAACGGTTGGGGTGAACGATTGTCAATCGAACACCTTTACCGCAAGGCTATCCGCGCTCGCTCTCAACGGTTTGTTCAACATCTACACAACACATGATGTAGCACCCTTCCCAAACTGGCTTTCAATTTGAACAGTAACAACCCAATTCCCACACAGCGATCCACTCCTATGATCGATCACTTCTCTGTACGGGCCTAAGTACAACAAGAAGGCATTCCCAAATGAACAACCTACACAGCTTGGTTACTATGCATGCAATTGAGTAGTAGGAGATTAGATTTGTATATATTATGATTGATCATGCAGCTTGAACGCTCAACTCAACATTGGAAACGATGGAAGCACTGTACAGCTGTTTCATCCTTGTTCGGAATGATGAGCATTGCACATCCACGGAGCCCCAAACACAAGGAGACTCGAACAACGGTTGGGGTGAACGATTGTCAATCGAACACCTTAACCGCAAGGCTATCCGCGCTCGCTCTCAACGGTTTGGTCAACATCTACACAACACACATGATATAGCACCCTTCCCAAACTGGCTTTCAATTTGAACAGTAACAACCCAATTCCCACACAGCGATCCACTCCTATGATCGATCACTTCTCTGTACGGGCCTAAGTACAACAAGAAGGCATTCCCAAATGAACAACCTACACAGCTTGGTTACTATGCACGCAATTGAGTAGTAGGAGATTAGATTTGTATATAATATGATTGATCATGCAGCTTGAACGCTGAACTCACCATTGGAAACGATGGAAGCACTGTACAGCTGTTTCATCCTTGTTCGGAATGATGAGCATTGCACATCCACCGAGCCCCAAACACAAGGGGACTCAAACAACGGTTGGGGTGAACCATTGTCAATCGAACACCTTTACCGCAAGGCTATCCGCGCTCGCTCTCAACGGTTTGTTCAACATCTACACAACACACATGATATAGCACCCTTCCTAAACTGGCTTTCAATTTGAACGGTAACAACCCAATTCCCACACAGCGATCCACTCCTATGATCGATCACTTCTCTGTACGGGCCTAAGTACAACAAGAAGGCATTCCCAAATGAACAACGTACACAGCTTGGTTACTATGCATGCAATTGAGTAGTAGGAGATTAGATTTGTATATATTATGATTGATCATGCAGCTTGAACGCTCAACTCACCATTGGAAACGATGGAAGCGCTGTACAGCTGTTTCATCCTTGTTCGGAATGATGAGCATTGCACATCCACCGAGCCCCAAACACAAGGAGACTCGAACAAGGGTTGGGGTGAACGATTGTCAATCGAACACCTTAACCGCAAGGCTATCCGCGCTCGCTCTCAACGGTTTGGTCAACATCTACACAACACACATGATGTAGCACCCTTCCCAAACTGGCTTCCCATTTGAACGGTAACAACCCAATTCCCACACAGCGATCCACTCCTATGATCGATCACTTCTCTGTACGGGCCTAAGTACAACAAGAAGGCATTCTCAAATGAACAACCTACACAGCTTGGTTACTATGCATGCAATTGAGTAGTAGGAGATTAGATTTGTATATTATATGATTGATCATGCAGCTTGAACGCTGAACTCACCATTGGAAACGATGGAAGCACTGTACAGCTGTTTCATCCTTGTTCGGAATGATGAGCATTGCACATCCACCGAGCCCCAAACACAAGGAGACTCGAACATCGGTTGGGGTGAACGATTGTCAATCGAACACCTTAACCGCAAGGCTATCCGCGCTCGCTCTCAACGGTTTGGTCAACATCTACACAACACACATGATGTAGCACCCTTCCCAAACTGGCTTTCAATTTGAACGGTAACAACCCAATTCCCACACAGCGATCCACTCATATGATCGATCACTTCTCTGTACGGGCCTAAGTACAACAAGAACGCATTCCCAAATGAACAACCTACACAGCTTGGTTACTATGCATGCAATTGAGTAGTAGGAGATTAGATTTGTATATAATATGATTGATCATGCAGCTTGAACGCTCAACTCACCATTGGAAACGATGGAAGCACTGTACAGCTGTTTCATCCTTGTTCGGAATGATGAGCATTGCACATCCACCGAGCCCCAAACACAAGGAGACTCGAACAAGGGTTGGGGTGAACGATTGTCAATCGAACACCTTTACCGCAAGGCTATCCGCGCTCGCTCTCAACGGTTTGGTCAACATCTACACAACACACATGATGTAGCACCCTTCCCAAACTGGCTTTCAATTTGAACGGTAACAACCCAATTCCCACACAGCGATCCACTCCTATGATCGATCACTTCTCTGTACGGGCCTAAGTACAACAAGAAGGCATTCCCAAATAAACAACCTACACAGCTTGGTTACTATGCATGCAATTGAGTAGTAGGAGATTAGATTTGTATATTATATGATTGACCATGCAGCTTGAACGCTCACCTCACCATTGAAATTCATGGGCGCACTGTACAGCTGTTTCATCCTTGTTCGGAATGATGAGCATTGCACATCCACCGAGCCCCAAACACAAGGGGACTAGAACAGCGGTTGGGGTGAACGATTGTCAATCGAACACCTTTACCGCAAGGCTATCCGCGCTCGCTCTCAACGGTTTGTTCAACATCTACACAACACACATGATATAGCACCCTTCCCAAACTGGCTTTCAATTTGAACGGTAACAACCCAATTCCCACACAGCGATCCACTCCTATGATCGATCACTTCTCTGTACGGGCCTAAGTACAACAAGAAGGCATTCCCAAATGAACAACCTACACAGCTCGGTTACTATGCATGCAATTGAGTAGTAGGAGATTAGATTTGTATATTATATGATTGATCATGCAGCGTGAACGCTGAACTCACCATTGGAAACGATGGAAGCGCTGTACAGCTGTTTCATCCTTGTTCGGAATGATGAGCATTGCACATCCACCGAGCCCCAAACACAAGGAGACTCGAACATCGGTTGGGGTGAACGATTGTCAATCGAACACCTTAACCGCAAGGCTATCCGCGCTCGCTCTCAACGGTTTGGTCAACATCTACACAACACACATGATGTAGCACCCTTCCCAAACTGGCTTCCCATTTGAACGGTAACAACCCAATTCCCACACAGCGATCCACTCCTATGATCGATCACTTCTCTGTACGGGCCTAAGTACAACAAGAAGGCATTCCCAAATGAACAACCTACACAGCTTGGTTACTATGCATGCAATTGAGTAGTAGGAGATTAGATTTGTATATAATATGATTGATCATGCAGCTTGAACGCTCAACTCACCATTGGAAACGATGGAAGCACTGTACAGCTGTTTCATCCTTGTTGGGAATGATGAGCATTGCACATCCACCGAGCCCCAAACACAAGGAGACTCGAACAACGGTTGGGGTGAACGATTGTCAATCGAACACCTAAAACGCAAGGCTATCAGCGCTCGCTCTCAACAGTTTGTTCAACATATACACAACACATGATGTAGCACCCTTACCAAACTGGCTTTCAATTTGAACGGTAACAACCCAATTCCCACACAGCGATCCACTCCTATGATCGATCACTTCTCTGTACGGGCCTAAGTACAACAGGAAAGCATTCCCAAATGAACAACCTACACAGCTTGGTTACTATGCATGCAATTGAGTAGTAGGAGATTAGATTTGTATATATTATGATTGATCATGCAGCTTGAACGCTCACCTCACCATTGAAATTCATGGGCGCACTGTACAGCTGTTTCATCCTTGTTCGGAATGATGAGCATTGCACATCCACCGAGTCCCAAACACAAGGGGACTCAAACAACGGTTGGGGTGAACGATTGTCAATCGAACACCTTAACCGCAAGGCTATCCGCGCTCGCTCTCAACGGTTTGTTCAACATCAACACAACACACTTGATATAGCACCCTTCCCAAACTGGCTTTCAATTTGAACGGTAACAACCCAATTCCCACACAGCGATCCACTCCTATGATCGATCACTTCTCTGTACGGGCCTAAGTACAACAAGAAGGCATTCCCAAATGAACAACCTACACAGCTTCGTCACTAAGCATGCAATTGAGAAGTAGGAAATTAGATTTGTATATAATATGATTGATCATGCAGCTTGAACGCTCAACTCAACATTGGAAACGATGGAAGCACTGTACAGCTGTTTCATCCTTGTTCGGAATGATGAGCATTGCACATCCACCGAGCCCCAAACACAAGGGGACTCAAACAACGGTTGGGGTGAACGATTGTCAATCGAACACCTTTACCGCAAGGCTATCCGCGCTCGCTCTCAACGGTTTGTTCAACATCTACACAACACACATGATATAGCACCCTTCCCAAACTGGCTTTCAATTTGAACAGTAACAACCCAATTCCCACACAGCGATCCACTCCTATGATCGATCACTTCTCTGTACGGGCCTAAGTACAACAAGAAGGCATTCCCTTATGAACAACCTACACAGCTTGGTTACTATGCATGCAATTGAGTAGTAGGAGATTAGATTTGTATATAATATGATTGATCATGCAGCTTGAACGCTCAACTCACCATTGGAAACGATGGAAGCGCTGTACAGCTGTTTCATCCTTGTTCGGAATGAATGGCATTGCACATCCACCGAGCCCCAAACACAAGGGGACTCAAACAACGGTTGGGGTGAACGATTGTCAATCGAACACCTTAACCGCAAGGCTATCCGCGCTCGCTCTCAACGGTTTGTTCAACATCTACACAACACACTTGATATAGCACCCTTCCCAAACTGGCTTCCCATTTGAACGGTAACAACCCAATTCCCACACAGCGATCCACTCCTATGATCGATCACTTCTCTGTACGGGCCTAAGTACAACAAGAAGGCATTCCCTTATGAACAACCTACACAGCTTGGTTACTATGCATGCAATTGAGTAGTAGGAGATTAGATTTGTATATAATATGATTGATCATGCAGCTTGAACGCTCAACTCACCATTGGAAACGATGGAAGCGCTGTACAGCTGTTTCATCCTTGTTCGGAATGAATGGCATTGCACATCCACCGAGCCCCAAACACAAGGAGACTCGAACAACGGTTGGGGTGAACGATTGTCAATCGAACACCTTTACCGCAAGGCTATCCGCGCTCGCTCTCAACGGTTTGTTCAACATCTACACAACACACATGATATAGCACCCTTCCCAAACTGGCTTTCAATTTGAACAGTAACAAACCAATTCCCACACAGCGATCCACTCTTATGATCGATCACTTCTCTGTACGGGCCTAAGTACAACAAGAACGCATTCCCTTATGAACAACCTACACAGCTTGGTTACTATGCATGCAATTGAGTAGTAGGAGATTAGATTTGTATATAATATGATTGATCATGCAGCTTGAACGCTCAACTCACCATTGGAAACGATGGAAGCACTGTACAGCTGTTTCATCCTTGTTCGGAATGAATGGCATTGCACATCCACCGAGCCCCAAACACAAGGAGACTCGAACAACGGTTGGGGTGAACGATTGTCAATCGAACACCTTAACCGCAAGGCTATCCGCGCTCGCTCTCAACGGTTTGGTCAACATCTACACAACACATGATGTAGCACCCTTCCCAAACTGGCTTTCAATTTGAACGGTAACTACCCAATTCCCACACACCGATCCAATCCTATGATCGATCACTTCTCTGTACGGGCCTAAGTACAACAAGAAGGCATTCCCAAATGAACAACGTACACAGCTTCGTCACTATGCATGCAATTGAGTAGTAGGAGATTAGATTTGTATATAATATGATTGATCATGCAGCTTGAACGCTCAACTCACCATTGGAAACGATGGAAGCACTGTACAGCTGTTTCATCCTTGTTCGGAATGATGAGCATTGCACATCCACCGAGCCCCAAACACAAGGGGACTCAAACAACGGTTGGGGTGAACGATTGTCAATCGAACACCTTTACCGCAAGGCTATCCGCGCTCGCTCTCAACGGTTTGTTCAACATCTACACAACACACATGATATAGCACCCTTCCCAAACTGGCTTTCAATTTGAACGGTAACAAACCAATTCCCACACAGCGATCCACTCCTATGATCGATCACTTCTCTGTACGGGCCTAAGTACAACAAGAAGGCATTCCCTTATGAACAACCTACACAGCTTGGTTACTATGCATGCAATTGAGTAGTAGGAGATTAGATTTGTATATAATATGATTGATCATGCAGCTTGAACGCTCAACTCACCATTGGAAACGATGGAAGCGCTGTACAGCTGTTTCATCCTTGTTCGGAATGAATGGCATTGCACATCCACCGAGCCCCAAACACAAGGAGACTCGAACAACGGTTGGGGTGAACGATTGTCAATCGAACACCTTAACTGCAAGGCTATCCGCGCTCGCTCTCAACGGTTTGGTCAACATCTACACAACACACATGATATAGCACCCTTCCCAAACTGGCTTTCAATTTGAACAGTAACAAACCAATTCCCACACAGCGATCCACTCCTATGATCGATCACTTCTCTGTACGGGCCTAAGTACAACAAGAAGACATTCCCTTATGAACAAAATACACAGCTTGGTTACTATGCATGCAATTGAGTAGTAGGAGATTAGATTTGTATATAATATGATTGATCATGCAGCTTGAACGCTCAACTCACCATTGGAAACGATGGAAGCACTGTACAGCTGTTTCATCCTTGTTGGGAATGATGAGCATTGCACATCCACCGAGTCCCAAACACAAGGAGACTCGAACAACGGTTGGGGTGAACCATTGTCAATCGAACACCTTAACCGCAAGGCTATCCGCGCTCGCTCTCAACGGTTTGTTCAACATTTACACAACACACATGATATAGCACCCTTCCCAAACTGGCTTTCAATTTGAACAGTAACAAACCAATTCCCACACAGCGATCCACTCCTATGATCGATCACTTCTCTGTACGGGCCTAAGTACAACAAGAAGGCATTCCCTTATGAACAACCTACACAGCTTGGTTACTATGCATGCAATTGAGTAGTAGGAGATTAGATTTGTATATAATATGATTGATCATGCAGCTTGAACGCTCAACTCACCATTGGAAACGATGGAAGCGCTGTACAGCTGTTTCATCCTTGTTCGGAATGAATGGCATTGCACATCCACCGAGCCCCAAACACAAGGAGACTCGAACAACGGTTGAGGTGAACGATTGTCAATCGAACACCTTAACCGCAAGGCTATCCGCGCTCGCTCTCAACGGTTTGTTCAACATCTACACAACACACATGATGTAGCACCCTTCCCAAACTGGCTTTCAATTTGAACGGTAACAACCCAATTCCCACACAGCGATCCACTCCTATGATCGATCACTTCTCTGTACGGGCCTAAGTACAACAAGAAGGCATTCCCAAATGAACAACCTACACAGCTTCGTCACTATGCATGCAATTGAGTGGTAGGAAATTAGATTTGTATATATTATGATTGATCATGCAGCTTGAACGCTCAACTCACCATTGGAAACGATGGAAGCACTGTACAGCTGTTTGATCCTTGTTCGGAATGATGAGCATTGCACATCCACCGAGCCTCAAACACAAGGGGACTCAAACAACGGTTGGAGTGAACGATTGTCAATCGAACACCTTTACCGCAAGGCTATCCGCGCTCGCTCTCAACGGTTTGTTCAACATCTACACAACACACTTGATATAGCACCCTTCCCAAACTGGCTTCCCATTTGAAAGGTAACAACCAGCTTCACACAGCGATAGATTCTTATGATCGATCACTCCTCTGTACGGGCCTCAGTACTACAAGAAGGCATTCCCAAATGAACAACCTACACAGCTTGGTTACTATGCATGCAATTGAGTAGTAGGAGATTATATTTGTATATAATATGATTGATCATACAGCTTGAACACTCAACTCACGATTGGAATTGATGGAAGCACTGCACAGCTGTTTCATCCTTGTTGGGAATGATGAGCATTGCACATGCACCGAGCCGCGAACACAAGGGGACTCGAACAACGGTTGGGGTGAACGATTGTCAATCGATCACCTTAACCGCAAGGCTATCCGCGCTCGCTCTCAACGGTTTGGTCAACATCTACACAACACACATGATATAGCACCCTTCCCAAACTGGCTTTCAATTTGAACGGTAACAACCCAATTCCCACACAGCGATCCACTCCTTTGATCGATCACTTCTCTGTACGGGCCTAAGTACAACAAGAAGGCATTCCCTTATGAACAACCTACACAGCTTGGTTACTATGCATGCAATTGAGTAGTAGGAGATTAGATTTGTATATAATATGATTGATCATGCAGCTTGAACGCTCAACTCAACATTGGAAACGATGGAAGCACTGTACAGCTGTTTCATCCTTGTTCGGAATGATGAGCATTGCACATCCACCGAGCCCCAAACACAAGGAGACTCGAACAACGGTTGGGGTGAACGATTGTCAATCGAACACCTTAACCGCAAGGCTATCCGCGCTCGCTCTCAACGGTTTGTTCAACATCTACACAACACACTTGATATAGCACCCTTCCCAAACTGGCTTCCCATTTGAACGGTAACAACCCAATTCCCACACAGCGATCCACTCCTATGATCGATCACTTCTCTGTACGGGCCTAAGTACAACAAGAAGGCATTCCCAAATGAACAACCTACACAGCTTGGTTACTATGTATGCAATTGAGTAGTAGGAGATTAGATTTGTATATAATATGATTGATCATACAGCTTGAACACTCAACTCACGATTGGAAACGATGGAAGCACTGTACAGCTGTTTGATCCTGGTAGGGAATGATGAGCAGTGCACATCCACCGAGCCCGAAACACAAGGGGACTCGAACAAGGGTTGGCGTGAACGATTGTCCATCGAACAGCTCAACCGCAAGGCTATCCGCGCTCGCTCTCAACGGTTTGTTCAACATCTACACAACACATGATATAGCACCCTTCCCTTACTGGATTTCAATTTGAACGGTAACAACCCAATTCCCACAAACCGATCCAAACCTCTGATAGATCAATTCTCTGTACGGGCCTAAGTACAACAAGAAGGCATTCCCTTATGAACAACCTACACAGCTTGGTTACTATGCATGCAATTCAGTAGTAGGAGATTAGATTTGTATATAATATGATTGATCATGCAGCTTGAACGCTCAACTCACGATTGGAAACGATGGAAGCACTGTACAGCTGTTTCATCCTTGTTCGGAATGATGAGCAGTGCACATCCAACGAGCCGGAAACACAAGGGGACTCGAACAAGGATTGTGGTGAACGATTGTCAATCGAACACCTTAACCGCAAGGCTATCCGCGCTCGCTCTCAACGGTTTGTTCAACTTCTTCACAACACATGATATAGCACCCTTCCCAAACTGGCTTCGATTTTGAACGCTAACAACTCGTTTCTCACACGCCGAACCATTTTTATGATCGATCACTCCTCTGAACGGGCCTAAGAACAACAAGAAGGCATTCCCAAATGAACAACCTACACAGCTTGGTTACTATGCATGCAATTGAGTAGTAGGAGATTAGATTTGTATATAAAATGATTGATCATGCAGCTTGAACGCTGAACTCACCATTGGAATTCATGGAAGCACTGTACAGCTGTTTCATCCTTGTTCGGAATGATGAGCAGTGCACATGCACCGAGCCGCGAACACAAGGGGATTCGAACAAGGGTTGTGGTGAACGATTGTCAATCGAACAGCTCAAACGCAAGGCTATCCGCGCTCGCTCTCAACGGTTTGTTCAACATCTACACAACACACATGATATAGCACCCTTCCCAAACTGGCTTCGATTTTGAACGCTAACAACTCGTTTCTCACACGCCGAACCATTTTTATGATCGATCACTCCTCTGTACGGGCCTAAGTACAACAAGAAGGCATTCCCAAATGAACAACCTACACAGCTTGGTTACTATGCATGCAATTGAGTAGTAGGAGATTAGATTTGTATATAATATGATTGATCATACAGCTTGAACACTCAACTCACGATTGGAAACGATGGAAGCACTGTACAGCTGTTTGATCCTGGTGGGGAATGATGAGCAGTGCACATGCACCGAGCCCGAAACACAAGGGGACTCGAACAAGGGTTGGCGTGAACGATTGTCCATCGAACAGCTCAACCGCAAGGCTATCCGCGCTCGCTCTCAACGGTTTGTTCAATATCTACACAACACATGATATAGCACCCTTCCCTTACTGGATTTCAATTTGAACGGTAACAACCCAATTCCCACACAGCGATCCACTCCTATGATCGATCACTTCTCTGTACGGGCCTAAGTACAACAAGAAGGCATTCCCTTATGAACAACCTACACAGCTTGGTTACTATGCATGCAATTCAGTAGTGGGAGATTAGATTTGTATATAATATGATTGATCATGCAGCTTGAACGCTCAACTCACGATTGGAAACGATGGAAGCACTGTACAGCTGTTTCATCCTTGTTCGGAATGATGAGCATTGCACATGCACCGAGCCCGAAACACAAGGGGACTCGAACAAGGGTTGTGGTGAACGATTGTCAATCGAACACCTTAACCGCAAGGCTATCCGCGCTCGCTCTCAACGGTTTGTTCAACTTCTTCACAACACATGATATAGCACCCTTCCCAAACTGGCTTCGATTTTGAACGCTAACAACTCGTTTCTCACACGCCGAACCATTTTTATGATCGATCACTCCTCTGAACGGGCCTAAGTACAACAAGAAGGCATTCCCAAATGAACAACCTACACAGCTTGGTTACTATGCATGCAATTGAGTAGTAGGAGATTAGATTTGTATATAAAATGATTGATCATGCAGCTTGAACGCTGAACTCACCATTGGAAACGATGGAAGCACTGTACAGCTGTTTCATCCTTGTTCGGAATGATGAGCAGTGCACATGCACCGAGCCGCGAACACAAGGGGATTCGAACAAGGGTTGTGGTGAACGATTGTCAATCGAACAGCTCAAACGCAAGGCTATCCGCGCTCGCTCTCAACGGTTTGTTCAACATCTACACAACACACATGATATAGCACCCTTCCCAAACTGGCTTCGATTTTGAACGCTAACAACTCGTTTCTCACACGCCGAACCATTTTTATGATCGATCACTCCTCTGTACGGGCCTAAGTACAACAAGAAGGCATTCCCAAATGAACAACCTACACAGCTTGGTTACTATGCATGCAATTGAGTAGTAGGAGATTAGATTTGTATATAATATGATTGATCATACAGCTTGAACACTCAACTCACGATTGGAAACGATGGAAGCACTGTACAGCTGTTTGATCCTGGTAGGGAATGATGAGCAGTGCACATGCACCGAGCCCGAAACACAAGGGGACTCGAACAAGGGTTGTGGTGAACGATTGTCAATCGAACAGCTCAACCGCAAGGCTATCCGCGCTCGCTCTCAACGGTTTGTTCAATATCTACACAACACATGATATAGCACCCTTCCCTTACTGGATTTCAATTTGAACGGTAACAACCCAATTCCCACAAACCGATCCAAACCTCTGATAGATCAATTCTCTGTACGGGCCTAAGTACAACAAGAAGGCATTCCCTTATGAACAACCTACACAGCTTGGTTACTATGCATGCAATTCAGTAGTGGGAGATTAGATTTGTATATAATATGATTGATCATGCAGCTTGAACGCTCAACTCACGATTGGAAACGATGGAAGCACTGTACAGCTGTTTCATCCTTGTTCGGAATGATGAGCATTGCACATGCACCGAGCCCGAAACACAAGGGGACTCGAACAAGGGTTGTGGTGAACGATTGTCAATCGAACACCTTAACCGCAAGGCTATCCGCGCTCGCTCTCAACGGTTTGTTCAACTTCTTCACAACACATGATATAGCACCCTTCCCAAACTGGCTTCGATTTTGAACGCTAACAACTCGTTTCTCACACGCCGAACCATTTTTATGATCGATCACTCCTCTGTACGGGCCTAAGTACAACAAGAAGGCATTCCCAAATGAACAACCTACACAGCTTGGTTACTATGCATGCAATTGAGTAGTAGGAGATTAGATTTGTATATAAAATGATTGATCATGCAGCTTGAACGCTGAACTCACCATTGGAAACGATGGAAGCACTGTACAGCTGTTTCATCCTTGTTCGGAATGATGAGCAGTGCACATGCACCGAGCCGCGAACACAAGGGGATTCGAACAAGGGTTGTGGTGAACGATTGTCAATCGAACAGCTCAAACGCAAGGCTATCCGCGCTCGCTCTCAACGGTTTGTTCAACATCTACACAACACACATGATATAGCACCCTTCCCAAACTGGCTTCGATTTTGAACGCTAACAACTCGTTTCTCACACGCCGAACCATTTTTATGATCGATCACTCCTCTGTACGGGCCTAAGTACAACAAGAAGGCATTCCCAAATGAACAACCTACACAGCTTGGTTACTATGCATGCAATTGAGTAGTAGGAGATTAGATTTGTATATAATATGATTGATCATACAGCTTGAACGCTCAACTCAACATTGGAAACGATGGAAGCACTGTACAGCTGTTTGATCCTTGTTGGGAATGATGAGCAGTGCACATGCACCGAGCCCGAAACACAAGGAGACTCGAACAACGGTTGGGGTGAACGATTGTCAATCGAACACCTTTACCGCAAGGCTATCCGCGCTCGCTCTCAACGGTTTGTTCAACATCTACACAACACATGGTATAGCACCCTTCCCAAACTGGCTTTCAATTTGAACGGTAACAACCCAATTCCCACACAGCGATCCACTCCTATGATCGATCACTTCTCTGTACGGGCCTAAGTACAACAAGAAGGCATTCCCAAATGAACAGCCTACACATCTTGACTAATATGCATGCAATTGATTAGTAAGAGATTAGATTTGTATATAATATGATTGATCATACAGCTTGAACACTCAACTGACGATTGGAATTGATGGAAGCACTGTACAGCTGTTTGATCCTTGTTGGGAATGATGAGCAGTGCACATGCACCGAGCCGCGAACACAAGGGGACTCGAACAACGGTTGGGGTGAACGATTGTCAATCGATCACCTTAACCGCAAGGCTATCCGCGCTCGCTCTCAACGGTTTGGTCAACATCTACACAACACACATGATATATCACCCTTCCCAAACTGGCTTCCCATTTGAACGGTAACAACCAGCTTCCCACAAACCGATCCAAACCTCTGATAGATCAATTATCTGTACGGGCCTAAGTACAACAAGAAGGCATTCCCGAATGAACAACCTACACAGCTTGGTTACTATGCATGCAATTGAGTAGTAGGACATTAGATTTGTATATAATATGATTGATCATGCAGCTTGAACGCTGAACTCACCATTGGAAACGATGGAAGCACTGTACAGCTGTTTCATCCTTGTTCGGAATGATGAGCAGTGCACATGCACCGAGCCGCGAACACAAGGGGATTCGAACAAGGGTTGTGGTGAACGATTGTCAATCGAACAGCTCAAACGCAAGGCTATCCGCGCTCGCTCTCAACGGTTTGATCAACATCTACACAACACACATGATATAGCACCCTTCCCAAACTGGCTTCGATTTTGAACGCTAACAACTCGTTTCTCACACGCCGAACCATTTTTATGATCGATCACTCCTCTGTACGGGCCTAAGTACAACAAGAAGGCATTCCCTTATGAACAACCTACACAGCTTGGTTACTATGCATGCAATTGAGTAGTAGGAGATTAGATTTGTATATAATATGATTGATCATGCAGCTTGAACGCTCAAGTCATTATTGGAAACGATGGAAGCACTGTACAGCTGTTTCATCCTTGTTGGGAATGATGAGCAGTGCACATGCACCGAGCCGCGAACACAACGGGACTCGAACAACGGTTGGGGTGAACGATTGTCAATCGATCACCTTAACCGCAAGGCTATCCGCGCTCGCTCTCAACGGTTTGGTCAACATCTACACAACACACATGATATAGCACCCTTCCCAAACTGGCTTCCCATTTGAACGGTAACAACCAGCTTCCCACAAACCGATCCAAACCTCTGATAGATCAATTATCTGTACGGGCCTAAGTACAACAAGAAGGCATTCCCAAATGAACAACCTACACAGCTTGGTTACTATGCATGCAATTGAGTAGTAGGACATTAGATTTGTATATAATATGATTGATCATGCAGCTTGAACGCTGAACTCACGATTGGAATTCATGGAAGCACTGTAAAGCTGTTTCTTCCATGTTGGGAATGATTAGCAATGTACATCCACCGAGCCCGAAACACAAGGGGACTCGAACAACGGTTGGGGTGAACGATTGTCAATCGAACGCCTCTACCGCAAGGCTATCCGCGCTCGCTCTCAACGGTTTGTTCAACATCTACACAACACATGATATAGCACCCTTCCCTAACTGGCTTTGGTTTTGAACTCTAACAAAACGCTTCCCACAAAACGATCCACACACGTGATAGATCAATTCTCTGTACGGGCCTAAGTACAACAAGAAGGCATTCCCAAATGAACAACCTACACAGCTTGGTTACTATGCATGCAATTGAGTAGTAGGAGATTAGATTTGTATATAATATGATTGATCATACAGCTTGAACGCTCAAGTCATTATTGGAAACGATGGAAGCACTGTACAGCTGTTTGATCCTCGTTGGGAATGATGAGCAGTGCACATGCACCGAGCCCCAAACACAAGGGGACTAGAACGACGGTTGGGGTGAACGATTGTCAATCGAACACCTTTACCGCAAGGCTATCCGCGCTCGCTCTCAACGGTTTGTTCAACATCTACACAACACATGATATAGCACCCTTCCCAAACTGGCTTTCAATTTGAACGGTAACAACCCAATTCCCACACAGCGATCCACTCCTATGATCGATCACTTCTCTGTACGGGCCTAAGTACAACAAGAAGGCATTCCCAAATGAACAGCCTACACATCTTGACTAATATGCATGCAATTGATTAGTAAGAGATTAGATTTGTATATATTATGATTGATCATACAGCTTGAACACTCAACTCACGATTGGAATTGATGGAAGCACTGTACAGCTGTTTGATCCTTGTTGGGAATGATGAGCAGTGCACATGCACCGAGCCGCGAACACAAGGGGACTCGAACAAGGGTTGGGGTGAACGATTGTCAATCGATCACCTTAACCGCAAGGCTATCCGCGCTCGCTCTCAACGCTTTGTTCAACATCTACACAACACATGATATAGCACCCTTCCCAAACTGGCTTCCCATTTGAACGGTAACAACCAGCTTCCCACAAACCGATCCAAACCTCCGATAGATCAATTATCTGTACGGGCCTAAGTACAACAAGAAGGCATTCCCGAATGAACAACCTACACAGCTTGGTTACTATGCATGCAATTGAGTAGTAGGAGATTAGATTTGTATATAATATGATTGATCATGCAGCTTGAACGCTCAACTCATGATTGGAATGCATGGAAGCACTGTAAAGCTCTTTCGTGCATGTTGGGAATGATTAGCAATGTACATCCACCGAGCCCGAAACACAAGGGGACTCGAACAAGGGTTGTGGTGAACGATTGTCAATCGAACGCCTCAACCGAAAGGCTATCCGCGCTCGCTCTCAACGGTTTGTTCAACATCTACACAACACATGATATAGCACCCTGCCCTAACTGGCTTTGGTTTTGAACTCTAACAAAACGCTTCCCACACAACGATTCACTCCTATGATCGATCACTTCTCTGTACGGGCCTAAGTACAACAAGAAGGCATTCACAAATGAACAACCTACACAGCTTGGTTACTATGCATGCAATTGAGTAGTAGGAGATTAGATTTGTATATAATATGATTGATCATGCAGCTTGAACGCTCAACTCACCATTGAAATTCATGGAAGCACTGTACAGCTGTTTGATCCATGTTGGGAATGATGAGCATTGCACATGCACCGAGCCCCAAACACAGGGGGACTCAAACAAGGGTTGTGGTGAACGATTGTCAATCGAACACCTTAACCGCAAGGCTATCCGCGCTCGCTCTCAACTGTTTGTTCAACATCTACACAACACACATGATATAGCACCCTTCCCAATTGGGCTTTCAATTTGAACGCTAACAACTCGCTTCTCACATAGAGATCGTCTCCTTTGATCGATCGCTTCTCTGTACGGGCCTAAGTACAACAAGAAGGCATTCCCAAATGAACAAACGACACAGCTTAGTTACTATGCATGCAATTGAGTAGTAGGAGATTAGATTTGTATATAATATGATTGATCATGCAGCTTGAACGCTCAACTCACCATTGGAATTGATGGAGGCACTGTACAGCTGTTACATCCTTGTTCGGAATGATGAGCAATGCGCATGCACCGAGCCCGAAACACAAGGGGACTCAAACAACGGTTGGGGTGAACGATTGTCAATCGAACACCTCAACCGCGAGGCTATCCGCGCTCGCTCTCAACTGTTTGTTCAACATCTACACAACACATGATATAGCACCCTTCCCTCACTGGCTTTGGTTTTGAACTCTAACAAAACGCTTCCCAAACAACGATCCACACATGTCATAGATCAATTCTCTGTACGGGCCTAAGTACAACAAGAAGGCATTCCCAAATGAACAACCTACACAGCTTGGTTACTATGCATGCAATTGAGTAGTAGGAGATTAGATTTGTATATAATATGATTGATCATGCAGCTTGAACGCTCAACTCACCATTGGAAACGATGGAGGCACTGTACAGCTGTTACATCCTTGTTCGGAATGATGAGCAATGCGCATGCACCGAGCCCGAAACACAAGGGGACTCAAACAACGGTTGGGGTGAACGATTGTCAATCGAACACCTCAACCGCGAGGCTATCCGCGCTCGCTCTCAACGGTTTGTTCAACATCTACACAACACATGATATAGCACTCTCCCCTGACTGGCATTCAATTTGTACGCTAACAACACGATTCCCACACACCGATCGACTCCTATGATCGATCACTTCTCTGTACGGGCCTAAGTACAACAAGAAGGCATTCCCAAATGAACAACCTACACAGCTTGGTTTCTATGCATGCAATTGAGTAGTAGGAGATTAGATTTGTATATAATATGATTGATCATGCAGCTTGAACGCTCAACTCACCATTGGAATTCATGGAAGCACTGTAAAGCTGTTTGATCCATGTTGGGAATGATTAGCAATGTACATCCACCGAGCCCGAAACACAAGGGGACTCGAACAAGGGTTGGGTTGAACGATTGTCAATCGAACACCTTAACCGCAAGGCTATCCGCGCTCGCTCACAACGGTTCGTTCATCATCTACACAACACATGATATATCACCCTTCCCAAACTGGCTTTGATTTTGAACGCTAACAACCAGCTTCGCACACAGCGATCCACTCCGATGATCGATCACTTCTCTGTACAGGCCTAAGTACAACAAGAAGGCATTCCCAAATAAACAACCTACACAGCTTGGTTACTATGCATGCAATTGAGTAGTAGGAGATTAGATTTGTATATAATATGATTGATCATGCAGCTTGAACGCTCAACTCACGATTGGAATTCATGGAAGCACTGTAAAGCTGTTTCTTCCATGTTGGGAATGATTAGCAATGTACATCCACCGAGCCCGAAACACAAGGGGATTCGAACAAGGGTTGGGTTGAACGATTGTCAATCGAACACCTTAACCACAAAGCTATCCGCGCTCGCTCTCAACGGTTTGTTCAACATCTACACAACACATGATATAGCACCCTTCCCAAACTGGCTTTGATTAAGAACGCTAACAGCCAGCTTCGCACATAGCGATCCACTCCTATGATCGATCACTCATCTGTACGGGCCTGAGTACAACAAGAAGGCATTCCCAAATGAACAACCTACACAGCTTGGTTACTATGCATGCAATTGAGTAGTAGGAGATTAGATTTGTATATAATATGATTGATCATGCAGCTTGAACGCTCAACTCACCATTGGAATTCATGGAAGCACTGTTCGGCTGTTTGATTCTTGTTGGGAATGATGAGCATTGCACATGCACCGAGCCCCAAACACAAGGGGACTCGAACAAGGGTTGTGGTGAACGATTGTCAATCGAAAGCCTCTACCGCATGGCTATCCGCGCTCGCTCTCAACGGTTTGTTCAACATCTACACAACACATGATATAGCACTCTTCCCTAACTGGCATTCAATTTGTACGCTAACAACACGATTCCCACACACCGATCGACTCCTATGATCGATCACTTCTCTGTACGGGCCTAAGTACAACAAGAAGGCATTCCCAAATGAACAACCTACACAGCTTGGTTTCTATGCATGCAATTGAGTAGTAGGAGATTAGATTTGTATATAATATGATTGATCATGCAGCTTGAACGCTCAACTCACCATTGGAATTCATGGAAGCACTGTAAAGCTGTTTGATCCATGTTGGGAATGATTAGCAATGTACATCCACCGAGCCCGAAACACAAGGGGACTCGAACAAGGGTTGGGTTGAACGATTGTCAATCGAACACCTTAACCGCAAGGCTATCCGCGCTCGCTCACAACGGTTCGTTCATCATCTACACAACACATGATATATCACCCTTCCCAAACTGGCTTTGATTTTGAACGCTAACAACCAGCTTCGCACACAGCGATCCACTCCGATGATCGATCACTTCTCTGTACAGGCCTAAGTACAACAAGAAGGCATTCCCAAATAAACAACCTACACAGCTTGGTTACTATGCATGCAATTGAGTAGTAGGAGATTAGATTTGTATATAATATGATTGATCATGCAGCTTGAACGCTCAACTCACGATTGGAATTCATGGAAGCACTGTAAAGCTGTTTCTTCCATGTTGGGAATGATTAGCAATGTACATCCACCGAGCCCGAAACACAAGGGGATTCGAACAAGGGTTGGGTTGAACGATTGTCAATCGAACACCTTAACCACAAAGCTATCCGCGCTCGCTCTCAACGGTTTGTTCAACATCTACACAACACATGATATAGCACCCTTCCCAAACTGGCTTTGATTAAGAACGCTAACAGCCAGCTTCGCACATAGCGATCCACTCCTATGATCGATCACTCATCTGTACGGGCCTGAGTACAACAAGAAGGCATTCCCAAATGAACAACCTACACAGCTTGGTTACTATGCATGCAATTGAGTAGTAGGAGATTAGATTTGTATATAATATGATTGATCATGCAGCTTGAACGCTCAACTCACCATTGGAATTCATGGAAGCACTGTTCGGCTGTTTGATTCTTGTTGGGAATGATGAGCATTGCACATGCACCGAGCCCCAAACACAAGGGGACTCGAACAAGGGTTGTGGTGAACGATTGTCAATCGAAAGCCTCTACCGCATGGCTATCCGCGCTCGCTCTCAACGGTTTGTTCAACATCTACACAACACACATGATATAGCACTCTTCCCTAACTGGCATTCAATTTGTACGCTAACAACACGATTCCCACACAGCGATCCACTCCTATGATCGATCACTTCTCTGTACGGGCCTAAGTACAACAAGAAGGCATTCCCAAATGAACAACCTACACAGCTTGGTTACTATGCATGCAATTGAGTAGTAGGAGATTAGATTTGTATATAATATGATTGATCATGCAGCTTGAACGCTCAACTCACCATTGGAATTCATGGAAGCACTGTAAAGCTGTTTGATCCTTGTTGGGAATGTTGAGCATTGCACATGCACCGAGCCCCAAACACAAGGGGACTCGAACAATGATTGGAGTGAGCGATTGTCAATCGAACACCTTAACCGCAAGGCTATCCGCGCTCGCTCACAACGGTTTGTTCAACATCTACACAACACATGATATAGCACTCTTCCCAAACTGGCTTTGATTTTGAACGCTTACAGTCAGCTTCGCACACAGCGATCCACTCCGATGATCGATCACTTCTCTGTACAGGCCTAAGTACAACAAGAAGGCATTCCCAAATGAACAACCTACACAGCTTGGTTACTATGCATGCAATTGAGTAGTAGGAGATTAGATTTGTATATAATATGATTGATCATGCAGCTTGAACGCTGAACTCACGATTGGAATTCATGGAAGGAATGTTCAGCTGTTTCATCCTTGTTGGGAATGATGAGCATTGCACATGCACCGAGCCCCAAACACAAGGGGACTCGAACAAGGGTTGGGTTGAACGATTGTCAATCGAACACCTTAACCGCAAGGCTATCCGCGCTCGCTCACAGCGGTTCGTTCATCATCTACACAACACATGATATATCACCCTTCCCAAACTGGCTTCCCATTTGAACGCTAACAAACAGCTTCGCACACAGCGATCCACTCCGATGATCGATCACTTCTCTGTACAGGCCTAATTACAACAAGAAGGCATTCCCAAATGAACAACCTACACAGCTTGGTTACTATGCATGCAATTGAGTAGTAGGAGATTAGATTTGTATATAATATGATTGATCATGCAGATTGAACGCTCAACTCACCATTGGAATTCATGGAAGCACTGTAAAGCTGTTTGATCCATGTTGGGAATGATTAGCAATGTACATCCACCGAGCCCGAAACACAAGGGGACTCGAACAAGGGTTGGGTTGAACGATTGTCAATCGAACACCTTAACCGCAAGGCTATCCGCTCTCGCTCACAACGGTTCGTTCATCATCTACACAACACATGATATATCACCCTTCCCAAACTGGCTTTGATTAAGAACGCTAACAGCCAGCTTCGCACACAGCGATCGACTCCTATGATCGATCACTTCTCTGTACGGGCCTGAGTACAACAAGAAGGCATTCCCAAATGAACAACCTACACAGCTTGGTTACTATGCATGCAATTGAGTAGTAGGAGATTAGATTTGTATATAATATGATTGATCATGCAGCTTGAACGCTCAACTCACCATTGGAATTCATGGAAGCACTGTTCGGCTGTTTGATCCTTGTTGGGAATGATGAGCATTGCACATGCACCGAGCCCCAAACACAAGGGGACTCGAACAAGGGTTGTGGTGAACGATTGTCAATCGAACGCCTCTACCGCATGGCTATCCGCGCTCGCTGTCAACGGTTTGTTCAACATCTACACAACACATGATATAGCACTCTTCCCTGGTTTCCCATTTGAACGGTAACAACCCAATTCCCACACAGCGATCCACTCCTATGATCGATCACTTCTCTGTACGGGCCTAAATACAACAAGAAGGCATTCCGAAATGAACAACCTACACAGCTTGGTTACTATGCATGCAATTGAGTAGTAGGAGATTAGATTTGTATATAATATGATTGATCATGCAGCTTGAACGCTCAACTCACCATTGGAAACGATGGAAGCACTGTACAGCTGTTTCATCCTTGTTCGGAATGATGAGCATTGCACATGCACCGAGCCCCAAACACAAGGGGACTCGAACAAGGGTTGGGGTGAACGATTGTCAATCGAACACCTTAACCGCAAGGCTATCCGCGCTCGCTCACAACGGTTCGTTCAACATCTACACAACACATGATATAGCACCCTTCCCAAAAAGGATTAGATTTTGAAAGCTAACAACACGATTCCCACACAGCGATCGACTCCTATGATCGATCACCTCTCTGTACGGGCCTAAGTACAACAAGAAGGCATTCCCAAATGAACAACCTACACAGCTTCGTCACTATGCATGCAATTGAGTAGTAGGAGATTAGATTTGTATATAATATGATTGATCATGCAGCTTGAACGCTCAACTCACGATTGGAATTCATGGAAGGAATGTTCAGCTGTTTGATCCTTGTTGGGAATGATGAGCATTGCACATGCACCGAGCCCGAAACACAAGGGGACTCGAACAAGGGTTGGGGTGAACGATTGTCAATCGAACACCTTAACCGCAAGGCTATCCGCGCTCGCTCACAGCGGTTCGTTCATCATCTACACAACACATGATATATCAGCCTTCCCAAACTGGCTTTGATTTTGAACGCTAACAACCAGCTTCGCACACAGCGATCCACTCCGATGATCGATCACCTCTCTGTACGGGCCTAAGTACAACAAGAAGGCATTCCCAAATGAACAACCTACACAGCTTGGTTACTATGCATGCAATTGAGCAGTAGGAGATTAGATTTATATTGAATATGATTGATCATGCAGCTTGAACGCTCAACTCGCCATTGGAATTCATGGAAGCACTGTAAAGCTGTTTGATCCTTGTTGGGAATGATGAGCAGTGCACATCCAACGAGCCAAAACACAAGGGGACTCGAACAGGGGTTGGGGTGAACGATTGTCAATCGAACACCTTAACCGCATGGCTATCCGCGCTCGCTCTCAACGGTTTGTTCAACATCTACACAACACATGATATAGCACCCTTCCCAAAATGGATTTGACTTTGAACGCTATCAACTCGCGTCCCACAAAGCGATCGACTCCTATGATCGATCACTTCTCTGTACGGGCCTAAGTACAACAAGAACGCATTCCCAAATGAACATCCTACACAGCTTGGTTACTATGCATGCAATTGAGTAGTAGGAGATTAGATTTGTATATAATATGATTGATCATGCAGCTTGAACGCTCAACTCACGATTGGAATTCATGGAAGCACTGTAAAGCTCTTTCATCCATGTTGGGAAAGATTAGCAAAGTACATCCACCGGGCCACAAACACAAGGGGACTCGAACAAGGGTTGGGGTGAACGATTGTCAATCGAACACCTTAACCGCAGGGCTATCCGCGCTCGCTCTCAACGGTTCGTTCAACATCTACACAACACACATGATATAGCACCCTTCCCAAAATGGATTAGATTTTGAACGCTAACAACACGATTCCCACACACCGATCGACTCCTATGATCGATCACCTCTCTGTACGGGCCTAAGTACAACAAGAAGGCATTCCCATATGAACAACCTACACAGCTTGGTTACTATGCATGCAATTGAGTAGTAGGAGATTAGATTTGTATATAATATGATTGATCATGCAGCTTGAACGCTCAACTCACGATTGGAATACATGGAAGCACTTTGAAGCTCTTTCATCCATGTTGGGAACGATTAGCAAAGTACATACACCGAGCCCGAAACACAAGGGGACTCGAACAACGGTTGGGGTGAACGATTGTCAATCGAACACCTTAACCGCAAGGCTATCCGCGCTCGCTCTCAACGGTTTGTTCAACATCTACACAACACATGATATAGCACCCTTCCCAAACTGGCTTTCAATTTGAACAGTAACAAACCAATTCCCACACAGCGATCGACTCCTATGATCGATCACCTCTCTGTACGGGCCTAAGTACAACAAGAAGGCATTCCCATATGAACAACCTACACAGCTTGGTTACTATGCATGCAATTGAGTAGTAGGAGATTAGATTTGTATATAATATGATTGATCATGCAGCTTGAACGCTCAACTCACGATTGGAATTCATGGAAGCATTGTAAAGCTCTTTGATCCTTGTTGGGAATGATGAGCATTGCACATGCACCGAGCCCGAAACACAAGGGGACTCAAACAACGGTTGGGGTGAACGATTGTCAATCGAACACCTTAACTGCATGGCTATCCGCGCTCGCTCTCAACGGTTTGTTCAACATCTACACAACACATGATATAGCACCCTTCCCAAAATGGGTTTGATTTTGAACGCTAACAACTCGCGTCCCACAAAGCGATCGACTCCTCTCATAGGTCACTTATCTGTACAGGCCTAAGTACAAAAAGAAAGCATTTTCAAATGTACAAACTACACAGCTTGGTTACTATGCATGCAGTTGAGTAGTAGGAGATTAGATTTGTATATAATATGATTGTTCATGCAGCTTGAACGCTCAACTCACCATTGGAAACGATGGAAGCACTGTACAGCTGTTTCATCCTTGTTGGGAATGATAAGCAATGTACATCCACCGAGCCCGAAACGCAAGGGGACTCAAACAAGGCTTGGGGTGAATGACTGTTAATCGAACTGCTTAACCGCAAGGCTATCCGCGCTCGCCCCCAACGGTTCGTTCAACATCTACACAACACACATGATGTAGCACCCCTCCCTAACTGGCTTTTGTTTTGAACGCTAACAACACGATTCCCACACAGCGATCCACTCATATGATCGATCACCTCTCTGTACGGGCCTAAGTCTAACAAGAAGGCATTCCCAAATGAACAACCTACACAGCTTGGTTAATATGCATGCAATTGAGTAGTAGGAGATTAGATTTGTATATATTATGATTGATCATGCAGCTTGAACGCTCAACTCACGATTGGAATTCATGGAAGCACTGTACAGCTGTTTGTTCCTTGTTGGGAATGATGAGCAGTGCACATGCACCGAGCCCGAAACACAAGGGGACTCGAACAACGGTTGGGGTGAACGATTGTCAATCGAACAACTCAACCGCAAGGCTATCCGCGCTCCCTCTCAACGGTTCGTTCAACTTCTACACAACACACATGATATAGCACCCTTCCCAAAATGGATTTGATTAAGAACGCTAACAGCCAGCTTCGCACATAGCGATCCACTCCTATGATCGATCACTTCTCTGTACGGGCCTAAGTACAACAAGAAGGCATTCCCAAATGAACAACCTACACAGCTTGGTTACGATGCATGCAATTGAGTAGTAGGAGATTAGATTTGTATATAATATGATTGATCATGCAGCTTGAACACTCAACTCACGATTGGAATTCATGGAAGCACTGTACAGCTGTTTGATCCTTGTTGGGAATGATGAGCAGTGCACATGCACCGAGTCCCAAACACAAGGGGACTCGAACAACGGTTGGGGTGAACGATTGTCAATCGAACACCTTAACCGCAAGGATATCCGCGCTCGCTCTCAACGGTTTGTTCAACATCTACACAACACACATGATATAGCACTCTTCCCTAACTGGCTTTCAATTTGAACGGCAACAACCCGCTTCCCACACAGCGATCGACTCCTATGATCGATCACTTCTCTGTACGGGCCTAAGTACAACAAGAAGGCATTCCCAAATGAACAACCTACACAGCTTGGTTACTATGCATGCAATTGAGTAGTAGGAGATTAGATTTGTATATAAAATGATTGATCATGCAGCTTGAACGCTCAACTCACCATTAGAATTCATGGAAGCACTGTACAGCTGTTTGATCCTGGTTGGGAATAATGAGCAGTGCACATGCACCGAGCCCCAAACACAAGGGGACTCGAACAAGGGTTGGCGTGAACGATTGTCAATCGAACACCTTAACCGCAAGGCTATATTCGCTCGCTCTAAATGGATATATATGCAATAATACACATTTCAAAAAGCCCTGTTCACAGACGGGATTTAGAACGTTAACGTACCGCTATACACACTGAGATCCGTTTCTTTGTTCGATCACTTCTCTGTAGGGGCCTTAGTACAACCAAGAAATTCCACTATGATCAACCTATACAGCTTGGTTACTATGCATGCAATTGAGTAGTAGGAGATTAGATTTGTATATAAAATGATTGATCATGCAGCTTGAACGCTCAACTCACCATTAGAATTCATGGAAGCACTGTACAGCTGTTTGATCCTGGTTGGGAATGATGAGCAGTGCACATCCACCGAGCCCCAAACACAAGGGGACTCGAACAAGGGTTGTGGTGAACGATTGTCAATCGAACACCTTAACCGCAAGGCTATCCGCGCTCGCTCTCAACGGTTTGTTCAACATCTACACAACACACATGATATATCACCCTTCCCAAACTGGCTTTGATTTTGAACGGTAACAACCCAATTCCCACACAGCGATCCACTCCTATGATCGATCACTTCTCTGTACGGGCCTAAGTACAACAAGAAGGCATTCCCAAATGAACAACCTACACAGCTTGGTTACTATGCATGCAATTGAGTAGAAGAAGATTAGATTTGTATATAATATGATTGATCATGCAGCTCGAACGCTCAACTCACCATTGTAATTCATGGAAGCACTGTACAGCTGTTTGGTCCTTGTTGGGAATGATGAGCATTGCACATGCACCGAGCCCGAAACACAAGAAGACTCGAACAAGGGTTGTGGTGAACGATTGTCAATCGAACACCTTAACCGCAAGGCTATCCGCGCTCCCTCTCAACGGTTTATTCAACATCTACACAACACATGATATATCACCCTTCCCAAACTGACTTTGATTTTGAACGCTAACAACCCAATTCCCACACAGCGATCGAATCCTATGATCGATCACTTCTCTGTACGGGCCTAAGTACAACAATAAGGCATTCCCTTATGAAAACAACCTACACAGCTTGGTTACTATGCATCCAATTGTGTAGTACGAGATTAGATTTGTATATAATATGATTGATCATGCAGCTTGAACGCTCAACTCACGATTGGAATTCATGGAAGCACGGTACAGCTGTTTCATCCTTGTTGGGAATGATGAGCAGTGCACATGCACCGAGCCCGAAAAACAAGGTCACTAGAAAATGGGTTGGGGTGAACGATTGTCAATCGAAAATTTTTATCGCTAGGCTATCGTCGCCAGCACACAAAGATGATATGAGAAATAATACACATATAAAACAACCCCTTTCAAAGACGCGTTTTAGAAAGATAACATATTGGTTCCCACAAAGCGGTCGACTCCTATGATCGATCAATTATCTTTGAGGGCCTAAGTACAACAAAAAGGCATTCCCTTATGAACAACCTACACAGCTTGGTTACTATGCATGCAATTGAGTAGTAGGAGATTAGATTTGTATATAATATGATTGATCATGCAGCTTGAACGCTCAACTCACGATTGGAATTCATGGAAGCACTGTACAGCTGTTTGTTCCTTGTTGGGAATGATGTGCAGTGCACATCCATCGAGCCCCAAACACAAGGGGATTCGAACAAGGGTTGGGGTGAACGATTTTCAGTCGAACACCTTAACCGCAAGGGTATTCCCGCCAGCATCCAACGAATAATCTAGCAATAATACACATTTCGAATGTCCCCCTTCACAGACGGGTTTTAGAATGGTAACATACCGATTCCCACACAGCGGTCGACTCCTATGATCGATCACTTCTCTGTAGGGGCCTAAGTACAACAAGAAGGCATTCCCAAATGAACAACCTACACAGCTTGGTTTCTATGCATGCAATTGAGTAGTAGGAGATAAGATTTGTATATAATATGATTGATCATGCAGCTTGAACGCTCAACTCACCATTGTAATTCATGGAAGCACTGTACAGCTGTTTGATCCTTGTTGGGAATGATGAGCAATGCAAATCCACCGAACACATACGGGGAATCGAACAAGGGTTAAGGTGAACGATTGTCAATCGAACACCTTAACCGCAAGGCTATCCGCGCTCGCTCTCAACGATTATATGAACATTTCTGACGGCTTCAAATTTCACTTATATTAAACGGGCTTTTGAACGGTAACATACCGCTTCTCACAGAGCGATCATATCCTATGATCGATCAATTATCTGTGAGGGCCTAAGTACAACAAAAAGGCATTCCCTAATGAACAACCTACACAGCTTGGTTACTATGCATGCAATTGAGTAGTAGGAGATTAGATTTGTATATAATATGATTGATCATGCAGCTCGAACGCTCAACTCACCATTGTAATTCATGGAAGCACTGTACAGCTGTTGCATCCTTGTTCGGAATGATGAGCATTGCACATCCACCGGGCCCCAAACACAAGGGGACTCGAACAAGGGTTGGGGTGAACGATAGTCAATCGAACAACTTAACCGCAAGGCTATCCTCGCCAGCACTCAACGATGATATGAGCAATATTACACAATATAAACATTCCCTTTCCATAGCTCGCTTTAGAATATAACATATTGACTCCCACAAAGCGATCGAATCCTATTATCGATCACTTCTCTGTAGGGGCCTTAGTACAACAAGAAGGCATTCCCAAATGAACAACCTACACAGCTTGGTTACTATGCATGCAATTGAGTAGTAGGAGATTAGATTTATATGTAATATGATTGATCATACAGCTTGAACGCTCAACTCACCATGGGAAACGATGGAAGCACTGTACAGCTGTTTGATCCTTGTTGGGAATGATGAGCATTGCACATCCATCGAGCCCCAAACACAAGGGGACTAGAACAGCGGTTGGGGTGAACGATTTTCAGTCGAACACCTTAACCGCAAGGCTATTCCCGCCAGCATTCAACGATTAATTGAGCAATAATACACATTTCGAATAGCCCCCTTCACAGACGGGCTTTAGAATGGTAACGTACCGAGTCCCACAGAGCGGTCGACTCCTATGATCGATCACTTCTCTGTACGGGCCTAAGTACAACAAGAAGGCATTCCCAAATGAACAACCTACACAGCTTGGTTTCTATGCATGCAATTGAGCAGTAGGAGATCAGATTTCTGTATAATATGATTGATCATGCAGCTTGAACGCTCAACTCACCATTGGAATTCATGGAAGCACTGTACAGCTGTTTGATCCTTGTTGGGAATGATGAGCAGTGCACATCCATCGAGCCCCAAACACAAGGGGACTCGAACAACGGTTGGGTTGAACGATTTTCAGTCGAACACCTTAACCGCAAGGCTATTCCCGCCAGCATTCAACGATTAATTGAGCAATAATACACATTTCGAATAGCCACCCTCACAGACGGGCTTTAGAATGGTAACGTACCGAGTCCCACACAGCGATCGACTCCTATGATCGATCACTTCTCTGTACAGGCCTAAGTACAACAAGAAGGCATTCCCTAATGAACAACCTACACAGCTTGGTTACTATGCATGCAATTGAGTAGTAGAAGATTAGATTTGTATATAATATGATTGATCATGCAGCTTGAACGCTCAACTCACCATTGGAAACGATGGAAGCACTGTACAGCTGTTTGATCCTTGTTGGGAATGATGAGCATTGCACATCCATCGAGCCCCAAACACAAGGGGACTCGAACAAGGGTTGGGTTGAACGATTTTCAGTCGAACACCTTAACCGCAAGGCTATTCCCGCCAGCATTCAACGATTAATTGAGCAATAATACACATTTCGAATAGCCACCCTCACAGACGGGCTTTAGAACAGTAACATACCGATTCCCACACAGCGGTCGACTCCTATGATCGATCACTTCTCTGTACGGGCCTAAGTACAACAAGAAGGCATTCCCTTATGAACAACCTACACAGCTTGGTTACTATGCATGCAATTGAGTAGTAGGAGATTAGATTTGTATATAATATGATTGAACATGCAGCTTGAACGCTAAACTCACCATTGGAATTCATGGAAGCACCGTACAACTGATTGATCCTTGTTGGGAATGATGAGCATTGCACATGCACCGAGCCACAAACAAAAGAGGACTCGAAAATGGGGTGGGGTGAACGATTGTCAATCGAACACCTTAACCGCAAGGCTATCCGCGCTCGCTCTCAACGGTTTGTTCAACATCTACACAACACATGATATATCACCCTTCCCAAACTGGCTTTGATTTTGAACGCTAACTACCCGCTTCCAACGCACCGATCCACCCATAGGATAGATCACTTATCTGTGAGGGCCTAAGTACAACAAGAAGGCATTCCCAAATGAACCACCTACACAGCTTGGTTACTATGCATGCAATTGAGTAGTAGGAGATTAGATTTGTATATAATATGATTGATCATGCAGCTTGAACGCTCAACTCACCATTGGATTTCATGGAAGCACTGTACAGCTGTTTGATCCTTGTTGGGAATGATGAGCAGTGCACATCCATCGAGCCCCAAACACAAGGGGACTCGAACAACGGTTGGGTTGAACGATTTTCAGTCGAACACCTTAACCGCAAGGCTATTCCCGCCAGCATTCAACGATTAATTGAGCAATAATACACATTTCGAATAGCCCCCTTCACAGACGGGCTTTAGAATGGTAACGTACCGAGTCCCACAGAGCGGTCGACTCCTATGATCGATCACTTCTCTGTACGGGCCTAAGTACAACAAGAAGGCATTCCCTAATGAACAACCTACACAGCTTGGTTTCTATGCATGCAATTGAGCAGTAGGAGATTAGATTTCTATATAATATGATTGATCATGCAGCTTGAACGCTCAACTCACCATTGGAATTCATGGAAGCACTGTACAGCTGTTTGATCCTTGTTGGGAATGATGAGCATTGCACATCCATCGAGCCCCAAACACAAGGGGACTCGAACAACGGTTGGGTTGAACGATTTTCAGTCGAACACCTTAACCGCAAGGCTATTCCCGCCAGCATTCAACGATTAATTGAGCAATAATACACATTTCGAATAGCCACCCTCACAGACGGGCTTTAGAATGGTAACGTACCGAGTCCCACACAGCGATCGACTCCTATGATCGATCACTTCTCTGTACAGGCCTAAGTACAACAAGAAGGCATTCCCTAATGAACAACCTACACAGCTTGGTTACTATGCATGCAATTGAGTAGTAGAAGATTAGATTTGTATATAATATGATTGATCATGCAGCTTGAACGCTCAACTCACCATTGGAAACGATGGAAGCACTGTACAGCTGTTTGATCCTTGTTGGGAATGATGAGCATTGCACATCCATCGAGCCCCAAACACAAGGGGACTCGAACAAGGGTTGGGTTGAACGATTTTCAGTCGAACACCTTAACCGCAAGGCTATTCCCGCCAGCATTCAACGATTAATTGAGCAATAATACACATTTCGAATAGCCACCCTCACAGACGGGCTTTAGAACAGTAACATACCGATTCCCACACAGCGGTCGACTCCTATGATCGATCACTTCTCTGTAGGGGCCTAAGTACAACAAGAAGGCATTCCCTTATGAAAACAACCTACACAGCTTGGTTACTATGCATGCAATTGAGTAGTAGGAGATTAGATTTGTATATAATATGATTGAACATGCAGCTTGAACGCTAAACTCACCATTGGAATTCATGGAAGCACCGTACAACTGATTGATCCTTGTTGGGAATGATGAGCATTGCACATGCACCGAGCCACAAACACAAGAGGACTCGAAAATGGGGTGGGGTGAACGATTGTCAATCGAACACCTTAACCGCAAGGCTATCCGCGCTCGCTCTCAACGGTTTGTTCAACATCTACACAACACATGATATATCACCCTTCCCAAACTGACTTTGATTTTGAACGCTAACTACCCGCTTCCAACGCACCGATCCACCCATAGGATAGATCACTTATCTGTGAGGGCCTAAGTACAACAAGAAGGCATTCCCAAATGAACCACCTACACAGCTTGGTTACTATGCATGCAATTGAGTAGTAGGAGATTAGATTTGTATATAATATGATTGATCATGCAGCTTGAACGCTCAACTCACCATTGGATTTCATGGAAGCACTGTACAGCTGTTTGATCCTTGTTGGGAATGATGAGCAGTGCACATCCATCGAGCCCCAAACACAAGGGGACTCGAACAACGGTTGGGTTGAACGATTTTCAGTCGAACACCTTAACCGCAGGGCTATTCCCGCCAGCATTCAACGATTAATTGAGCAATAATACACATTTCTAATAGCCACCCTCACAGACGGGCTTTAGAATGGTAACGTACCGAGTCCCACACAGCGATCGACTCCTATGATCGATCACTTCTCTGTACAGGCCTAAGTACAACAAGAAGGCATTCCCTAATGAACAACCTACACAGCTTGGTTACTATGCATGCAATTGAGTGGTAGGAAATTAGATTTGTATATAATATGATTGATCATGCAGCTTGAACGCTCAACTCACCATTGGAAACGATGGAAGCACTGTACAGCTGTTTGATCCTTGTTGGGCATGATGAGCAGTGCACATCCATCGAGCCCCAAACACAAGGGGACTCGAACAAGGGTTGGGTTGAACGATTTTCAGTCGAACACCTTAACCGCAAGGCTATTCCCGCCAGCATTCAACGATTAATTGAGAAATAATACACATTTCGAATAGCCACCCTCACAGACGGGCTTTAGAGCAGTAACATACCGATTCCCACACAGCGGTCGACTCCTACGATCGATCACTTCTCTGTACAGGCCTAAGTACAACAAGAAGGCATTCCCTAATGAAAACAACCTACACAGCTTGGTTACTATGCATGCAATTGAGTAGTAGGAGATTAGATTTGTATATAATATGATTGAACATGCAGCTTGAACGCTAAACTCACCATTGGAATTCATGGAAGCACCGTACAACTGATTGATCCTTGTTGGGAATGATGAGCATTGCACATGCACCGAGCCCAAAACACAAGAGGACTCGAAAATGGGGTGGGGTGAACGATTGTCAATCGAACACCTTAACCGCAAGGCTATCCGCGCTCGCTCTGAACGGTTTGTTCAACATCTACACAACACATGATATAGCACCCTTCCCAAACTGGCTTTGATTTTGAACGCTAACTACCCGCTTCCAACGCACCGATCCACCCATAGGATAGATCACTTATCTGTGAGGGCCTAAGTACAACAAGAAGGCATTCCCAAATGAACCACCTACACAGCTTGGTTACTATGCATGCAATTGAGTAGTAGGAGATCAGATTTGTATATAATATGATTGATCGTGCAGCTTGAACGCTCAACTCACGATTGGAAACGATGGAAGCACTGTACAGCTGTTTCATCCTTGTTCGGAATGATGAGCATTTCACATCCACCGAGCTCCAAACACAAGGGGACTAGAAAAACGGTTGGGGTGAACGATTGTCAATCGAACACCTTAACCGCAAGGCTATCCGCGCTCGCACTCAACGGTTTGTTCAACATCTACACAACACATGTTATAGCACCCTTCAGTAACTGGATTCGATTTTGAACGCTAACAACCCGCTTCCCACACAGCGATCGACTCCTTTGATCGATCACTTCTCTGTACGGGCCTAAGTACAACAAGAAGGCATTCCCTTATGAACAACCTACACAGCTTGGTTTCTATGCATGCAATTGAGTAGTAGGAGATTAGATTTCTATATAATATGATTGATCATGCAGCTTGAACGCTCAACTCACCATTGGAATTCATGGAAGCACTGTACAGCTGTCTGATCCTTGTTGGGAATGATGAGCAGTGCACATCCATCGAGCCTCAAACACAAGGGGACTCGAACAAGGGTTGGGTTGAACGATTTTCAGTCGAACACCTTAACTGCAAGGCTATTCCCGCCAGCATTCAACGATTAATTGAGCAATAATACACATTTCGAATAGCCACCCTCACAGACGGGCTTTAGAACAGTAACATACCGATTCCCACACAGCGGTCGACTCCTATGATCGATCACTTCTCTGTACAGGCCTAAGTACAACAAGAAGGCATTCCCTAATGAACAACCTACACAGCTTGGTTACTATGCATGCAATTGAGTAGTAGGAGATTAGATTTGTATATAATATGATTGATCATGCAGCTTGAACGCTCAACTCACCATTGGAATTCATGGAAGCACTGTACAGCTGTTTGATCCTTGTTGGGAATGATGAGCAGTGCACATCCATCGAGCCTCAAACACAAGGGGACTCGAACAGGGGTTGGGTTGAACGATTTTCAGTCGAACACCTTAACTGCAAGGCTATTCCCGCCAGCATTCAACGATTAATTGAGCAATAATACACATTTCGAATAGCCCCCTTCACAGACGGGCTTTAGAATGGTAACGTACCGAGTCCCACACAGCGATCGACTCCTATGATCGATCACTTCTCTGTACAGGCCTAAGTACAACAAGAAGGCATTCCCTAATGAACAACCTACACAGCTTGGTTACTATGCATGCAATTGAGTAGTAGGAGATTAGATTTGTATATAATATGATTGATCATGCAGCTTGAACGCTCAACTCGCCATTGGAAACGATGGAAGCACTGTACAGCTGTTTGATCCTTGTTGGGAATGATGAGCAGTGCACATCCATCGAGCCCCAAACACAAGGGGACTCGAACAAGGGTTGGGTTGAACGATTTTCAGTCGAACACCTTAACCGCAAGGCTATTCCCGCCAGCATTCAACGATTAATTGAGCAATAATACACATTTCGAATAGCCACCCTCACAGACGGGCTTTAGAACAGTAACATACCGATTCCCACAAAGCGGTCGACTCCTATGATCGATCACTTCTCTGTACAGGCCTAAGTACAACAAGAAGGCATTCCCTAATGAACAACCTACACAGCTTGGTTACTATGCATGCAATTGAGTAGTAGGAGATTAGATTTGTATATAATATGATTGAACATGCAGCTTGAACGCTAAACTCACCATTGGAATTCATGGAAGCACCGTACAACTGATTGATCCTTGTTGGGAATGATGAGCATTGCACATGCACCGAGCCCCAAACACAAGAGGACTCGAACAACGGTTGGGGTGAACGATTGTCAATCGAACACCTTAACCGCAAGGCTATCCGCGCTCGCTCTGAACGGTTTGTTCAACATCTACACAACACATGATATATCACCCTTCCCAAACTGGCTTTGATTTTGAACGCTAACTACCCGCTTCCAACGCACCGATCCACCCATAGGATAGATCACTTATCTGTGAGGGCCTAAGTACAACAAGAAGGCATTCCCAAATGAACCACCTACACAGCTTGGTTACTATGCATGCAATTGAGTAGTAGGAGATCAGATTTGTATATAATATGATTGAACATGCAGCTTGAACGCTCAACTCACGATTGGAAACGATGGAAGCACTGTACAGCTGTTTCATCCTTGTTCGGAATGATGAGCAGTGAACATCCACCGAGCCCCAAACACAAGGAGACTCGAACAACGGTTGGGGTGAACGATTGTCAATCGAACACCTTAACCGCAAGGCTATCCGCGCTCGCACTCAACGGTTTGTTCAACATCTACACAACACACATGATATAGCACCCTTCCCAAACTGGATTTGAATTTGAGCGGTAACAACCCAATTCCCACACAGCGATCCACTCCTATGATCGATCACTTTTCTGTAAGGGCGTAAGTACAACAAGAAGGCATTCCCAAATGAACAACCTACACAGCTTGGTTACTATGCATGCAATTGAGCAGCAGGAGATTAGATTTCTATATAATATGATTGATCATGCATTTCGAACGCTCAACTCACCATTGGAAACGATGGAAGCACTGTACAGCTGTTTCATCCTTGTTGGGAATGATGAGCATTGCACATGCACCGAGCCCGAAACACAAGGGGACTCGAACAAGGGTTGGGGTGAACGATTGTCAATCGAACACGTTAACCGCAAGGCTATCCGCGCTCGCACTCAACGGTTTGTTCAACATCAACACAACACACATGATATAGCACCCTTCCCAAACTGGATTTGAATTTGAACGGTAACAACCCAATTCCCACACAGCGATCCACTCCTATGATAGATCACTTTTCTCTAAGTGCGTAAGTACAACAAGAAGGCATTCCCAAATGAACAACCTACACAGCTTGGTTACTATGCATGCAATTGAGCAGCAGGAGATTAGATTTCTATATAAAATGATTGATCATGCAGCTCGAACGCTCAACTCACCATTGGAAACGATGGAAGCACTGTACAGCTGTTTCATCCTTGTTCAGAATGATGAGCATTGCACATCCACCGAGCCCCAAACACAAGAGGATCCGAACAAGGGTTGGGTTGAACGATTGTCAATCGAACACCTTAACCGCAAGGCTATCCGCGCTCGCTCTCAACGGTTTGTTCAAAATCTACTCTTTATTATATGGCACCCTTCTCAAACTGGATTTGAATTTGAACGGTAACAACCCAATTCCCACACAGCGATCCACTCCTATGATCGATCACTTCTCTGTACGGGCCTAAGTACAACAAGAAGGCATTCCCAAATGAACCACCTACACAGCTTGGTTACTATGCAAGCAATTGAGTAGTAGGAGATTAGATTTCTATATAATATGATTGATCATGCAGCTTGAACGCTCAACTCACGATTGGAAACGATGGAAGCACTGTACAGCTGTTTGATCCTTGTTGGGAATGATGAGCATTGCACATGCACCGAGCCCCAAACACAAGGGGACTCGAACAAGGGTTGGGGTGAACGATTGTCACTCGAACACCCTAACCGCAAGGCTATCCGCGCTCGCTCTCAACGGTTTGTTCAACATCTACACAACACATGATATATCACCCTTCCCAAACTGGCTTTGATTAAGAACGCTAACAACCAGCTTCGCACACAGCGATCCACTCCTATGATCGATCACTTCTCTGTACAGGCCTAAGTACAACAAGAAGGCATTCCCAAATGAACAACCTACACAGCTTGGTTACTATGCATGCAATTGAGTAGTAGGAGATTAGATTTGTATATAATATGATTGATCATGCAGCTTGAACGCTCAACTCACCATTGGAAACGATGGAAGCACTGTACAGCTGTTTCATCCTTGTTGGGAATGATGAGCATTGCACATCCACCGAGCCCCAAACACAAGAGGACTAGAAAATGGGGTGGGGTGAACGATTGTCAATCGAACACCTTAACCGCAAGGCTATTCCCGCCAGCATTCAACGATTAATTGAGCAATAATACACATTTCGAATAGCCACCCTCACAGACGGGCTTTAGAATGGTAACGTACCGAGTCCCACACAGCGATCGAGTCCTATGATCGATCACTTCTCTGTACAGGCCTAAGTACAACAAGAAGGCATTCCCTAATGAACAACCTACACAACTTGGTTACTATGCATGCAATTGAGTAGTAGGAGATTAGATTTGTATATAATATGATTGAACATGCAGCTTGAACGCTCAACTCACCATTGAAATTCAAGGAAGCACCGTACAACTGATTGATCCTTGTTGGGAATGATGAGCATTGTACATCCACCGAGCCCCAAACACAAGAGGACACGAAAATGGGGTGGGGTGAACGATTGTCAATCGAACACCTTAACCGCAAGGCTATCCGCGCTCGCTCTCAACGGTTTGTTCAACATCTACACAACACACATGATGTAGCACCCTTCCCAAACTGGCTTTGATTTTGAACGCTAACTACCCGCTTCCAACGCACCGATCCACCCGTAGGATAGATCACTTATCTGTACGGGCCTAAGTACAACAAGAAGGCATTCCCTTATGAACAACCTACACAGCTTGGTTTCTATGCATGCAATTGAGTAGTAGGAGATCAGATTTGTATATAATATGATTGATCGTGCAGCTTGAACGCTCAACTCACGATTGGAAACGATGGAAGCACCGTACAGCTGTTTCATCCTTGTTCAGAATGATGAGCATTTCACATCCACCGAGCTCCAAACACAAGGGGACTAGAAAAACGGTTGGGGTGAACGATTGTCAATCGAACACCTTAACCGCAAGGCTATCCGCGCTCGCTCTCAACGGTTTGTTCAAAATCTACTCTTTATTATATGGCACCCTTCTCAAACTGGATTTGAATTTGAACGGTAACAACCCAATTCCCACACAGCGATCCACTCCTATGATCGATCACTTTTCTGTAAGGGCGTAATTACAGCAAGAATGCGTTCCCTTATGAACAACCTACAATGCTTGGTTACTATGCATGCAATTGAGTAGTAGGAGATTAGATTTGTATATAATATGATTGATCATGCAGCTTGAACGCTCAACTCACGATTGGAATTCATGGAAGCACTGTACAGCTGTTTGATCCTGGTTGGGAATGATGAGCATTGCACATCCACCGAGCCCCAAACACAAGGGGACTCGAACAAGGGTTGGGGTGAACAATCGTCACTCGAACACTCTAACCGCAAGGCTATCCGCGCTCGCTCTCAACGGTTTGTTCAACTTCCACACAACACATGATATAGCACCCTTCCCAAAATGGATTAGATTTTGAACGCTAACAACACGATTCCCACACACCGATCCACTCCTATGATCGATCACCTATCCGTACGGGCCTAAGTACAACAAGAAGGCATTCCCAAATGAACAACCTACACAGCTTGGTTACTATGCATGCAATTGAGTAGTAGGAGATTAGATTTGTATATAATATGATTGATCATGCAGCTTGAACGCTCAACTCACCATTGGAAACGATGGAAGCACTGTACAGCTGTTTCATCCTTGTTGGGAAGATGAGCATTGCACATGCACCGAGCCCCAAACACAAGGGGACTCGAACAAGGGTTGGGGTGAACGATTGTCAATCGAACACCTTAACCGCAAGGCTATCCGCGCTCGCTCACAACGGTTCGTTCAACATCTACACAACACATGATATAGCACCCTTCCCAAACTGGCTTTGATTTTGAACGCTAACAACCAGATTCGCTCACAGCGATCCACTCCTATGATCGATCACTTCTCTGTACAGGCCTAAGTACAACAAGAAGGCATTCCCAAATGAACAACCTACACAGCTTGGTTACTATGCATGCAATTGAGTAGTAGGAGATTAGATTTGTATATAATATGATTGATCATGCAGCTTGAACGCTCAACTCACCATTGGAAACGATGGAAGCGCTGTACAGCTGTTTCATCCTTGTTCGGAATGATGAGCATTGCACATCCACCGAGCCCCAAACACAAGGGGACTCGAACAAGGGTTGTGGTGAACGATTGTCAATCGAACACCTTAACCGCAAGGCTATCCGCGCTCGCTCTCAACGGTTTATTCAACATCTACACAACACATGATATAGCACCCTTCCCAAACTGGCTTTGATTTTGAACGGCAACAACCCGCTTCCCACACAGCGATCCACTCCTATGATCGATCACTTCTCTGTACGGGCCTAAGTACAACAAGAAGGCCTTCCCAAATGAACAACCTACACAGCTTGGTTACTATGCATGCAATTGAGTAGTAGGAGATTAGATTTGTATATAATATGATTGATCATGCAGCTCGAACGCTCAACTCACCATTGGAAACGATGGAAGCACTGTACAGCTGTTTCATCCTTGTTCGGAATGATGAGCATTGCACATGCACCGAGCCCGAAACACAAGAAGACTCGAACAAGGATTGAGGTGAACGATTGTCAATCGAACACCTTACCCGCAAGGCTATTCCCGCCAGCATTCAACGATTAATTGAGCAATAATACACATTTCGAATAGCCCCCTTCACAAACGGGCTTCAGAATGGTAACATACCGATTCCCACACAGCGGTCGACTCCTATGATCGATCACTTCTCTGTACGGGCCTAAGTTCAACAAGAAGGCATTCCCTTATGAACAACCTACACAGCTTGGTTTCTATGCATGCAATTGAGTAGTACGAGATTAGATATGTATATAATATGATTGATCATGAAGCTTGAACGCTCAACTCACGATTGGAATTCATGGAAGCACTTTACAGCTGTTTGATCCTGGTTGGGAATGATGAGCAGTGCACATCCATCGAGCCCCAAACACAAGGGGATTCGAACAAGGGTTGGGATGAACGGCCGTCAATCGAACACCTTAACCGCAAGGCTATTCCCGCCAGCATCCAACGAATAATCTAGCAATAATACACATTTCGAATGTCCCCCTTCACAGACGGGCTTTAGAATGGTAACATACCGATTCCCACACAGCGGTCGACTCCTATGATCGATCACTTCTCTGTACGGGCCTAAGTACAACAAGAAGGCATTCCCAAATGAACAACCTACACAGCTTGGTTACTATGCATGCAATTGAGTAGTAGGAGATTAGATTTGTATATAATATGATTGATCATGCAGCTTGAACGCTCAACTCACGTATTGGAATTCATGGAAGCACTGTACAGCTGTTTGATCCTGGTTGTGAATGATGAGCAATGCAAATCCACCGAAAATATACGGGGACTCGAACAAGGGTTGTGGTGAACGATTGTCAATCGAACACCTTATCCACAAGGCTATCCGCGCTCGCTCTCAACGATTATATGAACATTTCTGACGGCTTCAAATTTCACTTATCTTAAACGGGCTTTTGAACGGTAACATACCGCTTCTCACACAGCGATCATATCCTATGATCGATCACTTATCTGTGGGGGCCTAATTACAACAAGAAGGCATTCCCAAATGAACAACCTACACAGCTTGGTTACTATGCATGCAATTGAGTAGTAGGAGATTAGATATGTGTATATTATGATTGATCATGCAGCTCGAACGCTCACCTCACGATTGAAATTCATGGAAGCACTGTACAGCTGTTTGATCCTGGTTGGGAATGATGAGCAGTGCACATCCACCGAGCCCCAAACACAAGAGGACTCGAAAATGGGTTGGGGTGAACGATTGTCAATCGAACACCTTATCCACAGGGCTTACCTCGCCAGCACTGAAAGGATACATAAGCAATAATACACATTTCAAATAGCACCTTTCACATAAGGGATTTAGAACGATAACGTACCGTTTCCCACACAGCGATCGACGTGCTATGATCGATTTCTTCTTTCTAGGGGCCTAAGTACAACAAGAAGGCATTCCCAAATGAACAACCTACACAGCTTGGTTACTATGCATGCAATTGAGTAGTAGGAGATTAGATTTGTATATAATATGATTGATCATGCAGCTCGAACGCTCAACTCACCATTGGAAACGATGGAAGCACTGTACAGCTGTTTCATCCTTGTTCGGAATGATGAGCATTGCACATGCACCGAGCCCGAAACACAAGGGGACTCGAACAAGGGTTGGGGTGAACGATCGTCAATCGAACAACTTAACCGCAAGGCCATCCTCGCCAGCACTCAAAGATGATTTGAGCAATAATGCACAATTAAAACATCCCCTTTCAAAAGCGCGCTTCAGAATATAACATATTGATTCCAACAAAGCGATCGACTCCTATGATCGATCACTTATCTGTGAGGGCCTAAGTACAACAAGAAGGCATTCCCTTATGAACAACCTACACAGCTTGGTTACTATGCATGCAATTGAGTAGTACGAGATTAGATATGTATATAATATGATTGATCATGAAGCTTGAACGCTCAACTCACGATTGGAATTCATGGAAGCACTTTACAGCTGTTTGATCCTGGTTGGGAATGATGAGCAGTGCACATCCACCGAGCCCCAAACACAAGGGGACACGAACAAGGGTTGGGGTGAACGATTGTCAATCGAACACCTTAACCGCAAGGCTATTCCCGCCAGCATTCAACGAATAATTGAGCAATAATACACATTTCGAATAGCCCCCTTCACATACGGGCTTAAGAATGGAAACATACCGATTCCCACACAGCGGTCGACTCCTATGATCGATCACTTCTCTGTAGGGGCCTAAGTACAACAAGAAGGCATTCCCTTATGAAAACAACCTACACAGCTTGGTTACTATGCATGCAATTGAGTAGTAGGAGATTAGATTTGTATATAATATGATTGATCATGCAGCTTGAACGCTCAACTCACCATTGGAATTCATGGAAGCACTGTACAGCTGTTTGATCCTTGTTGGGAATGATGAGCAATGCAAATCCACCGAACACATACGGGGACTCTAAGAAGGTTTAGGGTGAACGATTGTCAATCGAACACCTTAACCACAAGGCTATCCGCGCTCACTCTAATAGATCATATGAATATTTCTGACCACTTCAAAAATCACATACCTCAAACGGGATTTCGAACGGTAAAATACCGCTTCCCAAAAAACGATCGAATCCTATGATCGATCTATTTTTTGTACGGGCCTAATTACAACAAGAAGGCATTCCCTTATGAACAACCTACACAGCTTGGGTACTATGCATGCAGTTGAATAGTAGGAGATTAGATTTGTATATAATATGATTGATGACGCATTTTGAACGCTGAACTCACGATTGGAAATCATGGAAGCACTGTACAGCTGTTTGATCCTGGTTGGGAATGATGAGCAGTGCACATCCATCGAGCCCCAAACACAAGGGGACTCGAACAATGGTTGGGGTGAACGATTGTCAATCGAACACCTTAACCGCAAGGCTATTCCCGCCAGCATTCAACGATTAATTGAGCAATATAACACATTTCGAATGTCCCCCTTCACAGACGGGCTTTAGAACAGTAACATACCGATTCCCACACAGCGGTCGACTCCTATGATCGATCACTTCTCTGTACGGGCCTAAGTACAACAAGAAGGCATTCCCTTATGAAAACAACCTACACAGCTTGGTTACTATGCATGCAATTGAGTAGCAGGAGATTAGATTTGTATATAATATGATTGATCATGCAGCTTGAACGCTCAACTCACCATTGGAATTCATGGAAGCACTGTACAGCTGTTTCATCCTTGTTGGGAATGATGAGCATTGCACATGCACCGAGTCCCAAACACAAGGGGACTCGAACAAGGGTTGGGGTGAACGATTGTCAATCGAACACCTTAACCGCAAGGCTATCCGCGCTCGCTCTCAAAGCTTTCTTCAACATCTACACAACACATGATATAGCACTCTTCAGTAACTGGATTCGATTTTGAACGCTAACAACCCGCTTCCCACACAGCGGTCGACTCCTATGATCGATCACTTCTCTGTACGGGCCTAAGTACAACAAGAAGGCATTCCCTTATGAAAACAATCTACACAGCTTGGTTACTATGCATGCAATTGAGTAGTAGGAGATTAGATTTGTATATAATATGATCGATCATGCAGCTTGAACGCTCAACTCACCATTGGAAACGATGGAAGCACTGTACAGCTGTTGCATCCTTGTTCGGAATGATGAGCATTGCACATCCATCGAGCCCCAAACACAAGGGGACTCGAACAAGGATTGTGGTGAACGATTGTCAATCGAACACCTTAACCGCAAGGCTATCCTCGCCAGCACTCAACGATGATATGAGCAATAACACACAATAAAAACATTCCCTTTCAATAGCTCGCTTTAGAATATAACATATTGACTCCCACAAAGCGATCGAATCCTATTATCGATCACTTCTCTGTACAGGCCTAAGTACAACAAGAAGGCATTCCCTAATGAACAACCTACACAGCTTGGTTACTATGCATGCAATTGAGTAGTAGGAGATTAGATTTGTATATAATATGATTGATCATGCAGCTTGAACGCTCAACTCACGATTGTAATTCATGGAAGCACTGTACAGCTGTTTCATCCTTGTTGGGAATGATGAGCATTGCACATCCATCGAGCCCCAAACACAAGGGGACTCGAACAAGGGTTGGGGTGAACGATTTTCAGTCGAACACCTTACCCGCAAGGCTATTCCCGCCAGCATTCAACGATTAATTGAGCAATAATACACATTTCGAATAGCCCCCTTCACATACGGGCTTTAGAATGGTAACGTACCGATTCCCTTACAGCGGTCGACTCCTTTGATCGATCACTTCTCTGTACGGGCCTAATAACAACAAGAAAACATTCCCTTATGAACAACCTACACAGCTTGGTTTCTATGCATGCAATTGAGCAGTAGGAGATTAGATTTCTATCTAATATGATAGATCATGCAGCTTGAACGCTCAACTCACCATTGGAAACGATGGGAGCACTGTACAGATGTTTGATCCTTGTTGGGAATGATGAGCAGTGCACATCCATCGAGCCCGAAACACAAGGGGACTCGAACAAGGGTTGTGGTGAACGATTGTCAATCGAACAACTTATGGGCAAGGCTATCCTCGCTAGCACTCAACGATGATATGAGCAATAATACACAATAAAAACATCCCCTTTGAAAAGCTCGCTTTAGAATAGAACACATTGACTCCCACAAAGCGATCAAATCCTATTATCGATCACTTCTCTGTACGGGCCTAAGTACAACAAGAAGGCATTCCCAAATGAACAACCTACACAGCTTGGTTACTATGCATGCAATTGAGTAGCAGGAGATTAGATTTGTATATAATATGATTGATCATGCAGCTTGAACGCTCAACTCACGATTGGAAACGATGGAAGCACTGTACAGCTGTTTGATCCTTGTTGGGAATGATGAGCATTGCACATGCACCGAGCCCCAAACACAAGAAGACTCGAACAACGGTTGGGGTGAACGATTGTCAATCGAACACCTTAACCGCAAGGCTATCCGCGCTCGCTCTCAAAGCTTTCTTCAACATCTACACAACACATGATATAGCACTCTTCAGTAACTGGATTCGATTTTGAACGCTAACAACCCGCTTCCCACACAGCGGTCGACTCCTATGATCGATCACTTCTCTGTACGGGCCTAAGTACAACAAGAAGGCATTACCTTATGAAAACAATCTACACAGCTTGGTTACTATGCATGCAATTGAGTAGTAGGAGATTAGATTTCTATATAATATGATAGATCATGCAGCTTGAACGCTCAACTCACGTATTGGAATTCATGGGAGCACTGTACAGCTGTTTGATCCTTGTTGGAAATGATGAGCAATGAAAATCCACCGAGACCCAAACACAAGGGACTCGAACAAGGGTTGTGGTGAACGATTGTCAATCGAACACCTTATACACAAGGCTATCCGCGCTCGCTCTCAACGGTTTGTTCAACATCTACACAACACATGATATAGCACCCTTCCCAAACTGGCTTTGATTTTGAACGCTAACAACCCGCTTCCCACACAGCGATCGACTCCTTTGATCGATCACTTCTCTGTACGGGCCTAATAACAACAAGAAAACATTCCCTTATGAACAACCTACACAGCTTGGTTTCTATGCATGCAATTGAGCAGTAGGAGATTAGATTTCTATATAATATGATTGATCATGCAGCTTGAACGCTCAACTCACCATTGGAAACGATGGAAGCACTGTACAGCTGTTGCATCCTTGTTCGGAATGATGAGCAGTGCACATTCACCGAGCCCCAAACACAAGGGGACTCGAACAAGGGTTGTGGTGAACGATTGTCAATCGAACAACTTATGCGCAAGGCTATCCTCGCTAGCACTCAACGATGATATGAGCAATAATACACAATAAAAACATCCCCTTTGAAAAGCTCGCTTTAGAATAGAACACATTGACTCCCACAAAGCGATCAAATCCTATTATCGATCACTTCTCTGTACGGGCCTAAGTACAACAAGAAAGCATTCCCAAATGAACAACCTACACAGCTTGGTTACTATGCATGCAAGTTATTAGTAGGAGATTATTTTTTTATATAATATGATTGATGATGCACTTTGAACGCTCAACTCACGATTGGAATTCATGGAAGCACTGTACAGCTGTTTGATCCTTGTTGGGAATGATGAGCATTGCACATGCACCGAGCCCGAAACACAAGGGACTCGAACAAGTGTAGTGGTGAACGATTGTCAATCGAACACCTTTACCGCGAGGCTATTCCCGCCAGCATTCAACGATTAATTGAGCAATAATACACATTTCGAATAGCCACCTTCACAGACGGGCTTTATAACAGTAACATACCGATTCCCACACAGCGATCCAATCCTATGATCGATCACTTCTCTGTACGGGCCTAAGTACAACAAGAAGGCATTCCCAAATGAACAACCTACACAGCTTGGTTACTATGCATGCAATTGAGTAGTAGGAGATTAGATTTGTATATAAAATGATTAATCATTCAGCTTGAACGCTCAACTCACCTTTGGAATTCATGGAAGCACTGTACAGCTGTTTGATCCTGGTTGGGAATGATGAGCAGTGCACATCCACCGAGGCCCAAACACACGGGGATTCGAACAATGGTTGGGGTGAACGATTGTCAATCGAACACCTTAACCGCAAGGCTATTCCCGCCAGCATTCAACGATTAATTGAGCAATATAACACATTTCGAATGTCCCCTTTAACAGACGGGCTTTAGAATAGTAACATACCGATTCCCACACAGCGGTCGACTCCTAGGATCGATCACTTCTCTGTACAGGCCTAAGTACAACAAGAAGGCATTCCTTTATGAAAACAACCCACACAGCTTGGTTTCTATGCATGCAATTGAGTAGCAGGAGATTAGATTTGTATATAATATGATTGATCATGCAGCTTGAACGCTCAACTCACGATTGGAAACGATGGAAGCACTGTACAGCTGTTTGATCCTTGTTGGGAATGATGAGCATTGCACATGCACCGAGCCCCAAACACAAGGGGACTCGAACAGGGGTTGGGGTGAACGATTGTCAATCGAACACCTTATTCGCAAGGCCATCCGCGCTCGCTCTCAAAGCTTTCTTCAACATCTACACAACACATGATATAGCACCCTTCAGTAACTGGATTCGATTTTGAACGCTAACAACCCGCTTCCCACACAGCGGTCGACTCCTATGATCGATCACTTCTCTGTACGGGCCTAAGTACAACAAGAAGGCATTACCTTATGAAAACAATCTACACAGCTTGGTTACTATGCATGCAATTGAGTAGTAGGAGATTAGATTTGTATATAATATGATCGATCATGCAGCTTGAACGCTCAACTCACCATTGGAAACGATGGAAGCACTGTACAGCTGTTGCATCCTTGTTCGGAATGATGAGCATTGCACATGCACCGAGCCCGAAACACAAGGGGACTCGAACAAGGATTGTGGTGAACGATTGTCAATCGAACACCTTAACCGCAAGGCTATCCTCGCCAGCACTCAACGATGATATGAGCAATAATACACAATAAAAACATTCCCTTTAATAGCTCGCTTTAGAATATAACATATTGACTCCCACAAAGCGATCGATTCCTATTATCGATCACTTCTCTGTACGGGCCTAAGTACAACAAGAAGGCATTCCCAAATGAACAACCTACACAGCTTGGTTACTATGCATGCAATTGAGTAGTAGGAGATTAGATTTGTATGTAATATGATTGATCATGCAGCTTGAACGCTCAACTCACGATTGGAATTCATGGAAGCACTGTACAGCTGTTTGATCCTTGTTGGAAATGATGAGCAATGAAAATCCACGGAGACCCAAACACAAGGGGACTCGAACAAGGGTTGGGGTGAACGATTGTCAATCGAACACCTTATACACAAGGCTATCCGCGCTCGCTCTCAACGGTTTGTTCAACATCTACACAACACATGATATAGCACCCTTCCCAAACTGGCTTTGATTTTGAACGCTAACAACCCGCTTCCCACACAGCGATCGACTCCTTTGATCGATCACTTCTCTGTACGGGACTAATAACAACAAGAAAACATTCCCTTATGAACAACCTACACAGCTTGGTTTCTATGCATGCAATTGAGCAGTAGGAGATTAGATTTCTATATAAAATGATAGATCATGCAGCTTGAACGCTCAACTCACCATTGGAAACGATGGGAGCACTGTACAGATGTTTGATCCTTGTTGGGAATGATGAGCACTGCACATCCACCGAGCCCGAAACACAAGGGGACTAGAACAAGGGTTGTGGTGAACGATTGTCAATCGAACACCTTAACCGCAAGGCTATCCTCGCTAGCATTCAACGATGATATGAGCAATAATACACAATAAAAAAATCCCCTTTGAAAAGCTCGCTTTAGAATAGAACATATTGAGTCCCACAAAGCGATCAAATCCTATTATCGATCACTTCTCTGTACGGGCCTAAGTACAACAAGAAGGCATTCCCAAATGAACAACCTACACAGCTTGGTTACTATGCATGCAATTGAGTAGTAGGAGATTAGATTTGTATATAATATGATTGATCATGCAGCTTGAACGCTCAACTCACGATTGTAATTCATGGAAGCACTGTACAGCTGTTTGATCCTTGTTGGGAATGATGAGCATTGCACATGCACCGAGCCCCAAACACAAGGGGACTCGAACAAGGGTTGGGGTGAACGATTGTCAATCGAACACCTTAATAGCAAGGCTATCTGCGCTCGCTCTCAACGGTTTGTTCAACATCTACACAACACATGATATAGCACCCTTCAGTAACTGGATTCGATTTTGAACGCTAACAACCCGCTTCCCACACAGCGATCCATTTTTATGATCGATCACTTCTCTGTACGGGCCTAAGTACAACAAGAAGGCAATCCCTTATGAACAACCTACACAGCTTGGTTTCTATGCATGCAATTGAGTAGTAGGAGATTAGATTTCTATATAATACGATTGATCATGCAGCTTGAACGCTCAACTCACCATTGGAATTCATGGAAGCACTATACAGCTGTTTGATCCTTGTTGGGAATGATGAGCAGTGCACATCCACCGAGCCCCAAACACAAGCGGACTCGAACAAGGGTTGTGGTGAACGATTGTCAATCGAACACCTCAACCGCAAGGCTATTCCCGCCAGCATTCAACGAATAATTTACCAATAATACACATTTCGAATAGCCCTCTTCACAGACGGGCTTTAGAATGGTAACATACCGATTCCCAGACAGCGGGCGACTCCTTTGATCGATCACTTCTCTGTACGGGCCTGATAACAACAAGAAAACATTCCCTTAATAAAACAACCTACACAGCTTGGTTGCAATGCATGCAATTGAGTAGTAGGAGATTAGATTTGTATATAATATGACTGATCATGCAGCTTGAACGCTCAACTCACCGTTGGAATTTATGGAGGCACTGTACAGCTGTTTCATCCTTGTTGGAAATTATGAGCAATGAAAATGCTCGGATAACACAGAGGGACTAGAACAAGGGTTGGGGTGAACGATTGTGAATCGAACACCTTAACCGCAAGGCTATCCGCGCTCGCTCTCAACGGTTTGTTCAACATCTACACAACACATGATATAGCACCCTCCAGTAACTGGCTTTGATTTTGAACGCTAGCAACCCGCTTCTCACACAGCGGTCGACTCCTATGATCGATCACTTCTCTGTACGGGCCTAAGAACAACAAGAGAGCATTCCCTTATAAATAACCTACGCAGCTTGGTTACTATGCATGCAACTGAGTAGTAGGAGATTAGATTTGTATATATTATGATTGATCATGCAGATTGAACGCTCAACTCAACATTGGAATTCATGGAAGCACTGTACAGCTGTTTGATCCTTGTTGGGAATGATGAGCAGTGCACATTCACCGAGACCCAAACACAAGGGGACTCGAACAGTGGCTGCGGTGAAGGACTGTCAATCGAAAACCTTATCCACAAGGCTATCCTTGCTCGCTCTCAACGATTATATGAATATTTCTGACCACTTCAAGAATCACATATCCCAAACGGGCTTTCGAACGGTAACATACCGCTCCCCACAAAACGATCGACTACTATGATCGATCACTTCTCTGTACGGGCCTAACTACAACAAGGGAGCATTCCCCTATGAACAAGCGACACAACTTGGTTACTATGCATGCAATTGAGTAGTAGGAGATTAGATTTGTATATAATATGATTGATCATGCAGCTTGAACGCTCAACTCACGATGGGAATTGATGGAAGCACTGTACAGCTGTTTGATCCTTGTTGGGAATGATGAGCAGTGCACATGCACGGGGCCCGAACACAAGCGGACTATAATCAGGGTTGGGGTGAACGATTGTCAATCGAACACCTTAACCGCAGGGCTATTCTGGCCAGCATTAAACGAGTACTTGAGCAATAATACACATTTCGAATAGCCCCCTTCACATACGGGCTTTAGAATGGTAACATACCGATTCCCACATAGCGCCCGACTCCTATGATCGATCTCTTCTCTGTACGGGCCTAAGAACAACAAGAAGGCATTCCCAAATGAACAACCTACACAGCCTGGTTACTATGCATGCAATTGAGTAGTAGGAGATTAGATTTGTATATAATATGATTGATCATGCAGCTTGAACGCTCAACTCACCATTGGAATTCATGGAAGCACTGTACAGCTGTTTGATCCTTGTTGGGAATGATGAGCAGTGCACATGCACCGTGCCCCAAACACAAGGGGACTCGAACAACGGTTGGGGTGAACGATTGTCAATCGAACACCTTAACCGCAAGGCTATTCGCGCTCGCTCTCAACGGTTTGTTCAACATCTACACAACACATTTTATAATACCATTCCGATACTGGCTTTTGAACGTTAACAACCAGCTTGGATCCTAGTTCTGTTGAAACGGAGCTGAAAATTTTTTTTTGAAAATCGGATGTTTCCATTTGTTTACGGCGCCACGCCACCCATGGTCTAACGGTGCATCAGAAACCTTGGTGCGCTCCGTGAGATGTGCCCTTTTATCAGCAGTTCCCAAGATGGTTTCCCGTTTTGAGTTATTCCTGGACAGTTTCCTTTTGCAATACCGAGACGCAGTGCACATGACCACCAGGGAGATTTCGGCCGTTCTGTTTAGGTCCTGATAACTACGGTCATCGCTTACATGTCTTGATTCCGGCCACATCACATAACTCCATGTCAACGAACTTCGACGAACTTACGGAATCATCTCCAGATAACTTGTTCAATCGATGGTCCAGATTACGTAGATGGATGATGAATCGGTGCACTGGCACCACATCAGTCAAATCCATTTCATATGGCGACCGCCAACGTGGCCGATCACACTGCTGATACGACCGAGGATCCAGAAGGTGACCGTGTTGATGACAGGGATCCATTTATTCCTCCAACCAAAAGGATGGCAATAGCTGCCGAGCCAAAGCCACCAGCTCCAGTTCGGAAATCAGTGCGATTGGGGATCTCAATAACGAGGAGCACCTGAAGGAGGACAGATGTGATGCTTTAGTAAGCATCGAACGTGATACGGCCAAGTATATTTCCATAGCTAAGCACGCGTTTAGGATCCTCAACAGATTAGGATTGCCGCGAACGGGTACAGGTAAGCCCACTGTGATTGATCAAACTCTAACCTGCCAATTAATTCTCTTCAATTATCATTGATACAAATCAGTTCTGGAAAAAAGTTTTCGTGCTATTTCGCAGCCTGGGCGTTCTTGCCATTTTGGATTAAGTGGTTTCGATTGGGAGCGATTTCAATACATCCTATCAGCTTGTGTATTGCGAATAACACAAGAAACGTTCTCTCTTTCGCTCTCTCTCTCTCTCTTTTGTCTGACTTGGGAATATATATTTAGACTGGAAATCATAACAGAGGTTTGGTGATTATTAATATATAGTTGAGTTCTACATGATGCAGTACCATGTGAAGCACGCGGCTTTCGTTTAGCATAAAAAACAAATGAGTCACTCACTTTTTTAAACCCTTGCATGGGGAAATACTGTCATTGATCAAATTCAAATGAAACCTCATCTTTTTTCTGTCATGTTATTTCATCCCTCACTCTTCAACTTTTCCTTGGTAGGGTGCATTTTTACCGTTCTCTTCACGACAACCTAGTAGGTGAATCATAATCACCAGTACACTGTTGCCGCATGAGACCAACATGGTTCAACAATGTATTTGATTTGAAGTTCATTGAGGGAAATTTTATTATTTATTGTGTTATTGGGTTTCATCACTTGCAGGTATAGATGAGGAAGTGTATCATATTGATGTTTCAGTGACTAACGGATTGAATCGACTGACAGACACAATTTTCTGCCAAGAATTGTCATCATCACTTTTGACGTGTTCACTTGAAATGAAATGTATTTCTGTTCTGAAATAATAACAATAACTCTAGAGAGAAGACTATTCTGCTTTCAGATCTGTTGTATGCTTATTACAAAAATCACAGTTTGCATACGATGAATGAGGATCATGACCATATCGTGGCCCGTACAATAAACGGTTCAGCTGTTATTCTCGTTCTGCCTATCTGAGTGGGAGGGAACCCAATTTGTTCCTTCGGTCAGATGACATTGGGCATTTGATTGGATCTTCGGTTTGCCTCGATCGCTCTAAATTTGTCCTCGTTTCGGGATAGGCGAAAACGTGCCGGCAGTTCGAAAAATCTTCGCGCTGTATGGTAATGGAAAGAAGCTGTCTGTTGACAATGACCCAGATTCGAAAAAAATGTCGAATAGAATATCGACTTCTCTTTGTGCAGAAGATGTTATAACTATTCCGATATGTCTATACGACAGGACGAGGATGCACCTTGTACCGTGTCCCCATAATCCAATGAGCTAATCGGAATGGACTCATTCAGCCAGAGATGTAATCATGACTGACAGGTCAATGGATAGAGGCCGGACGAAGTCCTGTCTAAAAACCAGTTGATGGGCAACATCGGATTCGATCCACTGTGCCTAGGGAGAAGGCACTTCAGTGAATGAACAAGGAGAGAAAAAGTTGACCGATCTAAAACGCTCCATTAGATGGACGTAGGAGTAGCGCACCAAGGTTTTATATCGACGGCGAGAGATCATCGCACATCATTGAACAGCTATGGCCCACTTAAACCTGGCACTCCTCGATCGAAAAATGGTATCCCGTCCACGTTTCGCTTTCTCCATTGGATGCATGGGGCTAAGGACTGAATCCAAAAAGTGGATCGACAGCAAAGCATCAACAAAGACAAGAAAGAGTACTTGCACAATCAGAATTCGCGCGACCGACCAGGAGAATTTCCTCTACGGATACATCTGTTATTTTCCCTTGTTGGTTAAGCGCCCAACTATTTTCTGGGTCAGAGTTCCCAATGAAAAGTCCGTTGTGTCTTGTAGGTAGTCGCCAAGTACGATATGCCCAAAAACCTCCATTGTCCCTTCGGGAAACTATTATTATTTCCCTGCTCTTTAACTCTCTCACATCCCAATTCAGAATAGATATGAGGGGCCACAACGAGTCATGACCGCGAACTTCTAACTCTTGGTAACGGTAGCTAATATGGGACAAGAAAGAAGAGAATCGATTCTCAATCCTAGGCATTTGTCTCAATTAGATGAGTTCAGCATCCGCACACCTCGTCAAACGGAGCAACAGTCTCCCTACCTGGAACTCTTCAAAACATTCCAAATGGATGTTCATCAAGTCCTCGAAACACGCATAAAAGACCCAACTTCAGTGTTAGCACTTTGCTCTTCAGCTAAGAATCATCATTTTATGGCATTTCATGTTAATCAGTTTCACTGCTGCTGAGAGAGCCAAATAAAACAGTCTCACCAGACTCAAAAACCGATCCATTGGAAAATTCGTTCTTCAGCTGGAGACACAGGCAGCGAGGTGTGAATAAGGTCCGACATGGGAACATCAACTGTGCACTCCCTTGATTGTAGGAATCAACCTTCCAGTTTGGAACAGAGGCTGTTGCTTGCAACTGATCAAACCCTTCATCAAGTTAGCCGAATTTGTGAAAAGAATCGGGAAATAAATGCTGATTCGAAATCCATAATGTTCAATTCTTCTAAAGCTCAAGTCGTTCAGCACACTCAAAATATGCCTCATTTTACCAAGCCGATGAGTTGTCGTGGCAATCAGCCCCACTCGAGCGATCGATTCGTTCGAAATCTTACCATAAGGGTTCCGATTTGGACAAGTGTGTTTCACAAGTTCATTTACGTCGTTGTTTCACACGTCCCCGTCGACGATCCTGTGGTAAGTTTGGTCACATTGATTGTGCTTGTAGAATTAGCCCACCATATCGACAGACGTTCCCCTCAGTATCGTCTGCCACTTCTTTACTTCCTACCAGGTTTTCGACACTTACATTAGCCCTGTTGTCAAAGAAGGTTCCACATATTACCACGAATTGCATACTCAAGCGGGTAGTAAGCACACTTTTATTGTCGTTTCACGTAAAGCTATACATTGCGTTTATCCCATCGATAAGAATAATCCCACCAAGAAGATTATTCCAGGTATTACCAGGCACACGTACTCACTCGTTCTTCGTTATCGATTCAGGACCTCTACTTATTGATTTTAAAGTTGTTTGTGAATTGCACATTGGTGTCAATGTCCTAAATTCTTCACCCGATTCATTGGATATACAACAGCTTGTTTCAAAATGTTCTTAGGTTTCTGGTGGAATGCACATTCCTGGATTGAGGTCAGAGATATCTGGCGATCTCAATTTCCTTCAGACTTTTGTGGATCCATCTTGGGTAAATACTATACTCTTGTGATCATCGATGCTTTTTCCTGCTGATTGAAGGTATATTGAACAACTTCACCTTTGCTGAATCCACACAGACTGCGCTCAGGAAAATATTCAACAGAGAAGGAGTTCTTTTTGTGCGAGTTACTGACAGTGACACCCGCAGTCTAATGGTTTAGCAGAGAACTTTGAATGATATTTGTTTTGTGATTCACCATACAGTTTTCGAACCTGGTCTTGCCATTGCTAATCCATTTGATATCACAACTGTTCACTAAGTTATCGACGCCCATTATCCAGTTAAGTAGTAAACGAATGTTAGTTCACGAATTCTCGCTCATTTATTCCAATAGTTTATGTTTCCGTTACTTCTGTGGTGAAAAACGTAGGTGTATATTTTCTCAGACAGTTTCGGTCATTTCAGCGAGTGAATTCCAAATTCAATTTCCAATGTGTTCTTCTTATACTATTTCACTTTCCCTGCAATTATCCTCGTATTTCGGAACCTGGACCTTAGCGCACTACTCCGTGGCTTGATAATTACAAGTCATACTTCATCTATGATAGGTGCACTTTTAACCTTACTAATTGGTCAGCATACTAAGTCTTGTTAAATCTCTAACCAACAAGAAATTTCAGGTTCATACTCATCCCTTACACACAGACGTAATTTGTCGCCTTCATTCATGCTTTATGTCTGTATTCCGGGTCCTTCCACCTAGAATGATTCCATACAAAATTTCGAACCTTGTCTGCTTCAAGTCATGTCGAAAGGAGAGTAGATAAAACTCAATGACTTGAGAAACCTCCTTATGATACCAACTTCACTTTTCTTTCGCATACACTTAAACACTGCACTTGAATAAATTATTCGTTTTAACCGAACTGCTTTGCCATTTGATGAATCTCTGTTGTTCTACTTGTTTAATTCTCCCGTGTAACTGTTAAGTCAGTAGCATATTCTCCATGATTTACGTCGTCGCACGTGACTTGTGCTCGCAAATCTCATCATTTAAGCCCCTTAATGAGAAATTGAAGACGACAGCTTAGCACGGTAAAACCTGTGTTTTATGACAGAACGATTTGCTGGTAAAAGCGAAAATCTTGAGCACGCTATTTCGATGGTTTTGCTCTATTGGTGGGCATGACTTATTGAGTTTTGTGTATTAGTCACAACTACCTGCGAGTTGTACGTGAGGATAAGTGGTACTTTGCTTGGTTGATTGTTATTTGGATTTCATCTTTCCGGCCAAACCTGCACTCGGAAGCACCAGACTCGAGCTTCGCTTCTATTTGAGTTTATTGATACTCCCTGTCATACACAGGATTTGAACAATAGCCCTTTCACCTCAGTGGTATGTATATTACCACTGCATCACCCAGCTTCCCTCGGGACAGGTCCGAACCACTGAAATAAATTTTGTTTAGATGTCATCTTCTATGATACTCAATAAAGGCTGAAAGCTTCGAGGAGAGACAAGGTATCTGTTCCGTTAATTCCAAGGGAATTACTTCCACCATATCAGGTCTTTTCCGCAGGATGGGCCATCGTACCCACACTTAAACCAGATTGAGTTTTGTTGTCTAGTTTTGTCGGGCAGGTATATAGTTAGTGTTCACTCGGGTTATTCAGTGACATGCGTGTGTGAAGGCGTGCTGATTATTTGACTGGGTAAAGACGGATAGTTACCTTGCTTCAGGGAATTTTCTCACTCTCTCATAGTAATACGTAATACAAACACAAATATAAGTTATTTCGGCCGTTTCCCACACGTAAGATTTGCTTCAAACCTAAATGGTAAATCAAATTGTATTTGTTGTACAGTGTGATCATTCCCTATAATGTCAAATATTGTCGGCCTCCTTAACCTCGGTGAAGCTAAAGCTGTATTCGTTGAAACTTTTATTATCCTCTTCGAGTTGTTGATGTTGTCAATATAAACAAGCACGGTGATTTCGACGGCATGATAAATTTTTATATGAGTCAAGATGGGTTCGTAATTATTTCTGGAACTCATTCGAAACGAGTAACATATAATTGAAGGAAAAATGTGTGCAGTACTTACGGGGACTGTCCAAGTGACTCTCTCTAATGTCATTGGTTATTCTGTCCAGTGGGGCACGTTGCATCAAAATACGAAGTGTTGACAGTATAAGAGAATATAGTTATACTTTCCATTGGCTTAAGCGAAATGGGATAAATGTTTCACGTTGAATTCGGATTGACTTAAATGAGTGCCACAGTTCGTTGAATCGTACAAATGTTTCACTACTGGTTCTGAAGCGAAACGCTGGGATTCGGACCCCGTCGATCACCTGATACTCGCAACACCTCAAAATCAGATGGACAACGTTGTTCTCTTCCACAACAGTCTGTTTTTCTCAGCCAATTAGGTAATCCCTGTGATCATGAGTACACCCAATCTCTGTGCTGCTGGAATTTTCCAGGGCCTTTCATCGACGTGAGGTTCGTTGGGGCTGCTTCCAACACATTCGCCTAACAAGCAATTCATGTCGTAATCTCCTAATTTCTGTAAACTGCAAATCAAAGGTTTTCCAAGGATATAGGTTTCTGCCAGGTTTCACTTTGCTACCACACAGCTAAAATGTTGTTCTTTCATGTTTATACACCTGTAAATGGCAATTTATTAGACGTTTTGGGGGGTTTATCATCGTTGACTGATCACTTGAGAACAAAGACAATTACATTGCGTCAATGATCTGGTTGCTACAGAGATAACAGGGAGGTCACACCACAGGTTTGTTTAGATTACATATATGGTCCGTGAGAAAAGCAAGGTTGCATTCATATGCTACATCGCACACGTTTGGGTAGGAAATTGGAAAATTCGTGGTACCCACATACAATAAAATGTTCAGACCGAAGATTCATATTTATCAAGTCCTTCAGTAAGGAAAATTAGTCTCCTGCAAGTTAATTGAGGAAACAACCTCTAGACTGTTCTTCTTGCTTCCCTTTCATTTACGTTATCAGCGAAAAGATGTCCGACTCGAAATTCGATTAGTGTGCAACGCAAGAGGTATAAGATGTATTGTCCACCTTTGCCTATTCACCTAGAACCAATTTTTGTGGCCACACGCTTACCATCAGTGAGTTACACGAGTGCGCTGCTAACAGTTGGAGTTCCATTGGAAACACTGTGTGCGTGTGTATATCGCAAGTGATTTCAAACAAACGGGGTAAAACTGCTGCACGCGAAGTGCCTTTGTGGGTTAATCATGGTGAGTTCACGATAAACATCGTGTGGTTCATTAGTATACTAGCGGCTCAGAAACGTGTCTTCTATCGAGTCCTGACGCGAACTATGAACAAAATTCCCTTAAACGAATGAACAGAAAAGACCGGCGTCGTCGAGATCCGAAAATGTTCCAAAGGTGAGGTGCACGGATACTTCGGGAAAGTCAATTCAGTAAAACGTATGCAACCGAGGAAAAACAGTGCAGTCCGAATCGGGCATCAGAGATCAGTGTGGAAATAAATCAATTACGTCTGCTACTGTGTTCTTTCAGTGCTTCACCAGATTGAATCTGGGTAAACCATAAGGACAGCACCCTTTGTCCGATCCTTCATGCAACGAACGTTCAAATCGTCTTCAGTGCGTAAACAGTGTTTATGATGCATATTGAATATTCTGTAAACTGATACTCTCAATCATTTTCGCCGTTGTGTTTTTGCGAAAAGGAATATGGATAATTGCACAGATAAGTAATGGGTTGTAAAATGTATATGCATACTAAGTAGATAAATGTGTAAGTGATCTTTTGAAATAAAACTAACTCCGTGACTGAGTTTGAGAAGCATATAAAGAATGGTAGTCAATATGGCTGGGGTGGGATGGGATGGGGGTTACCACTTTAAAGAAGTACCGATAAAGCTTGACGTGAGGAAGTGATAGTTCCGGCAGGAGAAACTGCAATGCCTGTGATGTTCATTTGTACTGATTGTATGAAAAGATCGCATCTATCAGAGGATGATGGTACCTTCTAACATCTGTACCTAACCACAAAGCTTTATTTCAATAACTTAGAATGTTAACCATACCGTTTTACTGGTGGCAAGGTCATCACAACAGTTTGTCGTCAACCGACGCCAGTCTAATGAATAATTGATGGTTTGAGCGAAAGTACTGAGGGTGATTATCATTGGTCCTTTTATTTTCGATGGAAAAGCCACAAATACAGAACGGCCCCAATCTACTCAAAAGTATTAGGAAGTTCGTATTTGAAGATACTGCTGAATTTCCCAGCTCGAACGAGTCTTTACGATAAAGAGGTGTTAGAGCCTGAAAGATTGCATGTAAAATCCCTTCTCCAAACTTATCGCTTTGTGTCTTTTAATTATAGCTGCAAACAGAACTGTGTAAATTTTAAAATCATTTACCTAGGCAATAATAGACATCTAACGAAACATCACCACCTCCCACTTTTCGACTGAAAAATCCAGTTACTCTCATCGGATTTACTCGATTGTATGCACGCGTGCATACACATATTATATACTGATTCAAGCCATGACAGGACAGATTTCCTTGCCGGAAGATTACGCCAGTCCCCAAATGTTATATTTCTTTCATTAGTATGAAAGAAAGCATCAATAGTATATATATATATATATGTATATATAATAACATCAAGTAGTATGTAGTCGTGTGGACAAAATTCCCTCGGAAGCACACGACTGGTTTCGCGGTTTTTGCTGTTCATCAGGAATGAGTACCCGGTACTCCTCTGCCCAGTTGTCTCCATACTTGTACACTCATGTATCATATGTTCAATAAGATCTAACTTGAATCCTGTTGAGTGTGATTAGATAAACTTCATTGAAGAGCCCACAAACGAATCACAACTAAGATTCATCATGGTTATTCGTGTCTGGTTCGCTACATACTACTCACGTTCAATATGAGCGCCTACACTTGCAGCTTCGCTATTATCCTTTATGCATTGAACTGAATATGACTGTCAATATATCATATATATATATATATTTATGAAGCGATGGGAAATAAACTGACAATACAGAATAGTAGCAAATTTGACTTGCAATCGGGTCCTTTCGCAGACTCCATAAGTTTCGCCTTGTCCGAAGACGTGACCGCTCTTTCCCATTTTGATCGTTTTTCTCTCAAACAACTTGTAGACTAATCAGAATCAGGAATTTGTTAGTTCATGAAGACTATATTGATTTCTGTAAGTGAATTCACGTGAGTGAATTTGTCATCTTCGGAGCGATATTGCCCCACATAATCATATTTCTTACCCAAAAAGTCGAATGAAACAATAAAAATGACTAGTTCGTTGCATCCTGTATGTCCCCACTCTTTCCATTTCCAGCACATGACTCAAGTCATATAAAACATTTCACAACAATGAACATCCTATTAGCAATAATTTTCGTGTTGGACTTATGAAAAGTTTGCGTACCAAAAGCACAGCTTTTCTGCACATCACAAACAAATCATTTTGTGCTCATTTTATATGGATTGGTGTACTTCGCGTCTTGTGAATTACAATTCTAGCTTGAGCCTGTTCATAACTTGAAACAACCACGCAATAATAGATTGCGAATTATCGGTGCACAGATAACTCAAATTCCGACCTCTTTCTGGAGCACTTTAACAGTCAAGAAAAGCTGCAAAATACGATGTTATTCAGATGCCAGAGAAGCCGATAGTTTCCTGTACACAGTGAGAAAATTCAATCAAGTCAGTGCCTCCAACACGAATTCACTGTTTACATGTATTATCACATGATCAATATTGATACCAATACTACAAATTCAAACTGATCTTCCCACACTTCATTGTCTTCTTCGTCGTCAATAACGGTATTATTACCTCATTATCATCATCTTCTTATATCTTCGTGGAGACGAGCACGAAGGTGACAGGGCATCATTGACATCTGCTTTTTGTTGATGTCTTCCGTCAATATTATGTTGGCTAATCTGTGTAACTCCAAATGTCTTGAACACCGCCACAGTATTCGATCTTCAAGAACGTTCCTGCAGTTTGCCTAATAAACTGGGGGCATGGCAAATTTTCCTGTACACCGCCAGTATTATCTCCCTCAATGATGAAAACGCCTAAGCCACTGTAATCAAGCTCATTAATTATGGGTTCAATGTGTTTTCAAATCTACCAGGCATTTTTCCTTGAGAAGGGTAGAAGAGATCCAATAAGAGAAACTTCATACTGTTCTCACTGTTTTTGCGACGTCCAACAACCACAACTGAAATCAGTGTATTTCATAAATCCACGACAGGGGAAATGCGGCTTCATTGATTTTGTGGCGTTACTGAAAGAAAACTACTCAGATTCCGTACGTGTTTCAGTGACTGAACATTGGTTATCAACAACATAAACCAAACTTCCATATTGCTGACACGGTGTTCTCAACATCTTCTACCAATGGAACGGAGGGATTGATGATCAAACACCGAAAATGTCGGTTTAACATGTACCACAAAGGTCGTGTTTCTGAACGATGAAAGAGACCGAAATAACCTGTGACAGCGCATACTCGACCGTTGATGAACTTTATGAAATCATGCCAGCATCACGGATGACTGAGGTTGGTAAAGACCAGTGGCACCTTCTGCATGCGAGACGACACCTGATCCGTTATCTGTTCACCTCATGAGATGGAAATGCCTCAGTCGCAAAACCTATCTACTCCAGCTAGGGCTGCCTTCACTAATAAAATATTTCGATTAGAGCCAACCCAGTACAGCAGCAGCAAACAAGAAATTCCTCGTAGTTCCTACGCAGCACATTTGATCCATTTGCGGAATGATTCATAACCTGTTTTCATTCCAAACAGTAGACACAGTGTTCGAAGAATTCCCATTGGTTCTAAAATTCCGACCACTTGTGTCACTCAAGCAGGAGAAGAATAATATGACAGTTTAGCTCTTTATTTATCGTGCAGATTGGTACTAACTGCCTTATTTCAGATTCAGGCCATGTGGTCGGTAAATCAAGTCAATGATCGCCCTAATAGACCCGATTTACGGTGAATTTTCAATACATGCCCGACTTACAGAAACGAATTGCTTTAGTTTTCCAATTTGAAATATAAGGCCACGCTATAATCAGCGTGGCATTGTATCTGGATTAAAGGACGGAATTGACTCGAAACACAATTAGGATGAGACCATAACTGTGAAGCAAAGCAACTCGTGCATACAAATGACGTTAGAATATCGCTGAAGGTCGGTGTCTGAATTTCCCTGATGCATTCAGGAGATTCAAATCTGGGTAGTTCAGTGGAGCGTGGAGTTGAGAGATCATTAGAAAAATTGGAGCGGGGTTGCTACCGACTACTTGATCCCGCTATAAAAGTATGTTTCCTAGGGACTAAGCCCCGTGGCTCGACTGGAAGTCCCCCTCGCATTGGATCGGACGAAAAAGGACGTATACCATGGTCTCCTGGACCTCCAAATGAATCCACAATGGGATATTTCCTCGGTGGTTATGTCGAAAGATAAGTTAGGGACCCCAGGGCCGAGAACCTGGATGAGTTGGAACATCGGATCCAATCTGTATGTGGTGCGATTCCAACATCAATGCAGGAGGCAATTTACCATAATATGATTCGACGACTGACGATTTGCCTGGCTCAAGTAGGGGGAGTTCTTTGACACTGTATGTGTTGATTGCCCGGCTCGCAACCACCAACAATCTAAACACCTCCCCAAAAGATACCTCGAAGTTATTTGCGACTAACTAAGAAAGCTGTTTCTAGTCGGAGGCAGAGTTCACATTACATCGAGAAAACTGCTTGTTTGACTTATCCCGTATGCTAACGGATCGAACATCTCAACGGCGGTTTTCACCACTGGTACGGACCGCCACTTGACAAACGTGTCCATTGGCACCAGGAATTAGTTCGTCGATAAATCCTTTTGGCTGGATCCCCTATGACTGTTTCCACCTTGAAGAAAAATGTTTTCATCGATGCGCAAATCCCGTTTAGGCGTTAACCATTTGTGGCACAATTGCAACGTTCATGAGTATCCTTGTCCCCATTCTTTCCAGCAGGAACAGACCGACGACTGCACCTGAAATTGACACTTAGTATACCTTTTATTACGAGTGGTTTCTCCATGGATGTCCGTTGGATTGGAATGTCACAGCAGTAAATCACTACATCTCAGACTTGCTTCAGGTGGTTGAAATCACCAGTCCACATTACGCATTGGAATCTCACTTACTGTTTTTCGCAATCAAATCTCTATATCAGTTTTTCTCACTCTCTTCCGGCTCCGATAAAATGAGCACCGGTGTCGCCAAAACATGACCTCAAGGGGTCCTCAAAAGCGACACGAGAAATGCATTTGTTGTTAGGCTGTGTCACTTCTACAAGCACAGCACGCATTCGAATACAAGTGAAGAAACACCCACATTGCTTGTGGGTACTTCTTTCAATTTTAATATCAAACGTGGCCAAAGTATTCAATCCCTTGAACCCTAAACGGTCGACCTCGTCGAATTCTATTCAGGGGTAGCGGAGCCATAATCTGATAACACAGTTGTGGGAACACGTTCAACAACGAGAGCATTTTTTGAGTTTTCAATGTACAACATTCATGCTCAATACGATCCGAAATTTAATTTTAATTCACGCGAAAACATAACCGTTTACCTCGTGATAATGCTTCACAATCAGTTCAGCGATTGTACAACTTGGAGGCAAGATGAGTACCAATCAATCAGTTACGATAGGTGCCACAGGCACACAGCCGCCTAAATAAATCAAGTCTTCATACACGGTGGTTCCTAAAAGCTTCAGAATACTTGTCACTTTCGGTGGGTTTACTTTCGAAGACTTCAGATCCTTTTAAAAGCATTGATGTTGGGTTATTCTGATTGATATGAGTGAAGCATCACCCAAGTACTTCACTCCCATAGGTCCCAAATGGACAGCGTACTGCCGTCCATACCCTAATAAAAGAATGAAAATAATCAATCTTCTAAGCCGAGCTACCTCGTGCTTTAGTTAAATCGAAGTTGAATAACACGATACGAGGGTTCCTGCGAAAGAGACAGTGCAGCCACCGAGAATAACAAAACGTTTTTTTTCTTTTTCTGGTATTTTATTATCAGACAATGCAAACACAGATATTGGCGTCTTTGGCTAAACATCGAAATTGCTTACCAACAACGACCTTGAATCCAAACGTTCCGTTCAGGCATCAGTTCCCTGACTGCGCCTCTCAATGAAAAATCCGCTGGATTCCCATCCGTCGGAACATATCGCCACCTACGATGTGATGTACAGTTCCCTATGAGAGCAATTCTATTGGCCACAACGAATGGAAATGAATGGCACTGGCATAATTTATTCACTGCAAAACAATGGTGGGATCCGTCCATGGAATAAGACGATCTATATGCATTTGTATTTCGTGAGTAATGCCGTTCAAAACCGTGTTCCAAGAACAACCGCAACAAATTCATGTCGCGGTATGGTGAGAAATTTGCACGGTGCCACCTGGCGTTTTCCCACCATGTAAAGGTAAATAGGTCCACGTTCACACTGAAACCGCAAATACCCAACTGGACCATAACCAGACACAAGCACAATTCGAATATCTATTCAAACAACCTAAAATATGCAAACCCACTTAAAATGATGTGCAGACTTGGTTCCAAGCGGAGCTGGTTGACTTGGAACCACAGTAACTGGTAACATCGTCCAGACATCAGTCATTCACCACATCTGATTGCATTTATATAAGGTTGCAAACTGGGCCAGATCATTGTGAAAGGGAAACAAATGGCTTCATTTGATGTCCAATCAATGTTCAATAACTTCCCCTTTAGGGAGGCCATACGTATCATATGCGACCATGGAGAGCAAAACCAACTGAAAATCGGTATACCAGTCTCATTTCAGGAACGACAATTACTACCATGGCCGAGCCTACAGACAAATTGACGCAGTCGCAATGCGGAGTTCATTGGATTCATTTTATCAGGAAATGTTTTGGCTCACTTTGAGGAAAATACGAGCTTATTCATGAATGCAGTGTAAGTGATATAAGGTGCCATGGCCACAAAAGCCCACTGCACTAGAGATAATCGGAAACTAGACTCTTAGGATTGAAGTGGGGGACCGCATAAGGTCCCAATATGTCAGAAGTGGTCACCAGCTGAGTCACAATGGATTTCCTCCTACCACGAAAAATATCGTCGGTCGAAGATTTAGAACCTCTGACCTCTGAAGTGTCAAGTGAAAGCTCTGCGCCACCGATCGCAGTTTGGTGTATCTTGAAGATAGAAAAGGCTTTCTTGCCAGGAAACAGGAGGATAAGTGTCATCAGAAAGAAGCAAATTCATATTGATTTTCGAGTACGGTTTATTCTTTGGGATCGTTTTGATATAAAATTTGGGTTGGTGGAATTCATAGGAATAATGAGAAAACCCTCCACAGTGTGTTCTGGTCCTCACTGTAGAACTTGGATGATGAGGGGCAATACTTGGTGAGCTATCCGATAGACAACTACCGGATCATACAAATGAATACCCCGAATCTCTTTATCAACATAGAAATACCAAAAAGATGGGATGTTGCTGTTTCTGTACACCGGAGAAGCCACTGCCACGTTACCTCTGACAATGTTGAAACTGTTAACCTACCCATTTATCTACTCAAGTACTTACGGTTTATTTGTCCATTATATTCAGATATGAACTTTACTTTCATTGAGTTCTCACCAGTTAGACATTCATTCACATTTATAAATCTACACGATTATCGTATGAAGAAAACCGATATTGAATGAAATCATTCTGGTCACATGCATATTTTGATCTTTCCTTTATCTATTCTTTATCGAGAGCTCTGTTTCATGTGGGCTAGAACGATCCCTTCATCGAAGCGGGCGTATTGGATCAGGAAGACAAACTCACAAGAATGGGAAATCACAAGAATAGAAGCTATTTTTGGTGTATTAACAAACCTGAGCTGGAGTGATGGGTACAAGTGACACAAAATACATGAATAAAGAAGGGCATGATTATGGAAGAGGCGCAAAACATCCGACGCACACGTGAATCGACAAAACACAAGGGTGATAAGAGTAAATAAGTGAGAAATAATTCAAATTGAATTTGAATTATAAGGTAAATGAGCAGCAGTTAACAATACAGAAATGTCTATGATCGAGACCTTTCTTCGTTGTCACAGTTCAGAAAGCAGGAGTTAAATAAAACACGGTTAAACACTGAATAATGTACCTGTCATTCATCTCTGTTGTAAATCCGTAGTCCGTTTACTGTATCTTGTGCAACCGGATGTCCCAATTGTCTCAGTCATCGATACACGGAAATACGAAAATAATCTGAGTGGGACAGCTGCTTGAATTTCACATATAATTCATTTAAACTACGGTTGAATAAAGTGAGGCGCTTGTTGGACTAGCTCAAATGTGAATCAACTAGTGAAACGCACTAATAAGAACAAAAAGAAATAGTGTTCCTGAATAGTAATAGGAAACGATGACGTGCCATTGAAGTGTAAATCTATTGTCGGTGGGAAACGGGTGGTTTTCGAACCCTTTATCTTCCCGGTTTGAGTAAGTGGCTCTCCGTCTTCCATGTCGTGCCTACTGTTCATCTTCTGATGACAAAAAAGGGTTTGATATGCCTTCAGGCCCATGCAATTCTTTCGTTTGTGTGCTTATATCTATTGGCGCAGTTGATGGGTGGCGTGGTGAAGAGGGCAAACCCATCCTTGTGGCATCAGACCTGCATACTGTATGAACGAAAAATGAGCTGTGTACTTTATAGATCACAGTTAGTCCTGTTGCCGTGGCAGGTGCTCTTTGTTACCAACGCAAAATTGATCCTCAAGGAAGACTACGAAAAGCTTGCTGCCTCTGCGGTCACAGCAACCGAATCGGCCTACCCCGCAAAGCCAGTGCGAATAACAACGAGCGTTCACTGGAGCGTCAACTGTGGTCCAATGAGTGTGGACTTCAATGCGCGGTACATTTTCCAACAGATGAGCTGAAAAGTCTGTTCGTATAGGCCTCTGTCAACCATATCCACTGCTGGGACATGAGATCACTGCATTGCCAGCTAACGAAATTGAACTCCATCAAGTAATGTCATGACCCTCTCAGTTTCTTGTGTCATCGTCAGCAATATACTGAATCACGCAATTTGTGAAATGTTGCTGCCTATCTCACTCACAAAGCAATTGCGTATCACCAGTCAAATAGAACAATAATTATTGGAAAACAAGACTGATTACCGCCTGTTATCTGCATTTGATTGAACTGTCAACTTCTATCGGACAATACACACGTGGACAACCCGATGATCAATGAAACAGATTTGCGTTAGACAGGTAGTCAGCTGATCAAACAATGGAGACAAATTTATGGATGAAAGGTGTCTGTAATCTTGCCACAAATTAGCATGCTGTGATATTTGACCGAGTTTTAATCGGAACGGTTTCCGTGCCTGTTTTTAAAAAAGACTCTGCTCGCCCGTTTAGATCGGCGGACAGATTACGCCATTAGCTGAGTCGAGTTTGTTCCACTCTTCATTTCGCAATTAGGTGTTGTGGGCCTTCTAGGCTATGGGTGTGCTCCTTCACATGCACTCACGCGCAACAGGGAAAAAAAAGAATAAACCCAGAACGGAATACATTGCGATCTATTTATATTGTATCAGACAACCGATCAAATGCCAAAAAACAAGTTCGTTGAAATGAGGTATTATATGAGTCATCAAGTGATGCGAATGCTCAGCTGTTCATTGAAAACCATGAAGATGATTTGTAATGAGGAAGAAAGAGCTGTGTAGTGGTACCGCGGTTCTCCATGGTTATCCCAATCCTCAGGCTGCGTGATGAATCTATGTAAATTTCATATATTGATACTTACTTCAGAATAATGAGTTGATTAGGATCATTTATTCAATTATTTTCATCGTGCTCTACGATTTGTTAGTCGTAGAAACTTTCTCCGAAGAAATGCTCCTCCATATGCATGAATCTTAGCATGCCCGACCATTTCACTTGTCAGCTAAATGTTGCCCGATTTATTTGACGTCAGCTTCGATTTTGCTGACCTCATTACTTTCATTGTGTAGTTGCATAATGGATTTATTAAGCAACCCGCAGTTGGTATTACTGATTTTCCTTGTCGAGGGACAATTCACTTGGTTTCAGGATGTGCTTGAACGTACTGAATTTGAATTGTTATCAGTTGACCTACTGCTTGCAAAAATGACCTCAAAAGTCAAACCTAGACTGTTGTTACATGTGCAAAGTAAGATAGATTTCTAGTGGCCTCCATAGAGTTGAGAAAATGACCCTTTTCTGGAAACAATGTTGGATTTATTTTCCCTACGGTCTTTTCTGACGTCTGATTTTGACCTCACCGTTTTGTTCGGTTGCGTATGTTTAACTGAACTAACTATTCAGAGGTTTCTTCTGACCTCGTTTTGAAAAACTCTACCTTCGGTTTCGCGCAAACTGTACAGGCTCGCGCTTCGTTTTCTGATTCGTCATTGCAATCGTTTGCACTTCGTATATTTCTCGTATCGGTATTGTTTCCGTACCAATTTATGTAGAATACATTGTCGCATCTGTCCATCGGCTCGCATCTTCTCTATTTGTTCGATAGAGGTGATTTCGTCGGTATTTCGCTGTGAGACCGGTATAAAGACATGTTCACAAGCCTCGCTCAAACGTCTCCCAAAGTTTGTTTGTCATTTAAGGTCATTCAGTGGTCTATTATGCGGCGTAGTCAGTGATTTTGCTCCCATGTTGCATCGGCCGCTCAATCTGCTAATCCAAATGCGGATATGAAACAACAAGTTGAAACTTATAATCGACTGACAGAAAATGAATGCAACTAATGGTACCAGGTTTGTGGCAGGCACGGAAAAGAGCTGTTCATTACAATGCAAATCATTGGAGAAGCGGGTATCATTTCGTGGTTATTTTACACGAGAAATAGTCAGATCAATCCCTACGGGATTCATGCTTAGAAAAATGAGCAACCGGGCGAAGTGAATTTACATTTGTCTTGATGGATTTGTACGAAAATCAATTCCACAAGAAATCACTATCGAAACACAGGATCACTTGTTTGGCAAGAGCACATGGAACGAACACGTTCGTGCAATCGTGTACCGAGTTTCCTTTCATACCGTAACACAGCTTGAAATGGAACAGAATGGAAGAGAGGGTTCACATTACAAATGAGAACAAATATGTTTCTGCCGGGTATTCGATTTAATATGGCACGGAGAAGAGAAGCAAGGTGGGTGAAGCTGTTGACAGGCTATATTCCAATTTGCATTCAAATGAGGTGAAACCATTTCAGTTTCGACTTGTTTTATATTTTCAATCCATATACTTGAACTTAACCCACCAAATATTGCTATTGTTATCAACATTTCTCATGCGTTAAAAGCTGATATAGTTTCATGATCACTATCCGAAAAACAGTCTCCCAATTTTATAACAAGCTAACAATTAGGAATTTGGGAACTTCCCAAGCAACAAGCCTTTCTAGCCTCTTCGGTTCACCAGTTTCACCAAAACATTCTGGATCGGATGGCTTTACTTGTACAGTCAAGCAATTGAATCGTTCTTCATTTCTGAGTCTAACCGTCTTGTCACGATCATTTTCATACCAAAAGGTCCACTAACCCAACAGGATCCAAGAAAGTTCACACAGTTGTATTTTTTTCGTCGAAGTTGAAATTGTTTGGACCTGATGTACTCCATGGGCTTTGAAAACCCTGTCAGAAGTCCCACTGACGAATATCAATTTGCTTATAAGTCCTGCCGGTTCACGTATGAGGAAGTAGCGTAGAAATCCGTTTCATTGCGGAATCCCTCAATGATTCGTGGAAACCCATCAGGCCTGCCTTCGTCGATCAGTCAACAACATTTTATGGTTTACAGCAAACGTGGCTTCTCAAGAAACTAGAATCCAATATCCGCTCACGTACTCAATTAACTGATTGGCAGACTTCTTCTCAGGAACAACATAATGTATCAAAGAATAAATGCTTCTACGTATCTGATAAGCAGCTTGTCTCTTCAAGTAAGCCAATGACGTTGTTTTGACCCAGTCTATCTCTCAGTAGTCTGAATTATTTTCAGTTTCATGAAAATATTTCACATGTCCAAACAGTCTCGAGCGGTCTGGTCTTCTGGTAAACAACCACAAATGTCAAGATTGCATTCATTCCACTGTGGGATCACGTTTTATCGGAGGCAACTCCACTAATAAATGTACTCCTCTTACACCAGTAAACCATAGAAAATATCTCGGCTTAAGAAATACTTTATGGGTCTATACATATAGGCATTGTTATCTGGAAAATGCGTCGAATGAAATTTCAAATTCATGAAATCCAACAGTTCAATTATTCGCAGTCTGTTATTTCTCCATTGGTATTTCAGTGTATGCTTTCCATGTTTCTATATTATACTGTCGGATTTATTTCTTGTCTGTTCGAAAAAGACTACATCACTCCTCGTAGATGTCTCTACATAATCGGTCTTTTTTATGGGCTTATGTGGTAAGCACATAATATCCTCCATTTTATCTGCCGAAAATATCGTTGCGGACAGGTTTATCCAGTGTGATAATAAATTCGGAGAAATCAATTCAAAGAGTCGATTGATAATTTAGGAACTGGTCTAGAATGCGGCGTGAGTATTGTTTTTGCATTACTGAGGATTGTTGCAGTGTATTGGGTGCACAGAACAAACCACTGGATGAAACAGTAAAGCTCATAAGGCCAGTGTGTTTGGGACATGTGTCCTATATATCACTGGATAGGACACCTTGGAGTGCTATTTTCACTAAGGGAGGTAGTTGGTAAAAGAGATCAATAAAGTTGGCCAGTCCATGACATGATATGAAAGAAAGGTATACGAAGGCCATGTGTATTGTGTTAGACTTCCTGGGGTTTATTGCATTCGAGTAGCGCTTTTGTAAATGTATTATTCATCTACTTGATATAATTATTCGTAGTTATCTCCTTATAATTTTTGTACCATTGGTGGTTGAGTTCCGGTTGAGCTTGCAGTTGTGAGATAGATACGAGAACTACCATCACCACTTCGTGAAAAATAGGTGTTTGAAACAAACTGAACTAAACTAAACCAAGCTGAGGAAAGCTGTACTGAACTGAGCTGAGCTTTACTGAATGAAGAATAATTGCACCAACACAAAATGCAATCTGTATTCAGGATGCATAGCTTTATGAGTTCATACTAGCCCTCAACGGTCAATTACTTACAATCATGTACGAACACATGACCATAGTCTACTAATAATTTCAAATAGGCAAGAGTCTTGTAGAATAAAACGTGTGGCATTTCCCATCCACGTACCTTTTGAGATTAGTCCTGTACAGAATAGAATCAAACCATATCTATCCCCATTTCAAATAAATTCTGAGTGTAGATTGACATTTTGGAATTACCACTTTGATATCGTCAAAATTATGGTTTTCAAGAGCAAAGAAAAAATGGTTTCATTATTGTGTAACTTGGAGAGGAAATAGGGAAAAGATGCATCGATTTGACGAAGGGGTTCTTCCAAATCACCTCGATTCCCCCATAAATGCAAGTCGAATTTGCCCATCAGACAGCACATAAACCTTTCAGAAATTGGACTTCCTAAAGCTGTGTGCTCTAAATCGTCAGATACTATTATTCATTCCTTCCAAACATCGATTCTCATCAGCCTAATCTCTCTTGGTCCCTCCTTAGTATTGATCGTATGATCCAATTCCATCGAATAGATGGTAAGTGTCATTTGACCGATTTTCACTGGTATCTTGTTTAACCAACTCGGATGATACGCCTTCATGCGTCGAGGTGGTCTTCCTGTTGTTCGACCTACGTCACCTACCCCACACTGAGAACTGGAAATGCTCGCGTATTCTGCCTTTCATTTGTAAAATGAGAAATAGTCGAGAGGTGAACAAAACATGCATTTCGGCAGCGCAGTAACATCGTTCTGACGTGGAATATGGAGAACAGGCGATTGAGATCGACTGTTTACCAAATCTGCTTCACTGCTCACTCTAAGTTGAATTCATGGGAAGACGGTTTTGTTTTTCGACTGCTGGATGACAAGGAGTGCTATCATAATTCTACGTGGTAATATTTATTGTATATACTGGACGAGAAATGATTTCACCCTTTTATTTATTCTTTTTCGAACATACCTTAATTACTTTATTTGTCAGTCGCTGCATTAGCTGCGATTTCTGTCTCAATAATACGAATCTTTGGCAGAGTATGCATTGACGTGGCAAATTTTCGTTATGAATAAATGGTCGTCCTTGTGAGCCATCGGGTTGATGATGTATAACGAATAAAAAGTAAAAAGAATTGCTATTTATTTATTTCATTTTGCTTACTGATTACCTCAATATGATATGACATGCAGTATTTGGCCAGCTGATTGGGTATCAAAATTGTTTTACTACTCTGTCCAACAATAAATCACTGGAGTCTTGCTGGTGGATTGGAAACTCGGAATTTCGAGTCCATACTATCCAAGATGACCGTCAAATGTTTATTGCACAACAGTTTCGCCTAATACGGTGCCAATTCGTCACTAGCTATACATGTGTATTGGTGATGCACATAATGGTCCACTAACATGCAATGTTGCTAATCGTTGGGTGTCAGAATTGGTGGATCGAATAGCAAAACGTGTGAGATTGATCATTGGAAAACCGGTGGAAACGTGAACCGCAGTTTTATGTTGTATTTATTTAGTTAATGCACTTTAACAGCTTCATCCAAACTAGTCTGTTACTGTTGATTGAACAGTCATTTTAAATAGCATTGTGTTTCCTATCATTCACCAATCTCTTTGTACGTGTGGCGTTGTACAATGTGTCTTCTTAGTTGACTTATGACCACACGACCCAAGGTTGGAATTATGCCATCTTCGGAAACAATGACCTCTTCGGTAGCTCACTATTGGTTTTGTGCCGATTTCCGAAACATTTAATGTACTATTGTTGTATGAAACGACAAAATGTAGAATGCGCATAACAGGTGAGTGATGCTGAAGGTGATTGTTTATCAGGGAAAGGACTTTTCATGTGAAACGTGTTTGCTCGAGTTTGATGTTGTTTCCGCCACATGTCTTCCCTTCTGACCGAGGGCGATATTTTGTTGCATGTCTGCTTCATTCCTCACTTGAAATCATGTGTGGTGAATTTTCTCCGCTGCACACGTATTTGTTGGACTTAATCGATCCACTGCATTCTCATTTCATATTTCCACAATACTCATCTGGCAGAAAAGTTGAATAAAGATTTCTCTAAAATATTACAATGATTCCCACTTCTTAGAGATTCTGTTCTTGGTAAAATAAGATAATAGGAGAAAAAGCATGTGAAGAAACCAGACAAGAACAAACCCAATGATTTCTTTTTCTTCTCCAAACCCACTTGAGTACAAAGGATCATCATTATTCCATAGTATGACGGCCCATTCAGATCAAATCTTACTGACCCACTATCATAATTCTCAGCAATGCGTTATTACGGATTTTGTGTGGTCAAGTTTATTGTTGGCACCAACTTGGTCAGAACTAGACACTGTGTGAGCAACCTTTTTTAGCAACGTTTCACAAACGAAATAACTGAACGTCCCAACTCACTAATACTGAATCAAAACAAATTGTACTGATATTACCTCGCCGCACATAGATAATTAGGCACAGCTTTTGAGGGACAGGCAAAATCGGGATGCTCAAAACTGATACCTCGAACTGCAACGACACTGTTGATCACAACGGAATACTCGAACCGTCATCGCCAAACAAAACGGAGAAATTCAGCATTTTCAGCGACGACCAGCAAAAGCTCAATAAAGTCACCACTATTACCGTTTATATTGTCTGTTTGGACGATCTTTAGGGAAATGTCAAATGACCAGTCGGGAACGCAAGAACACGATGGAAGCTACTACTACGGAGTGAATCGAAAAATCCAGGTACTGGGCTACTAAACTGTGTTTCAGAAAAAATAGTCACATGGATGGAAATGGCGTGGTTCAAATGCATAAGAAAGGCGATTTTTTATAAACATGACTACATTTGGATGGAAAACGAATTCAATCCCAGCGTGTGCCTAGGCTAGGAGACATCAGTTTAGGATTTTGTCATTCCGGTTTTACCAAGGACACATTTATCTGAAAATAAAAGAACGCGCTGCCGTGTAATATTTTCATGAGTAACTGAATTATAAAGAGGTATAAAAACATTTTATCGAAAATGTCAGCCCTGGAGTCATGTACAGGCAACGTTAGCAAGATCTCGATGCAATGATTTAGCGGTTCGCATGAATACATGTAAGTGAATGCAGATTAGACAAATTGAATGTGTAATAACCAATGCAGTCAGGATGGGCATCACAAAAAAGCGTCAATCAGAAAACAAACGTGTTACTCACAGGAAGTTCAATGTTGATTTTTTGTCTCTGGTTGATTATTCTCAGCAGTTCCCTCATTAAACTTTGGAAGTCGGAAAATTGAAAACCAAAAAATATAAATTCTCACTTTCGATTTCTCAAACTGTTTTTCTATTAACGGCAATCACCTTATGGTAATAATTACATATATATAGTGTTGTTCACCAATTGAATTTGCACTGTTCACCTCTACGAAAATAATTATAAGAACTTTTTCCTATCAAAGCAATGCACATTGGAAAGTTCTGTAACATTTTGAATTCCCGATTTGTGTTTTTTTGTAAGCTCGAATTCAATTTTAGGCAGGGCGTTATGCTTTATAACGTAGGCAAAGCTAGACGTAGTGCTCCAGCTGAGTCGGTTCTTTATTCGAAAACTTATCAACATCAGAGTTCTTCAGATTCGACATTTTAGACTCGGTTTTTCTGAACTACTGCTATTAACTTTAATCCAACTTCACCAGTGTTTGGAACCAGAGGTCAACTTCTGGATCAAGTAATGAATTTAAACGAATTAAAGTGGCTGCAACATGTGTTACACATGCCCACCGACAGACTTTCAACGTATGTTGTTCTCTGAGGTGAGTAAGGCTTCGAAGGTAGGTCGAGATGGTCAGTCCACGACATGGCAAAAATGCATGAATGCACTGACCAGTGGGCTTGGCTAAACGGGATGTGTTAGACACGTGACCCGTATACCAAATAGTTGGGGACATTAGGTGATATTGCTTTGTGACGCAGCCAGTGGCACAAATGTATTCGGTCTCTTTCTTTGTCTTCGTGATTTCCGTTGATCATTTTGTAATTTTGGCTCTTTTTATTTTGAGCTCATTATCTTGTTGTCCTTTGCTCGAGAGTAGAGAACTGTGAGGTAAACAGTTGAACAAACTGATAATTTAAACAGCCAAAAAGTTGGGTTTTCCTATCACTTAACCAGATATGAAAATGATTCCTCGCTGGGTAGAAAAAAATGACGTGCCTTTCCTTGATATATACTTCACAGAAGTTATTATCGGCATGAAACCGAAAAGTCCAGCACCGCGAGCAGAAGTCAAACAGGCAAGATTCCCGCACAGATGAATAACCTTCTGAGCGCTTGCCGCCAAGGTGCTCAGAAATTTGCAGTTTTCCAACATTTACCATTCAAAAGTGACGAAATCATCCAAATAATCACCAAGCGCCTGACATCTGCCATCAAACACATAAGCGACGCAGCCAATATGGTCAACATATTCACAACCAGTCGATTACTAATACCGTCAGTGAAAGAGCTGCTCTTTCCTCGAAACCAATCGAAATTCATCTATTAAATCACATAGGCATGTTAACCAGTTTCGACAGACAGAAATGGGAGACAAATACGTCACCAAATAAATGATCAAATTCCGGTATGACCTCAAAAGATGACGGATGGCAAGTTCACACAAATGATGATATCTACGAAATCAAATGCAATCAGACCATCAATTGTGTCGCATATAACTGAATAGAAACATTATGTAAGTCCAGACAACCAGTGTCAATTCATGTGCAACATTACAATCACCAGATTATTCAGATATGCTGAGGCCCTTGCCATTCCTGAGCATAAACCGAAACTGTGTTCGAACAGCGTGAATGTCTTACTAGTTTAGTCCCACGTTGGTGACACAATTTATTCCCCTCTCCTTATTGTTGGTTCCTATCCCTTAGTCATAGTTCGGTGTCAACAGTTGCTTCACTGACAATAAAAGAAACCACACTGACCGCAGTATACTCGTTTACAGATGCAGGGCAATTGTCCAGGATGCATTGTAAAAGCCTGTTTTCGACTCCTTTTTTATTCAAAATTTTGAAGCACAGTCATTGCTTTCAATTATGGTGAGAGTATGCCGGTAAATTTATGACACTTATTTTGCTGTTTGAGATTCATATTCTCACATGTTCGTGGATCAGCGCCATTTAAGAAATAGTAAATTTGTTGAAGTTGTCATGCTCACGGAGAGGAAATTTACCGAAAAGACTTTGTTTGTAATAGTCATCAAGTGGTAAGATTATGGGGCCGAACAAGTTTGTGTGGAGTCCAACAATCCATTCGGAGCATGGAATTACTCAAAACTCTAAATTTTCATATGAATTCCGATAATTCCTTGATTTTGTTTCAACAGTAGGAGATGCGAACCAGGATTTTGCGAATAATTGCAACAAACCAATGTGCGAAGAACTAGAATCATCCAGAGGATACCCGGACGTTCAATATTTTGTTCATAATAGCGGAGGTTTCGCGACTGAAGCATCTATCAGCATCAGTGCAAACAGTGGATTTCCAAGTCTTACAGTGCCGTACCACCTGCGGCATTTGCTCTTGTATTCACTTCATTTTATTTTTACGCTGCTGGCTCCTACGAGAGGATGAGCCAAGACGGCCCGCGCCTGTCCTCGGCAGTACGTACGCGGTGTGTGTAGATGAACAGTTTACCAGGATCTTGAGAATTATGTTCGAAGTGACGTCCCTAGCGTTATTCGTCTACCAATATGTTCTTATCAAGGATTCCTTCATATTATCTATTGTGACCCGAACAGATGACCTACAGTATTGTTTCGTGAAATGACTCCTCATTCAGTATCCACACTCAACTCACCAATAACAATACAGCATCGCTGTTCCATACATGTTAGGAGTCATTAGTAGTGCACACCTGCCGAGTTCACTCTAGGAGTGGAAGTAGAATCTGAGCAACCCGAGCTAACTTTCTCAACGGTTTGATTCACATCAACACCTAATAAAAAAGAACCATACCTCATGCCTCTTCGAAGATTCGTCAAGTAGGACTGCTATTTATGCATGTTTTGAACCCTTTCAAATGACGCCGAACTTGAAAATGATCAAGTGTCTCAGAGAAGCTATGTAAACAGTGACAGAAAATTGTGCAACAGTTAGGCTTTACTCACTTCAGGCTGCATGCAGGCAGTTCGTTCTTTGGAAAGCCCAAGTGCAGTGACAGAAAACTCATGTTTCTCAAATAAATTGAGATCAAAAATCAGTGTGAGTAGTAAGAAGTATTTGACATATAAAGTTATATGGGAAGGTTGAATACTTCAGAGCAATGATATATCTAATGTTGTTAGTAATACTATTTTTTTGCCTAACAAACAAAAATTGATGAAGTAACGGAAGCGGGTACTTCTAAATCATGAACGTAGACTATACGGGAACCGACTTACCGATGTTGATCTTAACCAACTTCATGGTTCATCAGCTTCTCTAGTTCGGCAGTTAGTTCACGGTAGGTTTCGTCTGCGTAGTCCTGCAACTTGCGTTTTTCGGCCATCGTTGATATATGACAAGTGGGTTTCTGTCCAGGTTTGGTTGAATTCACCGAAGATGGAGTGAACATGTCGTCTTGACCGATGCAGCTATGAGTTGTTTTCAGGCAGTCGTCTACGTTGTAATTGCTCACTCGTAATGCGGCTGAAATATCCGCATCATCACCTCATCGAGGACTTATGTCCTGAATTTCCCAAACCAAAATGGCATTCTATGTAAACGTTATCACTTGTCTTGTGTGATTATACATTTAGGGTTTCGACTAGGATGATAAAAATGCTAACGTTCAATTTCCTTTTTTTGCAATTTCATTTACCGTCACTGAAATTGCGACGAAGAGATATCTAATGCTAATGTCAGTCAAATATCTTGAACGAATTTCCTGTTGTTCTTCATATATTCGGTGTATCTGTAGCTGGCGCAAGTCATAACACTCGCACCCCTACTGGCACATAAATTGCCGGTAACTTTGTGCCTGCTTCAATGCGTGTGTCTGTGTGTGTTTGATTTGCTAAACTATGGTGAAGAGGCGGACGTGGTGCGTTTGCACACGCGAAAATGAGAAATGTGACCGATGAAACATGCATACTAAAGTCTTTTATCCACTGTTGTCCTGCTCGTTACCACAACTGACCTATTGCTAACTTAAGTTGTCTCTACTCTTAGTCATGTGGCTTCATGCACAAAGATGTGAAGATGGAGAACCGAACTGCAACCCTCTTGACGCCTGAGGGCCGGTAGTTGTATTTGCTGATGAAAAAATCGCATCCGCGAGAGCCTGTACTGGAAATATGTTCAATGACCTGGAGGCTCTGCTATATAGCCACGAAATTCCAGCCAGTTTTAGGGCACAGCAGTGCAAAATTCTATTCCCCAGTCTGTGGTCCCAATAGAAGATTCGTAATTTCGTCCCGACACTAAAAACACAGGATGCCATTTGTGAATTTGATGATCAGTTAGAGATCCAATATTGGAAAGGCTCCACTGCCGGTATTCGTCACCGATGTTGCAAAAGAAGGTACTGCTTAAACCCTATCTAACGCCCTCCCAGGCTCAGTCAACGTGCGAACAATTATATGATATATCCGATGTGACGGCTGAACTGTCCATAGTGAACTACCAATACGTTTGCGCTCGTCAATCAGCCCGTTTCACACAAACGCCTCAACCTAAGCCAGCCGAAGAGGCGATTCCCTAACACAAACCAGTACAAATAAATCGTTGCTTCTAATGCTCCGAACTCCACCTACGTTCCGCCTACATCTTCTGTCATGCAGGATGTTGTTCGTGTGGTTAGAGTGGTCATATTTGCAAGGCATGTCTCTAGTCCAAATGCGCTGTCATGAATGCAACCTCTCAGTATCCGGAAAATGATAACAATCTGGCATACACACTAGAGATTCCGAGTTAATCCAACAAATTCGTGTACAGATCAGTCCAGTTCCACTGTGGCTTGAAACTTCGATTCATGTTGGATATCGGGAGCTGCTAGTCCATTATTCGGAAATCATTTTTTGACTTGATTCTGCCCAGTGTACTCATACAACACACTGATGTGCGCATTCACGGTGTTTCTGATCGTCGAATTCCACTGTTGCGCGCGACTACTTGAAGGTTTGTTTGGAAAGTGATTATACCTCGATACGCTTCTCGATATTCGTAGGCAGTCCGTTGATTTTACGTACATTGGAGCAATAGGCAACAATCCGAAAGGCATCCAATATTCCGGTGGATCATTTTGTTCTCCAGCAGAGCAGTGGAACAAGCAGTGGGAAAAAGACAACACCTGTTTTTTTCCAAAATATCGTTGACCGACCGATACTAACCCCATTTACGCCGTCTGAGTGGACGACACGAACCACCGACGTCTCCATAGTGGAGAAAGGAGCAGTTCTGTAACAGGTGACTGTCGAATGATCTGCATCTAGCGTTTTTTCAGTGTTTCAAAGAGGAATTATTCTCATAAGTAGAAGAGAGCTTTGGTCGTTTCACTGGCGGTACACCTAATAATACAGCACCTATTCGGACTGAAGTTTACAATTGTCACCGACCGCCAAGGTAATCAGCTCTCATGTGATGTGGATAAATCCGCCTTCAATTCCACGGCTGCTGTGACACAACGACGAAGCATAACCTGAGCTGCCTAAAGCTACGACGTCCTGCATTGAGGAGGCTAAACCGTCATAAAGACGGATTTCTAGCCACGAATCTCACGATTCGCGGATTAAATACCATTTCGTTACTGCGATAGCTCTCATGTCCTCTTCAAAATTGAGGGTGCAGACAAAACGATGCTATTCTTCGGGGACTTCAACGACCCGGTCTGAAGCGGAATTTTCTTCTGTTTTTCGTACTGTGAGTGGCATTAGATATCCAACCCGATGGTGTCCTTTGTTGAGGTGACCAACTAGAATTCCATTTCCATTTTACAAGTCGGGTTTGGTTAAACTGTATTTAGGCCACTTGAGTGTGAATAAAATGAAGCCACAGGCTTGACAGATTTGTCGATGGCCGGAGTAGGATGCGGACATTTGCACTTAGGCAATGAACCCGTGGTCCGAAAGCAAGGGGTTCATTGACTCCTATTTCAGATGTCCAGAAGTGTTCCTGACCAGTTGGCCAAAAGACTCGTTAGGAATTCAGGTTTCACGGAAGCGCCCCAGCCGAGAAGCAACTCGTCGGGTACTGGTCACCGAAAATGGTTCGTAGTTCTGTGAGACGGAGCTGAAAATTAGCTTGAGAAAATCCGATGTTGCCATTTGTGTACAGCGCCACGCCACCCATGCTCTAACGATGCATCAGAAACCTTGGTGCGCTCCGTGAAATGTGCGCTGTAATCAGCGATTCCCAGATGGTTGCCCGAATGGGAGGTATTCCTGGACAGTTTCTTGTTGCAAAACCGAGACGCAGTGCACATGACCACCAGGGAGATTTCAGCCGTTCTGTTTAGGTCCTGATAACTACGATCATCGCTTACATGTCTTGATTCCGGCCACATCACATAAATCCATGGCAACGAACTTCGACGAACTTACGGAATCATCTCCAGATAACTTGTTCAATCGATGGTCCAGATTACGTAGATGGATGATGAATCGGTGCACTGGCACCACATCAGTCAAATCCATTTCATATGGCGACCGCCAACGTGACCGATCACACTGCTGATACGACCGGGATCCAGATGGTGACGGTGTTGATGACAGGGATCCATTTATTCCTCCAACCGAAACGACGGCTATAGCGGCCGAGCCAAAGCCACCAGCCCCAGTTCGGAGATCATTGCGACTGGGTATCCTAATAACGAGGAGCACCTGAAGGAGGACAGATCTTCCTTCGGGTCAGATGACATTGGGCATTTGATTGGATCTTCGGTTTGCCTCGATTGCTCTAAATTTGTCCTCGTTTCGGGATAGGCGAAAACGTGCCGGCAGTTCGAAAAATCTTCGCGCTGTATGGTAATGGAAAAAAGCTGTCTGTTGACAATGACCCAGATTCGAAAAAAATGTCAAATAGAATATCGACTTCTCTTTGTGCAGAAGATGTTATAACCATTCGAATATGTCTATACGACAGGACGAGGATGCACCTTGTACCGTGTCCCCATAATCCAATGAGCTAATCGGAATGGACTCATTCAGCCAGAGATGTAATCATGACTGACAGGTCAATGGATAGAGGCCGGACGAAGTCCTGTCTAAAAACCAGTTGATGGGCAACATCGGATTCGATCCACTGTGCCTAGGGAGAAGGCACTTCAGTGAATGAACAAGGAGAGAAAAAGTTGACCGATCTAAAACGCTCCATTAGATGGACGTAGGAGTAGCGCACCAAGGTTTTATATCGACGGCGAGAGATCATCGCACATCATTGAACAGCTATGGCCCACTTAAACCTGGCACTCCTCGATCGAAAAATGGTATCCCGTCCACGTTTCGCTTTCTCCATTGGATGCATGGGGCTAAGGACTGAATCCAAAAAGTGGATCGACAGCAAAGCATCAACAAAGACAAGAAAGAGTACTTGCACAATCAGAATTCGCGCGACCGACCAGGAGAATTTCCTCTACGGATACATCTGTTATTTTCCCTTGTTGGTTAAGCGCCCAACTATTTTCTGGGTCAGAGTTCCCAATGAAAAGTCCGTTGTGTCTTGTAGGTAGTCGCCAAGTACGATATGCCCAAAAACCTCCATTGTCCCTTCGGGAAACTATTATTATTTCCCTGCTCTTTAACTCTCTCACATCCCAATTCAGAATAGATATGAGGGGCCACAACGAGTCATGACCGCGAACTTCTAACTCTTGGTAACGGTAGCTAATATGGGACAAGAAAGAAGAGAATCGATTCTCAATCCTAGGCATTTGTCTCAATTAGATGAGTTCAGCATCCGCACACCTCGTCAAACGGAGCAACAGTCTCCCTGCCTGGAACACTTCTTAGGACCTTAATTGAGAGATATTTGTATGGCCTAATTAAAGAACGGTATTTTCTCTGAATATCTCAAGCAGCTGCAAATGTAAGGGCGTATTATGTTCTAGGCTCATCATCAACATCAACAACATCAACGTAAGGGATAAGGTCGGGCCAACTTTGTAACCTGATTCAATTAGGTATTTCGCAATTGAAAGAGACCGAATCTCTGATGTCATTCTCTGTGGCCGCATTGCACGGTGTCATCGTTTTTGCCAACCATTTGGATATGTTCTCCGACGTTGGTTGAGCCAAGCAGATATTCATTCTGCCTGTGGATGAGTCGCCGTAGCTGTAAGTAAACTAATTAAAAACATGTGGGATCGGCAAGACTGTCCAAATGACTTTTGAATTCTGACCTGTTGGTAATTAGTAACTGAAGTAGTTGCATCACAGTCAACGAGTATCTTGTGGCTGATTTATGATATGCACACTTCTCAATGAAAAGGTGGTCACCTGCGAACAGTAAAGCAAAATAAACTTGCTTCATGTTGACTGTATTTGATGCGTAAGGTCGGTTGAAACTTGCCACGCTTTCTGCTCAATTGCACTTGTTCGTCAGTCTTTTCGAATATGCACAGACCACGCGTCCAACACAGTGATGCTTAGGATAAAACCGACACAACAACTCGATTATCGATTCCCACGACTCTTGAGAAGAAGAACAGGGTTATTAGGAAGGAAATAATTAGCGTGCATTTCAAGAGCGTGAGTGTAGCGTACACGTGCAACGGTCAAATGTCTACCGTGATTGATAGCGAGCCAGTTTGTGATATGCCGATTTTGCATGTATAACATAGGCCTCAAAGTAACTCCAGACTTGTGAACGTTTGGTGATCCTGTCAAAACAGGGGCCTGCTTCCCAATTGATTTGAGTTGTTTTATGTGTTTTTGGATAAAAACCCATTAAAGAACAGAATTTAAAGATGTCTCGATATAATTTTTTTCTCTGTGCGGATGTTGTCATCAAGCGTAGTCTCCCGTTTGAAATAATTGATGTCGGAAGGTATGTCTTCTATCTTTCGTACATGTATTCCTCCTTCTTCATAACTAAACTGCCTGATTCCTTATCTAGTTGGAAGAACACCATTTATTCTATTCTTCCCAATCCCTCTGTTACTTACAAAGAAGAACTAGTCAATAGTCCATTCCCTTTAGATGTTATAATAATCAGATGTTCGGATGAAATGTTGCCACGCAGTATCCATATCAAAGTTACTTGGGAAGGTCGCTATTTGCAATTCTCCAGTTTCGCACCGAAGACATACAACCATGGTTTGGTTCGACTCCTCCTCAACAGAGCGTGGAATATCTGCATCAAAGATTAGGTGCAAAATGAATAGAAGTTTTTAAAAAGAACGTTGCTGGCCAACTGCTACCCCGATAAGTTCATCGAGCAACATTGAAAACCGAGGAAACTATGCGGAAGTCTGGTAGCGGAAATCAGCTTCGTTTATTTGTTTAACATACTATCGTTTATACGAACTCCCGATATCAAGCACGGTAGTAATTTGACCGTTGCACGTGCAGGCTTCACGTACGCTCTGGCATGGCACACTAACCACTTCCTCCCTATTAATCGCATTCTCTACCTCATGGGTCGTGGGAAACAATACTCTGGTTGCCAGCTCTATGGGAGGGATCACAGTGACGGACTGGCGGTCCGTGCATAGTCGAAAAGACTAACAACTGAGACGTAAGGTCTACGGTTTCTTTATTTGCGAAGCATTTCACTGCTTCAGGTCAAAAAGCTGACCCGACCTAATCCCTTACAACTGTGTTGCACAATCCCAATTTGAAGCTGTGAGCATTCACCGAAGCGATGCCAATTCAAAGCATCTGTCAGCGATTTGTGCACGGAAGCGGGTGACACAAGTGTTTGTTTATTATGGCACCAACCGAAATTACCCCGATCTCCCGCTATCGAACTCAAGTTCGCGGGCTCAACTGCCATGCCGCTTTCGGTATTCGAGCATTGTGCGATCCAATGCTGGAGAACAACCTGATCCGTCGGGATACTGGATGCCTTTGGGATTGTTGCCTATTGCTCCAATGTACTCGACGCCTTCAACCTAAAATCAAGGGACTGTCTATGGAAATCGGGAAGCTTGTCCGGATATATTCACTTCTCAAACGAACCATCAACGTAGTCTTGCGCAACAGTGGAATTCGACGCTGAGTAACACCGTGAATGCGCACATCGGTGTATTGTGTGTGTACACTGGGCAGAATCAAGTCAAACACGGATTTCCGAATGATGGACCAGCAGCTCGTGATATCCAAAATGAATCGAAGTCTCAAACCACAGTGGAACTGGACTGATCTGTACATGATTCACTCGAAATCTTCAGTGTTTATAACGCATTGTCTCCGTTTTTCGGATCCTTAAAGGTAGCAATCGTCCCATTGCACTGTGATTAGCGCCTTACATTGTGAATAGGACCATTCAACCACAAGAACAGCATACTGCATCACGGATGTGGTATGTGGAGCGTAGGTGGAGTTCCACTGGGTTTGTGTTTGGGAGTCATCTCTTTGACCGGCCTAAGTTGACGCGTTTGTGTGAAACGGGCTGGCAAACTTATTGGTAGTACAGTACGGACTGTTTTATGGAGTACGTCAACGAATTTCTCGCGCGTCAACCGGGCCTTGGCAAACGTGAGGTAGGGCGTCAGCAGAATTTTCTTCTGCAGCCTCGGTGACATATATCGGAATTGAGGCGTTTCCCCTATTCGATCCTTGATTGGTCACCAAATAACATCTGATTTTGTGTTTTAGGTGTCGGGACGGAATCACGCTGCCTCTATTGGGACCACAATCCAGTGAATGGAACGTTGTTATGTAACAGAGCCTTCAAGTCGTTGAGCGGATTTGCAGCACAGGCTCTCGGGTATGCGATATTTTTAAATGGCGAATACAATGAACGGCCCCAGCCGTCAAGAAGATTCCAGTTCGGTTCTCTTTCTTCACATCCCTGTGTATGCTGCATACAAATAAAGAGTGGAGAACCCTATACGTTTGCAATAGATCAGGTGTGGTACCGAGCAAGACCTCAGTGGACAACTTTCTGCTGTGAGCGGGTTGTATCGTAGACCGCGTATAGGATTGTTTTGCAACGCATGACTGTCCAGGTCCGGAATTTCTACCAATGTAAATATTTCCGCTTCCTCCCAGTGCCATCCAGGCTCCTTTGTTTCGTACGCGTATTGATCCGTAGTAAACTGATTCTATAAACGCACACACGCATACGGTCCTTTGATGTACGTGTCTGATCGCTCACATGTCTAATAAGCGCGTTTGCAGTCGCACCACTTTCGCCTTTTAGATTTATTCACAAAAGACACGTGATAACGCTTACATTTACTGCCATTTTGGCTCGTGAATTTCAGGACGTAAGTACTCGATGCGGTGATGATGCAGATATCTTAGTCGCATTACAAATGAGCAATTACAACGTAGACGACTGCGTGAAAAACATAGCGTAGCACTCCTCCTTTGATGAAATGAACCAAAACTGGACAGAAGCCCACTTCTCATAGACCAATGATGGCCGCAAAACGCAAGTTGCAGGACTACGCAGACGAAGCCTACCGTGAACTAACTGCCGAACTAGAGAAGGTGATAAACCATGAAGTTAGTTAAGATCAACCTCGTTAAGTCGGTTCTCACATAATCCACATTCTTGACTATGAGCTATCCGTTTCTATTACTCCATCATTTTTTATCTGGTTAGAAAAACAGAATAATCACACTAACAACATTAGATATATCACTACTTTGTATTACTCAAATACTTCCTAATACTCAGACTGATTTTCGATCTCATTCGTATTTGAGAAACATGAATTTTCTGTTTCTGCTCTTCAGCCTTCCAGTTACCGAGCTGCCAACGAGCGGCCTAGCACGAATAAAGCCTACATGTTTCGCAATTTTATTTCACTGTTTTCATATCTTTTATAAAGCACTTATCCTGTCTTCAGGTCGGCTTCATGCGGAGAATATTTAGAACAATTTGACAGGTTTGAAAACATGCATAAATAACAGTCTAACTTTACGAATCTCCGAAGACACATAAAATATGGATGTTCTTTCAATAAGTGTGGATCTGAATCAAATCATTGAGGGAGTTGCCTTGGGTAGCTAAGATGTTGTTTCCACTGCTAGTGTGAACTCGGTGGATCGGCACTATTAATGATTCCTAACATGGATGGAAAAGTGTAGAGCGATGTTGGGGTTTCATTAGTGAGTTGGGTGTTGATAGTGAATGATGGAACATTTCGGTGGGAATCTCTTCTAAGAACAAGTTGAACGTGTTGGTAGGAAATAAGTGACGCTTTCATTGATCTTGATCACTGGAGCTTTTTAGATGGGGGAGTTACCCCACTTAACAGCCTCTAATTGTCCGTGCCCCCGCCAGTAGATATTTTACCATCAATACATAGTAAACAGGAAATGAATAAAGAATAAGGAATGATAAGTTCTAAAAACCAATTTGCGTATGCGTTTTCGTTATGGTTTTCTCGCCACACTGGTAAACTCCAAGGGAAAAATGACGGCAATGGGTTAGTGTATAACAGCCAGCATATACAAATATATTCCACGTCGAACTGATATAAAGAAGATAACAAAGCAACAATAACATAGAAGGGACTTGTGCATTCACTTGCGCAAAACAACAGCTTATTAAGCTAAAAACATTTGTTCGAATGATGGAGACTATTGTCCCATTATTCGTTCCCGGGAGTTTATTACTCATTGACCAGTTTCATCGGGTAAAGATTGTTCTGCCGGTTCATGAACTGATCTTCTGTGTTAATTCTTGGAAGTCAAAGTCGAGGAACAAGTTCAGTTAACTGGAGCTACTTTATTAAATATTAGACGTAGCTTTTTCCATTTTTCTGGACTACAAGTAGACAGTGAGCAAAAATTCAATTGGTTGTTTCTTTTCAAGGTGACAGGTGATGGACATTAGAAAGCACACTTTCCCTGCATCTTTGGTGAACTAAACGCTCCACTGTGAGTGTCCGGAAGCTTCAGTAGGCCCATTTTGGTTTCAAAGGGCCAACAAGTAGATAATAGTGGGGTTGGGATAGATAAGCTTGAACATCAGCACGAGTAAGGAGATATGGTGGATGTAGGTTCACTCTACTTGATACAGGCAAGTTGAAAATGAGCAACATTATTTCTGATATAGGTACCGAAGTGAAAGTGGCTATATGGGCACATAGTAGGAGTACAAACTGAGGTGAACTGCCTTGTAAATTCGTACTTCGTTTAAATCACTTGCTAGCGGAACCAAGTGGAACAGGAGGTCTTTTGATAGTGTGATTTCGATGCAATATGACCGGGAGTGGTCTTTTCAAATGGCCTTAAAGATAATAATCATATACTGTCAGTTCGTGTGTGGTGAAGAAGTAAATAACACTGACACAGTGTTTCTTTCGTTGAGTTGGGAGCAGTGTATTGAGCAGGCAGTTAGAAGTCACACTGAAGTTCGAATAATTTAAGTGTAGTATCCTGTTTTTGCATTGATTAAGTCATTGTGCTCATGGAGTTTCTTCCGCTTTTGTATTTTAAAGATCGAACTCAAGCAAGTCTCAAGGAAGACACTGATCCTTTCATAATAATATTGTATGGAAAGCCTAGCTAGTTGATTTGGACATGTAGGGTGTGTAACACTTTCTGGGCGAGGTTCAAGTGACCCTGCCACTCAATGGTTAGATACTTTGGGAAATGTGGCCAGATGCCGCGATTTTTAGGGCTCATGCATCCAAAAACGTTCTTCATGGACTCAACTCCAATAATATGGTTCTCTGAAAAATCCCACAGAATACATTGAGAATAAACAACTTGGCGAAAAAGCTCCTTTTCAGTTATTCGTACTCATACCAATACATTACAATATGACTCACAAAATAAGAATGGAGAATGATAATCCAGATCTGTCTTTGCACGTGCGTGTGTGCTTTTGAAAGTGTTCACAGTGTGGAATGTTCAAGTGGTTTCACGTATGTTCGGGATCATGACGTGGGCCACGGAAGCTAAAGCGTTTGCACAAATTCTTTCTGAGCCTACAGGCGAGGATTGTAGAAACGAATACTCACGGCTTCGACTGTCGCTAAGATGCAACACTTGACAAGTCTTGATTGCTTTCCTCGGACTTTTTAAATGGTGCGAAAAGCGTTTATCACCTCGACTGAGTGGTTTGAATCAACAAGGTGTGAGCACACCGCACTCGTAATTGTCTTAATTTCTCCCGTGTTCAGCCAGGCCGGGTAGTGTTCACGAACGCGTTAGGATAAGCGCCGAGTCGTGCGGCCAAAGTACCTAGTTCCACAGGAACAGGTGAAAGAATACACACAAAACGAGGTTGCAGAATTCGGCACTATGTCTTTCAATCGAAAACACACTATCGGTTTGGAAACGAACAGGATTTGCAACTGTGCAGCGTAAAAATGTTTTGTTGATTACAACCGATAATCTTCGTTGAATAATTTCGGCTTCCGTGTCGCCTTTGAACGGCAAACACACATATAGTGCCTTCTTAGCGGCTCCTATCTCCTTTGATTTCCCTTCCGTTTCTTGCATCGTCTGGTCGATAAACCGTTCAGGATAGCCGTTATTTAGGAAAACACTCCTCTGAAAAAGGAGTCCATTTCTTTTTGTGTCTTTGGAGCAGATTTTTCTTGCTCTTGCATTCGAGCAAAGTATACGATTTCTCTTCATTTTGACGAGGACAAAGCTGTGAAAACGGATGTATTTTCCATTTTATGTAGCTTTTCTATGCACTGATAACTGGGCACTGAACTGGGCAGCGGTAAAATTGTTAGGAAGCAGTTTTTTGTCCAGATTGGTGTCTAGCACTCATATGACGTCGTCTACGTATCGTTTGTACAATGTTAAATCTCGGATTATAGGCTCACACTAATATTATCCAAGTTTTGCCATGAAAGTATCACCAAATAGGGGTCCCAAAGTTGATCCCATTGCAACTCCGTCCTTCTGACGATAGATTTCACCATTGAATCGAAACTGGATATTCTGTGTGCAGACATATAGTATTTGTATCAGTTCATCCAACGGGATACCCTAATCGATTCCTTTTGCTCTGAATGTAATCACAAAGACAGTTGATTTTTTCACTGATCGGGACATTTGTGAACAATGAGGTAACACCAAGTGATATCATTCGCTTTTCTTCTAGATCAAGGTTCCTCACAGTTTCTACAAAATGAAAGGGGTCTTGTAGACTGTGTCTAGAAATGGCCACTCATACTGGTTCCAATAAGCCAGTCAACCAATTTACTGCTGCGTGATATGGATAAATACGCATATTCAAAATCGGTTTCAATGGGACAAAATTCAGTGAGTTGTTTTTTTCAAAGTGACATGCGATGTACACTAGAAAGCACACTTCCTCTGCAGCTTCGGTGAACTGAACGCTCCATTGTGAGTTTTTGTTACGCTGCAGTGGGCCTTTTTCGGATTGAAAGGGTAAGCAAGTAGGTCACAGTGGGGTTGAGATGGATAGGCTAGAAAATTAGCACGATTATTGAGATATGGTGGACACAGAGTTCTTCTACTTAATACGAGCAAGTTGAAATGAGCGAAATTATATCTGATACAGGTAACATATTGAGTATGGCTATCTGGGCCCGTTGGATGAGTACAGACTGAGGTGAACTTCATTGTAAGTTCCTACTTAGTTTATATCAATTGTCAGTTCAATAATATTTCTCTTTTATCTGACCCTGCTAACGGGACCAAGTGGGATGTGATTTCTTGTAATTCGTTGACTGACAGTGGTCTTGTAAAATGACCTTCACAATGAGAATCGAATACGCTCAGTTTGTGTGCAGTGAAGGAGTAAATAACACTGGGGACAGTGTTTCTTTCGTTGAAGCGGAGCAGCACATTGAGCAGGCTGTTAGAATTCATACTGGAGTTCGAATAATGCATTTGTATGGTCCTGATGTTGCACTCATTTAGTCTTTGTACTCATGGAGTGTCCTCCGTTTTTGTATTTTGAAGATCGAACACAAGCAACCACTCACTGAAGACACTGATCCTTGCATACTACTACTCTATGGAAAGTCTCACTAATTGACTTGTTCTTGTAGAGCGTGTTAGACTTTCTGGGCGAGGTTCAAGCGACCCTGCCAATCAATGGTTAGATACTTTGGGAAATATGACTAGATGCCGTGATTAAGGGAGCTCTTGTATCCACACACTTTCTACATCGACCTTATTCCATTAATGTGGTTCTACTCTCACTCACTTCACATTCTTTTTTCCTATATTAGTCCCTTTTGAGATTGCTGCTACAAGATATTTATCAAATCCACAACACACAATGCATGGTTTTGGTTATCTGAACAGAATAAACCTGTATTTAAATGTATTGCATCGAGGATTGCAGTAGGCTAGCAAACTCAACTATCAGCTGAAAAGGAGCACAGTTGATTTTCGCCAAAGTGAGATGAACAGAGGGAAAATACTACTGAAAAGAAAGCCAGGTTCCGTGAAGTTCCTCGGTGCATTTCATTTTGTCAATCAGAAAAGGTGCCTAATTATACATTGTAGATGCGCATTGGATATTTACACGGGATGCGATAAGTTCAAACACGAAAACTGTAAATGAAAAAGAAAATTTGACGGGCGGTTCGGTGAATGGTTCTTTACATATAAACAGCACTAGACGGAGGGGTCCATGCCTGTTTGTTGTTTCTGTATATGCCCCAAAAGACTGTAACTGAGTTGTATCAATTGCTCCGTAGCGTGCGTTGAACGGACATCATGGATGTTGTTGGTAAATTCAGTGTTCAAGTTGGAAGCCTAGAAAAGGCGGAGAGAAATAAAGGAAACCATTTCGACATTCCAACCGATGAGACCGATAACGGCGACTGACTCATTCAACTATGTCCTGACCACGAACTATTCCTAGCGAATAGGAAGTTATCGAACGAAATGCGCCACCGAGTAACCTGGCACCCTGCTGCGTCTTTACAGCTTTGCACTCAGATAGACATATTGCTCTTGGTTACCGCTGGCGCGGATCAACTCAAAACTGCTGATCATTTTGGTCCACTACTGTTGACAATGATCCAACAGTTGTTCGTGTAAAATTAAGTCTACCTCTCGCCGGTGGCTGAAATGACACCGAAGCCAAAGTCCTCGGTTGCCGCTACTTGACGATATCAAAGGATCTGCCTCCAAGCAGAAATATTGTAAAATTCAAGATTGACCCTTTCTGTTTCCTTTCAATGTGTTCTCTCTGTTATATTTTATACCTTACCGTACATGATACCGCTCGGATAATGAATTGAACTACGTGCTGTGCGTTCTTGAAGTTCTCACTTCTCCGTAGTTCTGTGCGGGTTCAGCCTATTCAATCCGTCGAGTATGACAATTGGCGTCGCGCAATGGATTGGAACCATAATTTCTTCAGAAATGCAACCTCTAAGAGATATTCAATGAGATCAAGAAATGTGACATTCTGTCCATCGCTTGGAACTGGATTGCTCTCACAGGTCCTTCGGATGAGTCAACGCGAGACGTCCTAGGACACGACGGTTAACAGATTGGATCTCTGGGAAGCCAATTCAGCTGACAGCCAAACAAACGAAGCCCAGATATCAGGAAGTGGCGAGAACTACAGACTGCAACGGGGAGCTTCGCTGAGGCTTGACTGAAAGCGGTAATGGATCGAACATTCTGAAACTGTGGAGACTGCAGTAGGGATTAGTGACTCCAACAAGCTATTCCGCCTCGTTCGCAACGCATCGGATAGGCGCTGCAACGGGAGAGTCATTCCTGTGCAGCGCAGCCAGCCATCTTATACCTGAGCACAAAAGAAAAATAGAGTGATGAGTAGAGCAGGTCGATAGGTTCCTCAGCCGACCGTCGTACACCACGATGGACCCACAAACTTCAGTTATCGCAAAGCAGAAATTTCCCAATCATCAGTCAGCTGAATAACGAGAAAGCCGCTTGTGGACAGCATTTACACTATCGCCATGCTCGGTGCCGGACCTGACCTATTTGGAACTTGTGTGGCGCTCCACTCAATTCCCAGGGTATGTTTGCCGTTTATCCCTGATTGTTGAGTGGACCTTTGTGACCATGGGATATATACCTCTTCCACCACAATCAAGCGCAAGCATGAACTATATCCAAAATCGCATAACCAGAAGTCTACAAGGCCGTAGGACCGTTTTCTGTTTCAAAAGAGCACCCTTGTTATCAAGCAGACTATAAAACGCGATTTCTCTTGCCTGATAATAGAAAATGTCAAAACCTGTCTGCTGCAGCCATTTTCAGTAGCTAAAGTTGAAGTGCAAACCTCTATGATGTCAAAAGTCAGTTCTTTGTGAAAAGCAGTCAGTATATTGATGGAATGTGCAACAAAGAAATCTCGATATTGGTAAATATTCGGTCGTTTAAAAAGTCACTTGCACCAGTCACGTTGCTCGGTTTACAGTGCACCAATCAAAAATCACTCTGTGACCAATCCGGGAGCACCATGAATGAGGCAAATTAAAAACATCCAACACACAAGAGTGTACTAGTTTCTACGGAATACACTGTACACAATCAGTACAAACATTCCACACACACGATTCCGCGCATCACGAAATATCAACAACTGGTGGATATGGTAATATTGCGGACGAAACTAATTTCGTCCAGCATGAAATTCAACACTGATCTAACCTGGCTGAGAAGCTTATGGTCCGATAGTCAATGTCCAAATTTTTGTTTGTTTCTTCAAGTTTGTTTCATTGTCACCACTACTTATCACTGATTGCCTTTGCCCCCGATGAATTTTTTACCCAGAATACCCCGAGAAAACCGGCCTCAGTGTACCTATTTCCAAACATCATGCTCGCAACATTTTACAAAACAGCTTTTCGTTCAATTTTCAGCCTCTGGGTTTGAGGCCTTTTATGATCACAGAAACAACAAACAGGCATGGACCCCTCCGTCTAGTGCTGTTTATATGTAAAGCACCATTCACCGAACCGCCCGTCAAATTTTCTTTTTCATTTACAGTTTTCGTGTTTGAACTTATCGCATCCCGTGTAAATATCCAATGCGCATCTACAATGTATAATTTAGCACCTTTTCTGATTGACAAAATGAAACGCACCGAGGAACTTCACGGAACCTGGCTTTCTTTTCAGTAGTATTTTCCCTCTGTTCATCTCACTTTGGCGAAAATCAACTGTGCTCCTTTTCAGCTGATAGTTGAGTTTGCTAGCCTACTGCAATCCTCGATGCAATACATTTAAATACAGGTTTATTCTGTTCAGATAACCAAAACCATGCATTGTGTGTTGTGGATTTGATAAATATCTTGTAGCAGCAATCTCAAAAGGGACTAATATAGGAAAAAAGAATGTGAAGTGAGTGAGAGTAGAACCACATTAATGGAATAAGGTCGATGTAGAAAGTGTGTGGATACAAGAGCTCCCTTAATCACGGCATCTAGTCATATTTCCCAAAGTATCTAATCATTGATTGGCAGGGTCGCTTGAACCTCGCCCAGAAAGTCTAACACGCTCTACAAGAACAAGTCAATTAGTGAGACTTTCCATAGAGTAGTAGTATGCAAGGATCAGTGTCTTCAGTGAGTGGTTGCTTGTGTTCGATCTTCAAAATACAAAAACGGAGGACACTCCATGAGTACAAAGACTAAATGAGTGCAACATCAGGACCATACAAATGCATTATTCGAACTCCAGTATGAATTCTAACAACCTGCTTTCTCTTCAAAGTAAACAACACGTTGTCCCCAGTGTTATTTACTGCTTCATCACACACGAACTGAGAGTATTTTATTCTCACTGTGAAGGTCATTTTACAAGAACTCTCTCAGTCATATTGCATCGAAATCACACAATCAAAAGACATCCCATTCCACTTGGTTTCGCGAGCTAGTGACTTAAACTAAGTACAATTTTGAAGTGCAGCCCACCTCAATTTGTACTATATCTATGGGCCCAGATAGTCACACCCAGGTTGTAACCTATATCAGAATTATTGTTGCTCAATCTCAACTTACTCGTATCAAGTAGAGTAAGCCAGTGTCCACCGTATTACATTACTGAACCCCACGTTTAACTACTTGTTGACCCTTTGAAACCGAAATGGGCCTACTGCAGCTTCCGGACACTCACAGAGGAGCGTTTAGTTCACCAAAGATGCAGGAAATGTATGCTTTCTAATGTACGTGGCAAGGCCCCTTGGAAAATTCAACTCACTAAATTTTGCTCACTGTCTACTTGTAGTCCAGAGAAATGGAAAAATCTTCGTCTTATATTAGATATTAGAGAAATTAGCTTCAGTCAACTGAACTTGTTCTGCGACTTTGGCTTCTAAGAAATAAAAAAGAAGATCAGTCCATGAGCTGGCAGAACAATCTTTACCCGATGAAACAGATCAATGAATACTAAACTCCAAGGAACGAATGATGGGAGTGTAGTCTCCATCATTCGAAAAAATGCATTCAGCTTACTAGATTGTTGTGTTGTGCAAGTGTATGCATACGTCTCTTCCAAGGTCATTGCTGCATTGGTATCTTCTTTGATATCAGTCCGACGTGGAACATATTTATATATGCTGATGCCCTACGTGATCCCATCACCGTCATTTTCCATTTCGGCGAGAAAACCAGAACAAAAACGCGTAAGCAAATTAGATTTTGGAACTTATCATTCCTTATTCTTTATTCATTTCCTGTTGGTAAATAAGATTGAAAAAATATCTAGGGGAGGCACTGAAAATTAGAGGCTCTCGAGTGGGATAGTGATCGACGGTGCCGACAGGATTCGAACTCACCATTCACCATAGGATGATTTGGAATCCACCGTGATGATTATTTGACCATTGCCGGTCAGTTAAATGCCAAGTAAATAACCAATATGATGAACACGGTCGATTTGTCGCCCATCACTTTCTTTCTGATTTATCCAACCAAACCCTCCAGAAGCGTTTATCACATATATTTTGAAAAGTCAGTAACTATTACCTGATTTATATGAACTACGTAGAGAAAGACTTTTATCCCAATTAGCTCCTCCAACTAAAAAGCTCCAATGATCAGGATGATTGAAAAGTCTTCAAATTTACTGCGTGTGTGGAGGAACGTTTCATCAGGAATCTTGACAAATATGTACGATGTTACCTCCCCAGCGTCACTCATCTTATACCAATACGTTAAGCTTGTTTTTATAAGAGATTACCATCAAATTGTTCCATACGCTTTTGTAGGCGTATTCAACGGGGTTCTACCGTATCGTTTTTGAACACTACAATTTTACGGGTCCTGTGTTACCTACATTATGCGTAATTTCGAATGTATTCGCAGATTTCCTTTTATACATTTTGCAGAAATGATCGTCATAAATAATAAATTTATGGACAAAACATTCATGTTTCCCTCGTTTGTCAATTGCGAGTGTTATAAGAGATTCCCTCATAATAACCATTGTGACCCGAATAGATGACCTACAAGTTTATTTCTTGAAATGATTCATCATTCACTATCAACACCCAATTCACCAATAAAACCCCAACATCGCTGTACATCCATGTTAGGAATCATTAGTAGTGCCGATCCACCGAGTTCACACCAGGAGTGGAAACAACATCTAAGCTACCCAAGCTAGCTCACTCAATGATTTGATTCCTATCAAAACTTATTGAAAGAACAATCATATTTTGTGTCTTCGGAGATTCGTAAGGTTAGACTGTTATTCATGCATGCCTTTTAAATACACGAAATTGTTCTAAATATTCTTCACATATGGCCGACCTTGGAATAGGACAGGTATCTCTTGGAAGCTATGAAAACATTGACGGAAATTTGCTAAAACAGTTAGGCGTTACTCATGCTGGGCTGCTCGTAGGCAGCTCGTTCTTTGGAAAGCTCAAGAGCAGTAACAGAAAATTCATGTTTCTTAAATACAAATGAGATCGGAAATCAGTCTGAGTAGTAAAATGCATTTAGTTCATAAAGTTATTCAAAGGTTGCTTAACTCTGCTCAATCCTGTGACTTGCATTTTGCGGTCGTCGTTGGTCTGTGAGAAGTGGGCTTCTGTCCAGTTGTTGTTGAGTTCTTTGAATGAGGAGTGGATGTCTCATCTCGGCCGATGCTGTTATGCTGTTTTCCTGCAATCTTCTGTGTTGTGACTGCCCACTCGTATTGCGGCTAAAATATCTGCATCATCCACTCATCGGGGACTTACGTCCTGAAATTCACAAACCAAAATGGCAGTAAATGTAGGCGTTATCACGTGTCTTGTGTGAATATAACTTTATTGATTCGATCAGGACGATAAAATGCTAACGTTCAATTTCGTTTTTCTGCGGTTTCGTTTACCCTAACTGAAATTGGAACGAACAGATATACAATGCTAATATCAAACAAATACCGTCCTTATTTGGAATTGATTGCGCGAATATCCCGTTCTTCTTCATAAAGTCATTCTATCTCTATCTAGTGCAAGTCCACACTCTCGCCTACCTACTGACACATACATTGCCGGTAACTAGTTACCTGCCTCACTGCGTGTGTCTGTGTGTGTGACTTGCTAATCTGTGGTGAAGAGGCTGACATGGTCCGACTGCAAACGCGCTTATTAGAAATGTGAACGATCAGACACGTACATCAAAGGACCGTATGGGCCTGACATATTGCAAACTTATAACGATCCCCACTACTTATTATAATGTACCATACGCGGGGATGTGAAGAAGGAGAACCGAACTTCAACCTTCTTGTCGGCTTGGGCCGTTCATTGTATTCACTAATGAAAACCATCGCATGCCTGAGAGTCTATACCGCAAATCTGTTCAACGACCTTGAGGCTCTGCTATAAAGTTGACCTATCCGATGCAACGGCCGAACAGTCCGTGGTGAAATACCAGTAGGTTTGCTCTCGTCAACCAGCCCGTTTCACACTAAAGCCTCAACCTAAGCCAGCCGAAAAGGCGATTCCCTAACACAAACCAGTACAAATAAATCGTTGCTTCTCGTGCACCGAACTCCACCTACGTTCCGTCAACAGCTTCCTTCATGCAGGATGTTGTTTCTGTGGTAAGTATGGTCGTATTCACAAAGCATGCCACCAGTCCAAATGCGCTGTCATGAATGCAACCTCCCAGTATCCGGAAAATGATTACAATCCGGTATACACACTAGAGATTTCGAGTGAATCCAACCAATTCGTGTACACATCAGTCCAGTTCCACTGTAGTTTGAGACTTCGATTCATGTTGGACATCGGGAGCTGCTAGTCCACTATTCGGAAATCATTTTTTGACTTGATTCTGCCCAGTGTACCCATATAGCACACTGATGTGCGCATTCACGGTGTTTCTGATCGTCGAATTCCACTGTTGCGCGCGACAATATATGATGGTTCGTTTGGAAAGCGATTATACCTCGATACGCTTCCCGATATTCGTAGGCAGTCCGTTGATTTTACGTTTGAAGGCCCCGCGTACATTGGAGCAATAGGCAACAATCCGAAAGGCATCCAATATTCCGGTGGATCAGGTTGTCCTCCAGCATTTGATCGCACAATGTTCGAATACCGAATGCGGCATGGCGGTTGAGCCTGCGAAGTTTGGGGTGGGCGGTGATGCGGAGCTCCTGAAGCACTGAGTGTTGCCGTATGGTCAGATCGAAGGTGTTCTGAAGGTGCCTTCCCAAATGGAACAAAACGGAGTCATTTTCTGTGTGTCTCCATCCACATGGGTTAATCCGATTGTGGTGGCGATGATGAGTGATGGACAGACACTTCCAATTTGCAGTGATCACCGACTGTTCTTGAATCCACGCTCAAAATGATGCACGGCAACTACGGTGGAACCGCAGAACTGCCAGGAATGCATGCTCGGCAGCAAGTGTTTCTCATAAATTGATCTGGCTGATGTATGTTCTGAAATTCCGCTGCACGCGGAATATCAACTATAACCAACCATGAACAATCCATGGAGCATGCTCCAATACAATTCCTTGTCGTTCGGTATGCACGTGTCATCCTGGATATTTCAGGCCATAATAGACGAGGTGATCCGTGTTATCAATGGGGTGATAATATGTCAGGATGTTATGCCTATATTTGAATCCGCAAAGAATGAACAATACTGCAGATTGTGACAGCTGCTGAAGAGATTCGGGGAATGAAACGTATCGGAAAAGCGCAAATTCGGTTTCACCAAACCAGATTTCCTAGGCTTTCCTGTCAATTCAAACGAATATCGACCCGATCCAGATAGTTTCAAATCAGTGATTGGCATCCAGTCACCGAAAAATCAGGCGAACTTATGATCAATTCTTGGATGCCCGCAGTGCTACTTCAGATTAAATCCCAACTTTTTGACACGATTCCAACCTATTTTCCTGGCCCAGTCATCGGATGCAGAGCAGTAGAACAAGCAGTGTTGTCTTATTCGAAATATCGTTGACTGACCGATACCAACCCCATTCGCGCCCTCCGAGCGGACGACATGGACCACTGACATGTCTAGAGTGGAGAGAGGAGCAGTTTTGTTACAGGTGAATGTCGAATGATCTGCATCTAGCGTTTTCTCAGTGCTTCAAAGAGGAGTTATTCTCAGAAGTAGGAGGAGGCTTTGGTCGTTTCACTGGCGGTACGCTGATTAAAACGGTACGATCGTCACCTACCATCAATCTAATCATTCCCCATGTAATGCAGATAAATCCGCCTACAAATCCACGGCTGCTGTGATCTAACGATGATGCATTACCTGAGCTGCCTAGAGCTAGGACTACTTGCATCGAGGAGGCAAAACCATCATGAAGGCGGATTTCTTGCCCCGATATTCATGATTCGCAGTGTCAGAACAATATCATTTAAATACTGCGGCCCCTCCTATTTCCCGGTCAAAATTAAGGGAGCAGATGTATTGATGTTATTCATCGGTGACTTGTCACCACGGCAAAGAACCCGTGGTCCGAAAGCAGAGTTCATGCTTACCTCTGTGGCTCACTCGTGAACGAAAATCATGCCCGAGTACTGGATAACTCTTACTTCAAATGGCCAGAAGTGTTCCGTACGAGTTCACCAACAGACTTGTTCGTAATCCGAACTTTACGGAAGCGCCTCAGCCGAGAAGCGACCCGTCGGGTACTGGTCACCGACACCGGGTCGTAGTTCTGTGCTTCGGATCCGAAAATTGGCTTGACCGCCAACGTGGCCGATAACACTGCTGAGACGACCGAGGATCCAAATGGTGACCGTGTTGATGACAGGAATCCATTTATTTCTCCAACCGAAACGATGACCACATCGGCCAAGGAAAGCCAAAATAACTAGAAGCCCTTGTAGGAGGACAGATTTGATGTTTCAGCGAGCATCACACGTGATAATGCCAAGTTCATTTTAGTAGCTACGCTCGCTGAGCATCGTCAACCAAATAGGATCGCCGCGGATGGGTACAGCTTAAGCCTATTTTGATTGATCAAATCCTAACCTGCCAGATAGTTTCTTTCATTTATCATTTATACAAACCATTTCTGGAAAGGAATAATCGTGCTTTTTCCCGCAGCTTGGGCATTCTTGCCTATTAGGATAACGTGGTTTCGGGTGAGAGCAATTTAAACACATTCTATCAGCTTGTGTATTGCGAAAATTACAGGAAGAATTATCTCTTCCTCTATCTTGTCTGACTTGAGAATACTCATTTAGACTGGAAATCATAACAGAGGTTTGATGATCATCAATGTGTAGTTGAGTTCTACATGATGCAGTATCATGTGAAGCACGCGGCTTTGGTTCAATGAAATAATCTGCATTGAAGTAGTACAGTGTCTAGTCATGCACCACATATTATGCATTGCCGGTGATTCTTGTCAAGAGTATCTTCAGAGGTCTTCAGTAGTAAACAACACGTCTTACGCTGTATGAAATGAAAGAATGCACGATTGACTTTTTGATTGCTTGTACTTCTATTTAGTATCCAAAGGATTAACAAGCTGTCCCAAATGTATAAGTCCATATTCGTCTGCATTTCTCTCAAGAATATTGATTTATAAACCAGCGCTTTGTTCTGACTTTGTTGAAACTTATATAAGGTGTAAAACCACCAGCTTTGTCCAAAATTCCTGTAGTCAAAACTCTCTGTAGGATTAAGTGTGGAGTTTGTTTTGTAACTGTTATGTACGCGTTTGCATTCTTTCCAATCAAACGATTTTGGACAGCTTCCGCAAGGGAATCAGAGTGACTCAAAACTAGGATACACACGGTAATTTGAAACTACCAGCTTTCAAAGAAAACGAAAACATGGTTGAGCGCACCTTAGTGTCACTGTGTTTCACTGGATCGCTTGTAAACCGAAATTCTGTAGTTTGGGGGGTGACAATGTGTTGCACGTAAGTGACCCCCGAAGAGGGACAGTACAGGATCGGGTGATCTTCATCCAGCTGTTTCCATATCATCCGCTTTCACAAGTCCGTCCTACTATGCGTGGACCACCTGTCTTTTATAGAAGTACGCTGCACTACGTTACCTTGACAACCATAGCAGCATAGGTGGAGAAAATACAGAATACTTGCATTCATCAGACCTCACGCGACAGACCAGAAGAAGTTCCTTCACGGGGGCTTCGGTCAGTTTTCCGTGTTGGGTTAGCGCCCCACTATCTTCTGGGTCAGACTTTTGAGTCAGTGGATACGGAAAGAGTACCCAAATAAACGTCCGTTGCGCGTTGTGGGCAGTCGCCAAGAATGATATGCCCAAAAATCTCAATCTTTCCTTCAGGATACACAGTTCGTATTTCCCTGCTCTTTACCTCTCTGATCCCAGTTCTGAATAGATACAAGAGACCAGAATGAGTCGTGACCGTGAATTTCTAACTCTCAATAACCGTTGCAAATAAGAGACAAGAGACAAGAGAATCGATTCTTCGAACTTAGCATTCGTCTCACTCAGCTGCCTTCAGCATCGGCACACATTGTCAAAGGAGGCGACAGTCTGCCATACCTGGAATTCCTCAGACGTTTACCATGGATGTGAGTTGTGTTCCGTCGCACTCTTCGCCTGTCGGGTGATTCGGTGTCGAATGCTGGTGGTAAGGTTGGCGTTGGCATCATTCTCAGCAAGAAAATTGAGTGTGCACTGCTTGAATGGATTCCAATGACCAGTCGTCCGTGTTTGATTCGGGTGAATGGTTCTATACACGCAAACAGCACTAGACTGAAGAGTCCATGCCTGTTTGTCGTTTATATATATGCCCCAAACGACTGCAAATCGTCTGAGGCTTAAGACGATTACTACCTTGATTTTATCAATTGCTCCGTAGCATGCGTTCAACGGACATCATGGATGTTGTTGGTGAATTCAGTGTTCCAGTTGGAAGCCTAGAAGAGACGGAGAGAAATAAAGGAAATCGTTTCGACATTTCAACCGATGAAACAGATAACGGTGACCGACTCATTCAACTATGTCCCGACCATGGACTGTTCCTAACGAGTACATATTTCTGGCCCAATAAGCATCACCGAGTAACTTGGCACACTGCTGCGTCTTCACAGCTTTGCAATCAGATCGACCATATTGCTCTTCGTCCTTTTGCAGACTCCGTAAGTTTCACCTTGAACAACAGTGTGACCGCTCTTTCCCCATTTTGATCGTTCTTTTTTTCTCAAAAACGAACATTCATGTGGTACAGAACTGCTAACAGACTAATCAGAATCAGGAATTTGTTAGTTCATTGTGACTATATTGATTTATATAAGTGAATTCACCCGAGTGAATTTGGTCATCTCCGGAGCGATACTCCCCACCATACTCATATTCCTTATCTGACAAAGTCGGCGAAACAATAAAAATGACTAGTTCGTTACATCCTGTATGTCCCCACTCCTTCCGTTTGCAGCACATGACTCAAGTCATATAAACCATTTCAAAACAATGAACCTCCTAATAGGTATAGTGTTTGACTGTGAATTATCAAAAGTTTGCGCATCAATAATCACAGCTTTTCTGCACATCACAAGCAAATCATTTTGTGCTCATTTTATATGGATTGGTGTACTTCGCGTTTTGTGAATTACAATTCTAGCTCGAGCCAAAGATGAAGCACCAATCTGTATGGTTGCTAGATTTGTATAGACAAAAGCGCTGTGTGAGGTTTTCTAATGAACATGGGGACATGCACTTGATATAACAGAAGCAAACCTATTTTTATACTTGCTAATTTCATTTGGAAACAATTCTGATGAAGTCGTTCATCACCTAGAGGTTATCCATGCAGAAATCTGTTTGTATTCTGGCATTCCGTAGAATAAAAATCTACTGGAACTCTCGGCTACCTAAACGGCACTCCTACTGTTGTTTCTGTCTTTTAGCTGGATAGTCACAACTAATGATCACGTCGATGTTTTTCATTTACTTCGCGATACGAGATTTCGATTTGGTTTTACCAAGGAGTACACAGACTATTGAAAGAAGTAATCATTCAAGGATTTGCACAACTAAAATCGATGTACCGAGCAATTCTTGCATAATCCGTGTGCTTCTCTTTCACAATGAGAGCCTAATCACACACACACACAGACACGTGCGTACACCGACGAAACAAAGATTTTCATTCAACACAAAGACTGAGAGGCCCGTAATCCTGCAGGCTACAGACTAACCGATGAACATCTTTTGTGAACAAACAGAGTTATTGCACGCATGCACTACTGAGCCTCCTGAAAATGATGAAATATTTCCCCCATATTGCTGTGCCCAAGGATTTATTTCCTTCTTCACGCGTACACCATTTCATTTCAGCAGAACCATTCAGCTTACAGTTAGGTTACTTCAAATATCGTAATGGCTTGTGTTTGTGTTTTTGGTCAGGCCGGCAAAGTAGACTTGTAGGTGCCCTTGGTGGGGTAGACCCAAACTATAATATAACACAGAATCGTTGGTATTGCCAAAACAATGTCAGATGTCTCTGGTAAAAAGTCTATAAAACAGTGTGAAGCTACTGTTGATGCATGACCCTGGATTATTTCAAAACTGTTTTCTGCTAACAAGAGAAACGAAACTCGTTTGAAAAATAAATTTATTGTAATGATATTTCGTTACAACTAAACACTTGTTTTGTCACGCTATTTAGGTTTGAATTATAAATTATTGCAAGGAAAACCGAATAGTGTGTAACAACGTTTACAAGATGTTGATTTCTGATATGTTATGGAATTTGAAAGTCCTTTCTGGGGCGTGATTGTTTCGAGAATTCATGCGCGAATCACATTTTGAATGCTTAGCGTTCAAGAGGCCAAATCGGTATAAGGCGGATTTGCAGGCACGTTCATGGAAAGTTCACGTGTTCATTCTGAGTCAATGTTATCGTTGCATAGCTAGATAGATAAGTCAACACTACCCGGGCTGAAGCATAATTACCTATCAATAAGATGCAGGCTTATGCCAAAATTTGAGAAGGATATTGACTGATTATCCACGTAGTGAGTGTGAACAAAGACGTCTGCTAAGATGAAACACGATAAAATTAGTATTCCGGTATTCAGGACTTTCTCGAATCGAAAACAGTACACCTTACTGAATGAAAAAGTACCAATATATACATGAATTCGCTGCAAAAGGCATCTCGAATTAGTGATGTCCAGTGCGGCAAAGTGCGGACGTTGATCACTCTGTTCCGGGTTACTGATATATGCTATCTCCAAGTGCGTAAATTCCTAAAACTTTGTGTGACTTCGTACGCATAGAAAGAAATACAATTTAGAACCATCCAGGACTGTCTAGACTAAACATTGGTGACACTCACTGTATGGACTCGGTAATAATGGGCACCCCCGATTATCAATAATTGATTGAGTAATTGAGATAGAGTCGAATTATATCATACCACTTCTATATAAATGTGGATGGTTGGAACTGGAAGTTGGATTGTAATACTACTTCGAAATTCGGAGGTCGACCATTTGACGTTCCAGCTCAAATTACTTCTTTCACGTGATTTCATAACATGTGTGACTTGAAGAATCTAATCGCCTCAGACCAGTGGGTTTTGTTTAGTGTTGTTTCTTTTGTCTAAATAAGAAAGATTTTTCTCAAACTGTTGAAGTTGACCAGGTTGTTCCATATCCAGTTTTAAATGAATGGTGATCGTGTTTTGGTCAAGATTTTAACCAGACACTCTTGCATGATGAACCTTAATAACCAAGAATTCAACAGCACACTTCTGGAAAACGTCTGGATGAATTTTCGATGCATATTGAATATTAAGTCAACCGATACTCTCAGCCATTTTCGCCATATGTTTTTCGAAAAGGAATATGGATAATTGCACAGATAAGTAATGATTTGTAAAATGTATATGCATACTGAGTAGATAAATGTGTAAGTAATCTTTTGAATTAAAACTAACTCCGTGACTGAGTTTGAGAAGCAAAGGAAGAATGGTAGTCAATAAATATATATATATATATATATATATATATATATATATATATATATATATACGAAACGATCAGAAATTAACTGACAATACTGAATAGTGGCAAATTTGACGTGCAATCGGGTCCTTTTGCAGACTCCGTAAGTTTCGCCTTGAACGACAGTGTGACCGCTCTTTCCCCATTTTGATCGTTCTTTTTTTCTCAAAAAACGAACACTCATGTGGTACAGAACTGCTTACAGACTAATCAGAATCAGGAATTTGTTGGTTAATTGTGACTATATTGATTTCTGTAAGTGAATAAACGCGAGTGAATTTGGTCATCTCCGGAGCGATACTGCCAACCATATTCATATTCCTTACCCGAAAAGTCGAATGAAACAATAAAAATGACTAGTTCGTTGCATCCTGTATGTACCCACCTCTTTCCGTTTGCAGCACATGACTCAAGTCATATAAACCATTTCAAAACAATGAACCTCCTAATAGGTATAGTGTTTGACTGTGAATTATCAAAAGTTTGCGCATCAATAATCACAGCTTTTCTGCACATCACAAACAAATCATTTTGTGCTCATTTTATATGGATTGGTGTATTTCGCGTCTTGTGAGTTACATTTCTAGCTTGAGCCTGTTCATAACTCGAAACAACCACGCAATAATAGATTGCGAATTATCGGTGCACAGATAACTCAAATTCCGATCCCTTTTCGAAGCACTTTAACAGTCAAGAAAAGCTTCTGAATACGATATCATTCAGATGCCAGAGAAGCCGATAGTTTCCTGTACACAGTGAGAAAATTCAATCAAGTCAGTGCCTCCAACACGAATTCACTGTTTACATGTATTATCACATGATCAATATTGATACCAATACTACAAATTCAAACTGATCTTCCCACACTTCATTGTCTTCTTCGTCGTCAATAACGGTATTATTACCTCATTATCATCATCTTCTTATATCTTCGTGGAGACGAGCACGAAGGTGACAGGGCATCATTGACATCTGCTTTTTGTTGATGTCTTCCGTCAATATTATGTTGGCTAATCTGTGTAACTCCAAATGTCTTGAACACCGCCACAGTATTCGATCTTCAAGAACGTTCCTGCAGTTTGCCTAATAAACAGGGGGCATGGCAAATTTTCCTGTACACCGCCAGTATTATCTCCCTCAATGATGAAAACGCCTAAGCCACTTGAATCAAGCTCATTAATTATGGGTTCAATGTGTTTTCAAATCTACCAGGCATTTTTCCTTGAGAAGGGTAGAAGAGATCCAATAAGAGAAACTTCATACTGTTCTCACTGTTTTTACGACGTCCAACAACCACAACTGAAATCAGTGTATTTCATAAATCCACGACAGGGGAAATGCGGCTTCATTGATTTTGTGGCGTTACTGAAAGAAAACTACTCAGATTCCGTACGTGTTTCAGTGACTGAACATTGGTTATCAACAACATAAACCAAACCTCCATATTGCTGACATGGTGTTCTCAACATCTTCTACCAATGGAACGGAGGGATTGATGATCAAACACCGAAAATGTCGGTTTAACATGTAACACAAAGGTCGGGTTTCTGATCTATAAAAGGAACGAAATTACCTGTGACAGTGCGTACTCGACCGTTGATGAACTTTATGAAATCATGCCAGCATCACGGATGACTGAGGTTGGTAAAGACCAGTGGCACCTTCTGCATGCGAGACGACACCTGATCCGTTCTCTGTTCACCTCATGAGATGGAAATGCCTCAGTCGCAAAACCTATCTACTCCAGCTAGGGCTGCCTTCACTAATAAAATATTTCGATTAGAGCCAACCCAGTACAGCAGCAGCAAACAAGAAATTCCTCGTAGTTCCTACGCAGCACATTTGATCCATTTGCGGAATGATTCATAACCTGTTTTCATTCCAAACAGTAGACACAGTGTTCGAAGAATTCCCATTGGTTCTAAAATTCCGACCACTTGTGTCACTCAAGCAGGAGAAGAATAATATGACAGTTTAGCTCTTTATTTATCGTGCAGATTGGTACTAACTGCCTTATTTCAGATTCAGGCCATGTGGTCGGTAAATCAAGTCAATGATCGCCCTAATAGACCCGATTTACGGTGAATTTTCAATACATGCCCGACTTACAGATACGAATTGCTTTAGTTTTCCAATTTGAAATATAAGGCCACGCTATAATCAGCGTGGCATTGTATCTGGATTAAAGGACGGAATTGACTCGAAACACAATTAGGATGAGACCATAACTGTGAAGCAAAGCAACTCGTGCATACAAATGACGTTAGAATATCGCTGAAGGTCGGTGTCTGAATTTCCCTGATGCATTCAGGAGATTCAAATCTGGGTAGTTCAGTGGAGCGTGGAGTTGAGAGATCATTAGAAAAATTGGAGCGGGGTTGCTACCGACTACTTGATCCCGCTATAAAAGTATGTTTCCTAGGGACTAAGCCCCGTGGCTCGACTGGAAGTCCCCCTCGCATTGGATCGGACGAAAAAGGACGTATACCATGGTCTCCTGGACCTCCAAATGAATCCACAATGGGATATTTCCTCGGTGGTTATGTCGAAAGATAAGTTAGGGACCCCAGGGCCGAGAACCTGGATGAGTTGGAACATCGGATCCAATCTGTATGTGGTGCGATTCCAACATCAATGCAGGAGGCAATTTACCATAATATGATTCGACGACTGACGATTTGCCTGGCTCAAGTAGGGGGAGTTCTTTGACACTGTATGTGTTGACTGCCCGGCTCGCAAACACCAACAATCTAAACACCTCCCCAAAAGATACCTCGAAGTTATTTGCGACTAACTAAGAAAGCTGTTTCTAGTCGGAGGCAGAGTTCACATTACATCGAGAAAACTGCTTGTTTGACTTATCCCGTATGCTAACGGATCGAACATCTCAACGGCGGTTTTCACCACTGGTACGGACCGCCACTTGACAAACGTGTCCATTGGCACCAGGAATTAGTTCGTCGATAAATCCTTTTGGCTGGATCCCCTATGACTGTTTCCACCTTGAAGAAAAATGTTTTCATCGATGCGCAAATCCCGTTTAGGCGATAACCATTTGTGGCACAATTGCAACGTTCATGAGTATCCTTGTCCCCATTCTTTCCAGCAGGAACAGACCGACGACTGCACCTGAAATTGACACTTAGTATACCTTTTATTACGAGTGGTTTCTCCATGGATGTCCGTTGGATTGGAATGTCACAGCAGTAAATCACTACATCTCAGGGCTTTTGGTGATGAGAGGTCATCATACACCAGAATAATTGGCTTGACATTGATGATCCGTCCAGTATCAGCGGAACAGGTCAGCAGTGATTCATCTGTGAGAAACTGACCACCTACCACGGCTGTCATTATTCGCTTAACAGAGCAAATCATTCTTTCTCATATGTCACCGAAGTGACTTGCTTCAAGTGGTTGGAATCACCAGTGCACATTACGCATTGGAATCTCACTTACTGTTTTTCGCAATCAAATCTCAATATCAGTCTTTCTCACTCTCTTCCGGCCCCGATAAAATGAGCACCGGTGTCGCCAAAACATGACCTCAAGGGGTCCTCGAAAGCGACACGAGAAATGCATTTGTTTTTAGGCTATGTGTCACTTCTACAAGCACAGCACGCATTCGAATACAAGTGAAGAAACACCCGCATTGCTTGTGGGTACTTCTTTCAATTTTAATATCAAATGTAGCCAAAGTATTCAATCCCTTGAACCCTAAACGGTCGACCTCGTCGAATTCTATTCAGGGGTAGCGGAGCCATAATCTGATAACACAGTTGTGGGAACACGTTCAACAACGAGAGCCTTTTTTGAGTTTGCAACGTACAACATTCATGCTCAATACGATCCGAAATTTAATTTTAATTCACGCGAAAACATAACCGTTTACCTCGTGATAATGCTTCACAATCAGTTCAGCGATTGTACAACTTGGAGGCAAGATGAGTACCAATCAATCAGTTACGATAGGTGCCACAGGCACACAGCCGCCTAAATAAATCAAGTCTTCATACACGGTGGTTCCTAAAAGCTTCAGAATACTTGTCACTTTCGGTGGGTTTACTTTCGAAGACTTCAGATCCTTTTAAAAGCATTGATGTTGGGTTATTCTGATTGATATGAGTGAAGCATCACCCAAGTACTTCACTCCCATAGGTCCCAAATGGACAGTGTACTGCCGTCCATACCCTAATAAAAGAATGGAAATAATCAATCTTCTAAGCCGAGCTACCTCGTGCTTTAGTTAAATCGAAGTTGAATAACACGATACGAGGGTTCCTGCGAAAGAGACAGTGCAGCCACCGAGAATAACAAAACGTTTTTTTTCTTTTTCTGGTATTTTATTATCAGACAATGCAAACACAGATATTGGCGTCTTTGGCTAAACATCGAAATTGCTTACCAACAACGACCTTGAATCCAAACGTTCCGTTCAGGCATCAGTTCCCTGACTGCGCCTCTCAATGAAAAATCCGCTGGATTCCCATCCGTCGGAACATATCGCCACCTACGATGTGATGTACAGTTCCCTATGAGAGCAATTCTATTGGCCACAACGAATGGAAATGAATGGCACTGGCATAATTTATTCACTGCAAAACAATGGTGGGATCCGTCCATGGAATAAGACGATCTATATGCATTTGTATTTCGTGAGTAATGCCGTTCAAAACCGTGTTCCAAGAACAACCGCAACAAATTCATGTCGCGGTATGGTGAGAAATTTGCACGGTGCCACCTGGCGTTTTCCCACCATGTAAAGGTAAATAGGTCCACGTTCACACTGAAACCGCAAATACCCAACTGGACCATAACCAAACCCACTTAAAATGATGTGCAGACTTGGTTCCAAGCGGAGCTGGTTGACTTGGAACCACAGTAACTGGTAACATCGTCCAGACATCAGTCACTCACCACATCTGAGTGCATTTTCATTATTCAAAATCTACAGTTGCAAACTGGCTTGGTAATTTTACGCCCAAACAATGGTTCCGGACCCGTGATGACTCATTGGCTTGAATATGAGAAAATGGAGACCGTTCTTGTCTATCCCGGCAAGGTTGTGCGCCAAGATAACTGCGATGAACCTGATGAACTACAACAGGAGGTGTCGGCAGAAGCACAGTTTCTTCTAGAAGGACATTTTTTCAGTGAGACCACAGCTCAAAATCTGAAGCTTAATGGAACTCTAAATCCACAACTGTACGGTCCACCGAAACTACACGAAGCGGAAGTTTCACTTAGACTAATACTATAGATGGTAATTTCATCACAGCGCGAATTGGCGAAATGGGTGTTGAATATGCTAGAGCCAGCCCATGATTTATTGGCCAGGGACACTATCAAAGAAAGTTTCGGAATAGTAGAGATTTTTGGGCCAGATCATTGTGAAAGGGGAACACACGGCTTCATTTGATGTCCAATCACTGTTCAAGAACTTCCCCTTTATGGAGGCCATACGTATCATATGCGACCATGGAGAGCAAAACCAACTCTACATCAGTATACCAGTCTCATTTCAGGAACGACAATTACTACCATGCTCAACAGTCGTATCTTATTCTTCCCTTGGCCGAGCCTACAGACAAATTGACGCAGTCGCAATGCGGAGTTCATTTGATTCATTTTATCAGGAAATGTTTTGGCTCACTTTGAGGAAAATACGAGCTTATTCATGAATGCAGTGTAAGCTAAATAAGGTCTCATTTCTACAAACGCCCACTGCACTATTAGAGATAATCGGAAACCAGACTCTTAGGCTTGAGGTGGGGGACCGCATAAGGTCCCAATATGTCAGATGTGGTCACCAGCTGAGTCACAATGGATTTCCTCCTACCATGACCCAACCTCTGACCACGGAGGTGTCAAGTGATAGCTCTGCGCCACCGGTCGCAGTTTATTGTATCTTGCCGATAGAAAAGGATTTGTTGCCAGGAAACAGGAGGATAAGTTCCGTCACAAATAAGCGAATTGGTATTGATTTTCGAGTACTGGTTTTCTATTTATTTAGTCACATGAAAAAGGTGTTCGAGGAAATCATGGGATTATTGAGCAAAGCTACCACAGTGTGTTCTGGTGCTCACTGTAGAACTCGGATAATGAAGGGCAATAATTGGTGGGCTATGTGACAGCCAATTACCGGATCATACAAATGAATACCCCGAATCTCTTTATCAACATGGAAATTCCAAAAATATAGGATGTCGATGTTTCTGTACCCCGGAGATTCCACTGCCACATAACCTCTGAAAATGTTGAAACTGTTAACCTAACCATTTATCTACTCAAGTACTTACGGTTTATTTGTCCATTATATCTGAAGGAAATGGTATTGATGACGCTGACGTTTTGATATTCGGCCTACTGATGTGTATTCCTGTGAGGGATGTCATCGTAGATGGCGTGAACAATTCTGCGCAATTTTAGTTCACCACTTAAAAAACAAAATATCATTCTGATATAAACTTTATTCCCATTGAGTCCTCACCAGCTAGACATTCATTCACATTTATAAATCTACACGTTTATCGTATGAAGTAAATATTTCTCTTCATTTCCAGTTTTATTTTCACCGAGGAAAACCGATATTGAATGAAATCATTCTGGTCACATGCATATTTTGATCTTTCCTTTATCTTTTCTTTATCGAGAGCTCTGTTTCATGTGGGCTAGAACGGTCGCTTCATCGAAGCGGGCGTATTGGATCAGGAAGACAAACTCACAAGAATGGAAAATCACAAGAATGGAAGCTATTTTTGATGTATTACCAAACCTGAGCTGTAGTGATGGGCACAAGTGAAACAAAATACATGAATAAAGAAGGGCATGATTATGGAAACAGGTGCCAAGCAGATGACGCACACGTGAATCGGGAAAACAGAAGGGTGATGATAGGAAAGAAATAAATAATATTTCCAATTGAATTTGATATATAATGTAAACGAGCTAGCCGTTACCAATACAGAAACGTCTATGATCGAGACCTTTCTTCGTTGTCACAGTTCAGAAAGCAGGAGTTAAATAAAACACGGTTAAACACTGAATAATGTACCTGTCATTCATATCTGTTGTAAATCCGTAGTCCGTTTACTGTATCTTGTGCAACCGGATGTCCCAATTGTCTCAGTCATCGATACACGGAAATACGAAAATAATCTGAGTGGGACAGCTGCTTGAATTTCACATATAATTCATTTAAACTACGGTTGAATAAAGTGAGGCGCTTGTTGGACTAGCTCAAATGTGAATAAACTAGTGAAACGCCATAATGAGGAAAACAGAAATGGTGTTCCTCAGTAGTAATAGGAAACGATGATGTGCCAAATAAAGTGTAAATCTATTGTCCTCACAAACGGGTGGTTTTCGATTCGTTTATCTTCCCGGTTTGAGTAAGCGGCTTTCCGTCTTCCATATCGTGCCTACTGTTCATCCTTTGATGACAAAAATGGGCTGGATATTCCTTCAGGCCCATGCAATTAATTCGTTTGTGTGCTTATATCTACTGGCGCAGTTGATGGGTGGTGTGGTGAAGAGGGCAAACGAATCCATGTGGCATCTGACCTGCATTCTGTGTGAGATAGTATAGGACCGGAACGAAAAACAAGCTGTGTACTTTATAGATCACAGTTAGTCCTGTTGCCGTGGCAGGTGCTCTTTGTTACCAACGCAAAATTGATCCTCAAGGAAGACTACGAAAAGCTTGCTGCCTCTGCGGTCACAGCAACCGAATCGGCCTACCCCGCAAAGCCAGTCCGAATAACAACGAGCGTTCACTGGAGCGTCAACTGTGGTCGAATGAGTGTGGACTTCTATGCGCGGTACATTTTCCAACAGATGAGCTGAAAAGTCTGTTCGTATAGGCCTCTGTCAACCATATCCACTGCTGGGACATGAGATCACTGCATTGCCAGCTAACGAAATTGAACTCCATCAAGTAATGTCATGACCCTCTCAGTTTCTTGTGTCATCGTCAGCAATATACTGAATCACGCAATTTGTGAAATGTTGCTGCCTATCTCACTCACAAAGCAATTGCGTATCACCAGTCAAATAGAACAATAATTATTGGAAAACAAGACAGAAAACCGCCTGTTATCTGCATGTGATTGAACTGTCAACTTCTATCAGACAATACACACGTGGACAACCCATTGATCAATGGAACGTAGGACTTTTGCAGATTTGCGTTAGACGGGTAGTCAGCTGATCAAACAATGGAGACAAATTTATGGATGAAAGGTGTCTGTAATCTTGCCACAAATTAGCATGCTGTGATATTTGACCGAGTTTTAATCGGAACGGTTTCCGTGCCTGTTTTTGAAAAAGACTCTGCTCGCCCGTTTAGATCGGCGGACAGATTACGACATTAGCTGAGTCGAGTTTGTTCCACTCTTCATTTCGCAATTAGGTGTTGTGGGCCTTCGAGGCTATGGGTATAGTCCTTCACATGCACTCACGCGTAAGAGGGTAATAGAAGGAATAAACCCTGAACCCGATCAAAGGCTACGATTTGTCAGTCGTAGAAACTTTCTCCGAAGAAATGCTCCTCAATATGCATGAATCTTAGCATGTCCGACTATTTCACTTGTCAGCTAAATGTTGCCCGATTTATTTGACGTCAGCTTCGATTTTGCTGACCTCATTACTTTCATTGTGTAGTTGCATAATGGATTTATTAAGCAACCCGCAGTTGGTATTACTGATTTTCCTTCTCGAGGGACAATTCACTTGGTTTCAGGATGTGCTTGAACGTACTGAATTTGAATTGTTATCAGTGGACCTACTGCTTGCAAAAATGACCTCAGAGGTCGATCCTAGACTGTTGTTACATGTGCAAAGTAAGATAGATTTCTAGTGGCCTCCATAGAGTTGAGAAAATGACCCTTTTCTGGAAACAATGTTGGATTTATTTTCCCTACGGTCTTTTCTGACGTCTGATTTTGACCTCACCGTTTTGTTCGGTTGCGTATGTTTAACTGAACTAACTATTCAGAGGTTTCTTCTGACCTCGTTTTGAAAAACTCTACCTTCGGTTTCGCGCAAACTGTACAGGCTCGCGCTTCGTTTTCTGATTCGTCATTGCAATCGTTTGCACTTCGTATATTTCTCGTATCGGTATTGTTTCCGTACCAATTTATGTAGAATACATTGTCGCATCTGTCCATCGGCTCGCATCTTCTCTATTTGTTCGATAGAGGTGATTTCGTCGGTATTTCGCTGTGAGACCGGTATAAAGACATGTTCACAAGCCTCGCTCAAACGTCTCCCAAAGTTTGTTTGTCATTTAAGGTCATTCAGTGGTCTATTATGCGGCGTAGTCAGTGATTTTGCTCCCATGTTGCATCGGCCGCTCAATCTGCTAATCCAAATGCGGATATGAAACAACAAGTTGAAACTTATAATCGACTGACAGAAAATGAATGCAACTAATGGTACCAGGTTTGTGGCAGGCACGGAAAAGAGCTGTTCATTACAATGCAAATCATTGGAGAAGCGGGTATCATTTCGTGGTTATTTTACACGAGAAATAGTCAGATCAATCCCTACGGGATTCATGCTTAGAAAAATGAGCAACCGGGCGAAGTGAATTTACATTTGTCTTGATGGATTTGTACGAAAATCAATTCCACAAGAAATCACTATCGAAACACAGGATCACTTGTTTGGCAAGAGCACATGGAACGAACACGTTCGTGCAATCGTGTACCGAGTTTCCTTTCATACCGTAACACAGCTTGAAATGGAACAGAATGGAAGAGAGGGTTCACATTACAAATGAGAACAAATATGTTTCTGCCGGGTATTCGATTTAATATGGCACGGAGAAGAGAAGCAAGGTGGGTGAAGCTGTTGACAGGCTATATTCCAATTTGCATTCAGTTTCGACTTGTTTTATATTTTCAATCCATATACTTGAACTTAACCCACCAAATATTGCTATTGTTATCAACATTTCTCATGCGTTAAAAGCTGATATAGTTTCATGATCACTATCCGAAAAACAGTCTCCCAATTTTATAACAAGCTAACAATTAGGAATTTGGGAACTTCCCAAGCAACAAGCCTTTCTAGCCTCTTCGGTTCACCAGTTTCACCAAAACATTCTGGATCGGATGGCTTTACTTGTACAGTCAAGCAATTGAATCGTTCTTCATTTCTGAGTCTAACCGTCCTGTCACGATCATTTTCATACCAAAAGGTCCACTAACCCAACAGGATCCAAGAAAGTTCACACAGTTGTATTTTTTTCGTCGAAGTTGAAATTGTTTGGACCTGATGTACTCCATGGGCTTTGAAAACCCTGTCAGAAGTCCCACTGACGAATATCAATTTGCTTATAAGTCCTGCCGGTTCACGTATGAGGAAGTAGCGTAGAAATCCGTTTCATTGCGGAATCCCTCAATGATTCGTGGAAACCCATCAGGCCTGCCTTCGTCGATCAGTCAACAACATTTTATGGTTTACAGCAAACGTGGCTTCTCAAGAAATTAGAATCCAATATCCGCTCACGTACTCAATTAACTGATTGGCAGACTTCTTCTCAGGAACAACATAATGTATCAAAGAATAAATGCTTCTACGTATCTGATAAGCAGCTTGTCTCTTCAAGTAAGCCAATGACGTTGTTTTGACCCAGTCTATCTCTCAGTAGTCTGAATTATTTTCAGTTTCATGAAAATATTTCACATGTCCAAACAGTCTCGAGCGGTCTGGTCTTCTGGTAAACAACCACAAATGTCAAGATTGCATTCATTCCACTGTGGGATCACGTTTTATCGGAGGCAACTCCACTAATAAATGTACTCCTCTTACACCAGTAAACCATAGAAAATATCTCGGCTTAAGAAATACTTTATGGGTCTATACATATAGGCATTGTTATCTGGAAAATGCGTCGAATGAAATTTCAAATTCATGAAATCCAACAGTTCAATTATTCGCAGTCTGTTATTTCTCCATTGGTATTTCAGTGTATGCTTTCCATGTTTCTATATTATACTGTCGGATTTATTTCTTGTCTGTTCGAAAAAGACTACATCACTCCTCGTAGATGTCTCTACATAATCGGTCTTTTTTATGGGCTTATGTGGTAAGCACATAATATCCTCCATTTTATCTGCCGAAAATATCGTTGCGGACAGGTTTATCCAGTGTGATAATAAATTCGGAGAAATCAATTCAAAGAGTCGATTGATAATTTAGGAACTGGTCTAGAATGCGGCGTGAGTATTGTTTTTGCATTACTGAGGATTGTTGCAGTGTATTGGGTGCACAGAACAAACCACTGGATGAAACAGTAAAGCTCATAAGGCCAGTGTGTTTGGGACATGTGTCCTATATATCACTGGATAGGACACCTTGGAGTGCTATTTTCACTAAGGGAGGTAGTTGGTAAAAGAGATCAATAAAGTTGGCCAGTCCATGACATGATATGAAAGAAAGGTATACGAAGGCCATGTGTATTGTGTTAGACTTCCTGGGGTTTATTGCATTCGAGTAGCGCTTTTGTAAATGTATTATTCATCTACTTGATATAATTATTCGTAGTTATCTCCTTATAATTTTTGTACCATTGGTGGTTGAGTTCCGGTTGAGCTTCCAGTTGTGAGATAGATACGAGAATTACCATCACCACTTCGTGAAAAATAGGTGTTTGAAACAAACTGAACTAAACTAAACCAAGCTGAGGAAAGCTGAACTGAACTGAGCTGAGCTTTACTGAATGAAGAATAATTGCACCAACACAAAATGCAATCTGTATTCAGGATGCATAGCTTTATGAGTTCATACTAGCCCTCAACGGTCAATTACTTACAATCATGTACGAACACATGACCATAGTCTACTAATAATTTCAAATAGGCAAGAGTCTTGTAGAATAAAACGTGTGGCATTTCCCATCCACGTACCTTTTGAGATTAGTCCTGTACAGAATAGAACCAAACCATATCTATCCCCATTTCAAATAAATTCTGAGTGTAGATTGACATTTTGGAATTACCACTTTGATATCGTCAAAATTATGGTTTTCAAGAGCAAAGAAAAAATGGTTTCATTATTGTGTAACTTGGAGAGGAAATAGGGAATGCATGCACCGATATGCCGAAAAGGTTCATCCGAATCACCTCGATTCCCCCATAAATGCAAGTCGAATTTGCCCATCAGACAGCATATAAACCTTTCAGAAATTGGACTTCTTAAAGCTGTGTGCTTTAAATCATCAGATACTATTATTCATTCCTTCCAAACATCGATTCTTATCAGCCTAATCTCTCTTGGTCCCTCCTTAGTATTGATCGTATGATCCAATTCCATCGAATAGATGGTAAGTGTCATTTGACCGATTTTCACTGGTATCTTGTTTAACCAACTCAGATGATACGCCTTCATGCGTCGAGATGGTCTTCCTGTTGTTCGACCTACGTCACCTATCCCACACTGAGAACTGGAATGCACGGATATTCTGCCTTTCATTTTTAAAATGAGAAATAGTCGAGAGATGAACAAAACTTGTTTTTCAGCAGCGTAATAACATTGTTCTGACGTGGAATATGGAGAACAGCCGATTGAGATCGACTGGTTACCAAATCTGCTTCACTGCAACTTCTAAATTGAACTCATGGGTAGACAGATTGCTGACAAGGTGTGCTAATTCTTCGTGGTATTATTTGTTCCATATACTGGATGGGAAATGATTTCACCCTTTTATTTATTCTTTTTCGAACATATCCTAATTACTTTTTTGTTCAATCATTGCTTCAGCTGCCTTTATGAATAGGTGATCGTCCTAGGTAACCATCGGATTGATGATGTATAACAAATAAGAAGTAAAAAGAATTGCTATTTATTTATTTCATTTTGCGTACTTATTACCTCAGTATGACTTGACATGCGGTATTGAGCCAACTGATTGGGTATCACAGTTTTTTAATACTCTGTCCAACAATAAATCACTGGAGTCCTGCTGGTAGTTTGGAAATTCGGGATTTCGAGTCCATACTATCCGAGATGACCGTGAAATGTTTATTGCACAACAGTTTTGCCTAATATGGTGCCAATTCGTCACTAGATTTACATGTGTATTCGTGATGCACATAATGGTCCACTAAAATGCAATATTGCTAATCGTTGGGTGTAAGAATTGGCGGATCGAATACCAGAACGTGTGAGATTGATCATTGGAAAACCGGTGGAAACGTGAACCGCAGTTTTATGTTGTACTTATTTAGTTAATGCACTTTTGCAGCTCCATCCAAACTAGTTGGTTGAATAGTCATTGTGAAATTCATTGTGTTTTCTATCAATCACCAGTCTCATTGTAGGTGTGGCTTTGTTCAAAGTGTCTTCTTAGTTGACTTATGACCTCACGACCCAGGGTTGAAATCACGCCATCGCCAGTAAAGCAATACCTCTTCCGTCTTGAGCCAATTTCGGAATCATTTCATGTACATTTTTGTATGAAAAGACAAAATGTAGAATGCACATAACGGGTGAGCGATGCTCGATATGATTGTTTATCAGGAAAAGGAATCTTCATGTGAAACCTGCTTGCTCGAATTCGGTTTTGTTTCTGCCACATGGCTTCCCTTCTGACCGAGGGCGATATTTTGTTGCATGTCTGCTTCGTTCCTCACTCGAAATCATGTGTGACGAATTTCCACCGCTGCACACGTATTTGTTAGACTTATTAGGTCCACAACATTCTCGTTTCATATTTCCACAATACTCATCTGGCAGAAAAATGAAATAAAGATTTCCCTAAAATGTTACAATAATTCCCACTTCTTGGAGTTTCTGTTATTGGTAAAATAATATAATATGCCAGAAGCATATGAGGAAATCAAACAGGAACAAACCCAACGATTACTTCTTCTACTCCAACCCCATTCGAGCACAAGTGATCATCATGATTCCATAGTATGACGGCCCATTCAGATCAAATCTTACTGACCCACCGTAATGATTTTCAGTAATGCGTTACTGAAGACTGTGTGCGGTCATGTTTATTGTTGGCACCAACTTGGTAAGAACTAGACACTGTGTGAGCAACTTTTATTAGCAACGTTCCACAAACAAATAACTGAACGTCCCAACTCACCAATACTGAATCAAAACAAATTGTACTGATATTACCTCGCCGCACATAGATAATTAGGCACAGCTTTTGAGGGACAGGCAAAACCGGGATGCTCAATACTGATACCTCGAACGGCAACGACACTGTTGATCACAACGGAATCCTCGAACCATCATCGCCAAAAAAAGACGGCGAAATTGAGCATTTTCGGTGACGACCAGCAAAAGCTCAATAAAGTCACCACTATTACCGTTTATATTGTCTGTTTGGACGATTTTACGGAAAGCGTCAAATGACCAGTCGGGAACGCAAGAACACGATAAAAGCTACTACTACGGAGTGAATCTAAAAATCCAGTTACTGGGCTACTAAACTGTGTTTCAGAAAAAATAGTCACATGGATGGAAATGACGTGGTTCATATGCATAAGAAAGGCGACTTTTTATAAACATGACTACATTTGGATGGAAAACGAATTCCATCCCAGCGTATGCTCAGGCTAGGAGACATCAGTTTAGGTTTTTATTTTTCCGGTTTTACCAAGGACTTGTTCATCTGAAACTAATGAACGCTCTGCCATCATATAATTTCATGAGTTTCTGAATTGGGAAGCGGTATAAAAGTGCGTTTTATCGAAAATGTCAGCCTTGGAGTCATGTAGAGGCATAGTTAGCATAATCTCGATGCAGTGATTTAGCGGTTCGCATGTATACATGTAAGTGAAGGGAGATAAGATAATCTGAAATTGTAATAACTAATGCAGCCAGGATGGGCAGCACAAACCTGCGTCAATCAGAAAACAATCGTGTTACTCATAGGAAGTTCAATGCTGATTTATTGTCTCTCGTTGATTATTCTCAGCAGTTCCCTTATTAAACTTCGGAAATCGGGAATTAGAATACAGGAAAAATGAAAATTCTCACCTTCGACTTGTCAAACTGTTTTCTTAACTGCAATCACCCTATGGTAATAGTTACATATATACAGTGTTCTTCACCAATTGAATTCGCACTGTGAGAACTTTCATCTATCAAAGCAATGCACAGTGGAAAGTTCTGTAACATTTGGAATTTCCGATTTGAGTGTTTTCGTGTAATCTCGAATTCAACGTTAGGAAGTGGATTGTGTTTTATAACGTAGGCAAAGCTAGATGTTGCGCTCCAGCCAAGTAGGATCTTTATTCAAGAACTTTTCGACACCAGAGTTCTTCAGATTCGACATTTTAGGCTCGGTTTTTCTGAGCAACTGCCATTTACTTAAGTCTAACTTCACCAGTGTTCGGAATCAGAGGTAAACTTTTGGATCGAGTATTGATTTTAAACAGATTAAAGTGGTTGCAACATATGTTACACATGCCCACCGACAGATCTTTTCGGCGAATGCTGTTCTCTGAGGCGAATAATGCTTCGAAAGTAGGTCGAGATGGTCAGTCCACGGCATGGCAAAAATGCATGGAAACGTTGACCAGTGGGCTTGGCCAAACAGGACGTGTTAGACACGTGACCCGTCTACCAAATAGTTGGGGACATTAGGTTATATGGCTTGGTGTCGCAGCCAATGGCATAGTTGTATTCGGACTCTTTCTTTGTCTTCGTGATTTTCTTTGTGTACTTTGGAATTTTGGCTCTTTTTCATTTTGTGCTCCTTTAATTTTGCCCCCTGCGCGATGATACTAGAAAGTAGCGGCCGAAATCAGAGTAAAGAACTGCGAGGTAACCGGTTGAACAAAGTGGAAAATGAAAACAGCCAAAAAGTTGGTTCATTTGATCGCTTAACCAGCAATCGCTGAGATATGGAGATGATTCGTCACTGGGTAGAAAACAATGATGTGCCCTTTCTTGGTGTATATAATTCACAGAAGTTAGTATTGGCACAAAGAAACCGAATCCTATAAGATAAAATAATCGAATTGTTTTTTGACACCGAGAAGTCCAGCGCCGCGAGTAGAAGTCGAACAGGCACGATTCCCGCACAGATGATTAACCTTCTGAGCGGTTGCCACCAAAGTGCTCGAAATTTTGCAGTCTTCCAATATTTACCATTCAAAGGTGATGAAATCATCCAAATAATCACCAAGCGCCTGAAATCTGCCATCAAACACATAAGCGACGCAGCCAATATGGTCAACATATTCACAACCAGTCGATTACTAATACCGTCAGTGAAAGAGCTGCTCTTTCCTCGAAACCAATCGAAATTCATATATTAACCCACATGGGCATGTCCACCACTCTGCATAGATAGAAATGGGAGACAAATACGTCACCAAATAAATGATCAAATTCCGGTATGACCTCAAAAGATGACGGATGGCAAGTTCACACAAATGATGATATCTACGAAATCAAATGCAATCAGACCATCAATTGTGCCGCATATAACTGAACAGAAACATTATGTAAGTCCAGACAACTAGTGTCAATTCATGTGCAACATTACAATCACCAGATTATTCAGATATGCTGAGGCCCTTGCCATTCCAGAGCATAAACCGAAACTGTGTTCGAACAGCGTGAATGTCTTACTAGTTTAGTCCCACGTTGGTGACACAATTTATTCCCCTCTCCTTATTGTTGGTTCCTATCCCTTATTACTAACCTCAGTCTTATCTCGTTGTCAACAGCTGCTTCACCACAATAACAAACCACACTGATCGTAGTATACTCGTTTACAGATGCAGGGCAATTGTCCGGGATGCATTGTGAAAGACTGTTTTTGACTCTTTCATTCAAATTGTGGTGGACAGTCATTGCTTTCAATTATGGTGAGAGTTTGCCGGTAAATTTATGACACTGATATTGCTGTTTGAGATTCATATTCTCACATGTTCGTGGATCAGCGCCATTTAAGAAATAGTAAATTTGTTGAAGTTGTCATGCTCACGGAGAGGAAATTTACCGAAAAGACTTTGTTTGTAATAGTCATCAAGTGGTAAGATTATGGGGCCGAACAAGTTTGTGTGGAGTCCAACAATCCATTCGGAGCATGGAATTACTCAAAACTCTAAATTTTCATATGAATTCCGATAATTCCTTGATTTTGTTTCAACAGTAGGAGATGCGAACCAGGATTTTGCGAATAATTGCAACAAACCAATGTGCGAAGAACTAGATGATAACGGAAGTGGGTACTTCTAAATCATGAACGTAGACTATACGGGAACCGACTTACCGATGTTGATCTTAACCAACTTCATGGTTCATCAGCTTCTCTAGTTCGGCAGTTAGTTCACGGTAGGTTTCGTCTGCGTAGTCCTGCAACTTGCGTTTTTCGGCCATCGTTGATATATGACAAGTGGGTTTCTGTCCAGGTTTGGTTGAATTCACCGAAGATGGAGTGAACATGTCGTCTTGACCGATGCAGCTATGATTTGTTTTCAGGCAGTCGTCTACGTTGTAATTGCTCACTCGTAATGCGGCTGAAATGTCCGCATCATCACCTCATCGGGGACTTATGTCCTGAATTTCCCAAACCAAAATGACATTCTATGTAAACGTTATCACTTGTCTTGTGTGATTATACATTTAGGGTTTCGACTAGGATGATAAAAATGCTAACGTTCAATTTCCTTTTTTTGCAATTTCATTTACCGTCTCTGAAATTGCGACGAAGAGATATCTAATGCTAATGTCAGTCAAATATCTTGAACGAATTTCCTGTTGTTCTTCATATATTCGGTGTATCTGTAGCTGGCGCAAGTCATAACACTCGCATCCCTACTGGCACATAAATTGCCGGTAACTATGTGCCTGCTTCAATGCGTGTGTCTGTGTGTGTTTGATTTGCTAAACTATGGTGAAGAGGCGGACGTGGTGCGTTTGCACACGCGAAAATGAGAAATGTGACCGATGAAACATGCATATTAAAGTCTTTTATCCACTGTTGTCCTGCTCGTTACCACAACTGACCTATTGCTAACTTAAGTTGTCTCTACTCTTAGTCATGTGGCTTCATGCACAAAGATGTGAAGAAGGAGAACCGAACTGCAACCCTCTTGACGCCTGAGGGCCGGTAGTTGTATTTGCTGATGAAAAAATCGCATCCGCGAGAGCCTGTACTGGAAATATGTTCAATGACCTGGAGGCTCTGCTATATAGCCACGAAATTCCAGCCAGTTTTAGGGCACAGCAGTGCAAAATTCTATTCCCCAGTCTGTGGTCCCAATAGAAGATTCGTAATTTCGTCCCGACACTAAAAACACAGGATGCCTTACTGCCGATATACGTCACCGAGGTTGCAAATAAAGCTACTGCTGAAGCCCTATCTCACGTCCTCCCAGGCTCGGTCAACGTGTGAACAAATCGATGACATATCTGATGCAACTGCTGAACAGTCCGTGGTGAAATACCAGTAGGTTTGCTCTCGTCAACCAGCCCGTTTCACACTAAAGCCTCAACCTAAGCCAGCCGAAGAGGCGATTCCCTAACACAAACCAGTACAAATTAATCGTTGCTTCTCGTGCACCGAACTCCACCTACGTTCCACCTACAGCTTCCGTCATGCAGGATGTTGTTTTTGTGGTAAGAATGGTCGTTTTTGCAAGGCATGCCACCAGTCCAAATGCGCTGTCATGAATGCAACCTCTCAGTATCCGTAAACTGATTACAATCCGGTATACACACTAGAGATTTCGAGTGAATCCAACCAATTCGTGTACAGATCAGTCCAGTTCCACTGTGGCTTGAGACTTCGATTCATGTTGGATATCGGGAGCTGCTAGTCCATTATTCGGAAATCATTTTTTGACTTGATTCTGCCCAGTGTACTCATACAACACACTGATGTGCGCATTCACGGTGTTTCTGATCGTCGAATTCCACTGTTGCGCGCGACTACATGATGGTTGGTTTGGACGGTGAATATATAGAGATAAGCTTCCCGATTTCCATATACAGCCCCTTGATTTTAGGTTGAAGGCACCGCGTACATTGGAGCATCAGGCAACAATCCGAAAGGCATCCAATATTTCGGTGGATCAGGTTGTTCTCCAGCATTTGATCGCACAATGCTCGAATACCGAAAGCGACATGGCAGTTGAGCCCGCGAACTTGGGAGTGGGTGGTAATGAGGAGCTCCTGAAGCACTGAGTGTTGTCGTATGGTCAGATCGAAGGTGGTGCTTTCCCAAGTGCAACAAGACGGTGTCATTGTGTGTGTGTCTCCATCCACTTGTGTGACTCCGATTGTGATGGCGATGATGAGTGATGAACAGACAGTTCGAACATGTGGTGATCATCGACTGTTCTTGAATCCACGTTCAAAATGATGCACGGCAACCACGGTGGAACCACAGAACTGCCAGAAATGCATGCTCGGTAGAAAGTGTTTCTCATTAATTGATCTGGCTGATGCATGTTTAGAATATCAACTATAACCAACCATGAACATCCCTTGGAGTATTCTCCAATATGATTTCTTGCCGTTCGGTATGCACGTGTCCGACGGGATATTTCAGGCCACAATAGACAAGGTGATCCGCGGTATCAATGGGATGATGACATATCAGGATGGAAAGCTAATTTGTGGTTCCCCATAAGGAAGAACATTTATGCAGGTTTTGACAGCCGCTGATGAGAGTTGTGGAATAAAACGCATCGAAAAAGCACAAATTCGGTTTCACCAACCCTGATTTCCTTGGCTTCCCTGTCAATTGAAACGGATATCGATCCGATTAAGATAGTTCTTAACAGTGATCGTCAACTAGTCACCGCAAAATCGAGCAAAATTACGATCGATTCCCAATTCTTTGACACAAGCCGAACCTTTTTTTCTGGCCCATTCATCCCATGCAGAGCAGTGAAACAAGCAATTTTGAAAGAACCACCACGTGGTCTTATTCAAAATATCGTTGGCCGAGCGATACTAACCCCATTCGAGCCGTCTGAGTGGACCACACGGATCACCGACTCGTCCAAATTGATGATGGGTGCAGATCGGACTGAAGTTTACAATTGTCGCCGACCACCAAACTAATCAGCACTCATTTGATGCAGATAAATTCGTCTCCAATTCCATGGCTGCTATGATCTAACGATGAATCATTGCCTGAGCTGCCTAAAGCTACGACCTCCTGCATCAAGGAGGCAAAACCATCATGAAGACGAATTTCCTGGCAAAAATACCATTTCATTACTGCGACCGCTCTTATGTTCCCGTCAAAATTGAGGTTGCAGACTAAAGGATGCTACTCTTCGGTGACTTCGGCAATCAGAAAAAGGTGGCGACCCGGACTGAAGCGAAATTTTCTTCTGTTTTTCGTACTGTGAGTGGCATTAGATATCTAACCCGATGGTGTTCTTTGTTGAGGTGACCAACTTGAATTCCATTTCCATTTCACAAGTCGGGTTTGGTTAAACTGTATTTAGGCCACTTGAGTGTGAATAAAATGAAGCCACTGGCTTGACAGATTTGTCGATGGCCGGAGTAGGATGCGGACATTTGCACTTAGGCAATGAACCCGTGGTCCGAAAGCAAGGGGTTCATTGACTCCTATTTCAGATGTCCAGAAGTGTTCCTGACCAGTTGGCCAAAAGACTCGTTAGGAATTCAGGTTTCACGGAAGCGCCCCAGCCGAGAAGCAACTCGTCGGGTACTGGTCACCGAAAATGGTTCGTAGTTCTGTGAGACGGAGCTGAAAATTAGCTTGAGAAAATCCGATGTTGCCATTTGTGTACAGCGCCACGCCACCCATGCTCTAACGATGCATCAGAAACCTTGGTGCGCTCCGTGAAATGTGCGCTGTAATCAGCGATTCCCAGATGGTTGCCCGAATGGGAGGTATTCCTGGACAGTTTCTTGTTGCAAAACCGAGACGCAGTGCACATGACCACCAGGGAGATTTCAGCCGTTCTGTTTAGGTCCTGATAACTACGATCATCGCTTACATGTCTTGATTCCGGCCACATCACATAAATCCATGGCAACGAACTTCGACGAACTTGCGGAATCATCTCCAGATAACTTGTTCAATCGATGGATGATGAATCGGTGCACCGGCACCACATCAGTCAAATCCATTTCATATGGCGACCGCCAACGTGGCCGATCACACTGCTGATACGACCGGGATCCAGATGGTGACGGTGTTGATGACAGGGATCCATTTATTCCTCCAACCAAAACGACGGCTATAGCGGCCGAGCCAAAGCCACCAGCCCCAGTTCGGAGATCATTGCGACTGGGTATCCCAATAACGAGGAGCACCTGAAGGAGGACAGATCTTCCTTCGGGTCAGATGACATTGGGCATTTGATTGGACCTTCGGTTTGCCTCGATCGCTCTAAATTTGTCCTCGTTTCGGGATAGGCGAAAACGTGCCGGTAGTTCGAAAAATCTTCGCGCTGTATGGTAATGGAAAAAAGCTGTCTGTTGACAATGACCCAGATTCGAAAAAAATGTCAAATAGAATATCGACTTCTCTTTGTGCAGAAGATGTTATAACCATTCCGATATGTCTATACGACAGGGCGAGGATGCACCTTGTACCGTGTCCCCATAATCCAATGAGCTAATCGGAATGGACTCATTCAGCCAGAGATGTAATCATGACTGACAGGTCAATGGATAGAGGCCGGACAAAGTCCTGTCTCAAAACCAGTTGATGGGCAACATCGGATTCGACCCACTGTGCCCAGGGAGAAGGCACTCCAGTGAATGAACAAGGAGAGAAAAAGTTGACCGATCTAAAACGCTCCATTAGATGGACGTAGGAGTAGCGTACTCCGGTCTTATATCGACGGCGAGAGATCATCGCACATCATTGAACAGCTATGGCCCACTTAAGGTTGGTATCCCTCGACCCAAAAAATTCTATCCCGTCCACGTTTCGCTTTCTCCAGTGGATGCATGGGGCTAAGGACTGAATCCAAAAAGTGGACCGATAACAAAGCATGAGAAACGACAAGAAAGAAAACTTGCACAATCAGAATTCACGCGACCGACCAAGAGAAGTTCCTTGACGGATGTATCTGTTGTTTTCCCGTGTTGGTTTAGCGCCCAACTATTTTCTAGGTCAGAGTTCCCTAGGAAAAGTCCGTTCTGTCCTGTGGGTAGTCGCCAAGTACGATATGCCCAAAAACCTCCATTGTCCAATCGGGAAACTATTATTATTTCCCTGCTCTTTAACTCTCTCACATCCCAATTCTGAATAGATATGAGGGGCCACAACGAGTCGTGACCGCGAACTTCTAACTCTCGGTAACGGTAGCAAATATGGGACAAAGAAAAAAAGAGTCGATACTCCAACCTAGGCCTTTGTCTCAGTTAGCTGATTTCAGCATCCGCACACCTCGTCAAACGGAGCAACAGTCTGCCCTACCTGGAACTCCTCAAAACATTCCAAATGGATGTTCATCGTGTACTCGAAACACGCATTCAAAACCCAACTTCAGTGTTAACACATTGCTCACCAGCTGAGAATCATCATTCTACAAATAACACTGTCTCACAAGAATTGAAAACCGATCCGTTCGTGAATTTATTCGGTTACCGACTCATTCAACTATGTCCCGACCATAGACTATTCCTAGCGAGTACAAATTTCTGACACAACAAGCTCCACCGAGAAACCTGGCACACTGCTGCGTCCTCACAGCTTTGCACTCAGATCGACCATATTGCTCTTGGTTTTCGCTGGTACGGATCAACTCTAAACTGTTGATCATTTTGGTCCCCGTCTGTTGCCGATGATCACACAGTTGTCTGTGTGATTTCGAATCTACCTCTCGACGGTGGCCGAAAATACATCAAAGACGAAAATCCTCGTCGGCCACTACTTGACGATATCAAAGAATGGGCCTCCAAGCAGAATTAATGTAAAATTCAAAATTGACACATTCTGTTTTATTTCACTGTATTCTCTTTGTTATAGTACATAATGGTACCGTACATGATACCGCACAGATGAAAAATTGAGCTTCTTTCTATGCGTTCTTGATATTCTCACTTCGCACTGGTTGTGTGCGGGGTTCAGACTATTCAATCCATTCGATTTCACATTCAGGGTCGCGCAGAGGATTCAAACCACAATTGCATCTGAAATGGAAACTCTTGATGTAAGTTCTACATCCAAACCGGTTGGCGACTACATGGAATGTTTAAATATTTCGTATTTGGCCCGAAACCATTTGGATGATGCGAAGAAAACAGTGTTTTTCGTTCATTTCATTCGCAGAAATGCATACACTCCCATGAGAACGTCGTCTTCTCCGGATCCTTCCATCAGTCTACCACACGACAAGTTAAGAATCATCATTTTATGGCATTTCAAGTCAATCAATTTCACTGCTGCTGGGAGAGCCAAATAAAACAGTCTCACCAAACTTGAAAACCGATCCGTTCGTGAATTCATTCTTCAGCTGGAGACACAGGCAGCGAAGTGCGACTAAGATCCGACATGGGAACATCAACTGTGCACTCCCTTGATTGTAGGAATCAACCTTCCTGTTTGGAACAGAGGCTGTTGCTTGCAACTGATCAGACCTTTCATCAAGTTAGCCAAATTCGTGAAAAGAATCGGGAAATAAATGCTGTTTTGGAATCCACACCGTTTAATTCTTCCAAAACTCAATTCACTCAGCACACTCAAAATATGCCTCATTTTACCAAGCCGATAAGTTGTCGTGGCAATCAGCCCCACTTGAGGGATCGATTCGTTCGAAATCTTACCATAAGGGTTCCGATTTGGACAAGTGTGTTTCACATGGTCAGTTACGTCGTTGTTTCACACGTCCCCGTCGACGATCCTGTGGTAAGTTTGGTCACATTGATTGTGCTTGTAGAATTAGCCCACCATATCGACAGACGATCCCCTCAGCATCGTCTGCCACTTCTTTACTTCCTACTAGGTTTTCGACACTTACATTAGCCCTGTTGTCAAAGAAGGTTCCACATATTACCACGAATTGCATACTCAAGCGGGTAGTAAGCACACTTTTATTGTCGTTTCACGTAAAGCTATAAATTGCGTTTATCCCATCGATAAGAATAATCCCACCAAGAAGATTATTCCAGGTATTACCAGGCACACGTACTCACTCGTTCTTCGTTATCGATTCAGGACCTCTACTTATTGATTTTAAAGTTGTTTGTGAATTGCACATTGGTGTCAATGTCCTAAATTCTTCACCCGATTCATTGGATATACAACAGCTTGTTTTAAAATGTTCTACCAGGAATTGTCTACTGAAGCGGGTAGTCAGCACACTTTTATTGTTGACACTGGGAACGTAGAATCCATCACTTCACCCAAAGCTATAAATTGCGTTTATCCAATCGACAAAATTAATCCTATCAGTGTCACTATTCCAGGTATTACTAGGCACAAATTCTCACTTGTTTTTGGTTTCTGATTCCGGACCTCCACTTCTTGGTTTTGAAGTTGTTCGTGAATTGGACATTGATGTCACTCGCCTAAATTCTTCACCCGATTCATAGGATATGCAACAGCTTTTTTCAATATGTTCTAAGGTTCCTGGTGGAATGCACATTCCTGGATTGAGGTTAGAGATATCTGGCCGTCCCATTTTTCTAAAGCGCAGAATAATTCCTTTTCGTTTGAGAGTTGCTGTCCGTCAAGCAATGCAGTCTGTGTGAGCGTGGAAATACTGGCTATGTGGAGTAGTCTGACTGGGCTTCACCGATTCCGTTAGAGTATCACGACTGCCTGCCCACTTCGAAAGTACAGCTAAAGAATAACAGCAGCGCTTACTCAAGAAACGCCAGTGCTCCGCGAGGCGTGGTAGCGGGTATATGCAGACTATTGTGGATCCTTCTTGTGAAAATACTACACTCTTGTGATCACTGATGCTTTTCCTTTATCAAGGGTATACTGAACAACTTCATCTACTGCTGAATTCACACTGAGGAGGAATTCTGTTTGTGCCAGTTACTGACAGTGGCACCAATTTAGCTGCTTAACGTTCGGATAATTGGCTATAAGATCTAGGTTGAAAAGTAAAACACACTGCTCTTCGTCACCCGCAGTCTAGTGGTCGTGCAGATAACTTTGAATGAAATTTGTTTTGTGATTCCCCATACATTTTTCGAACCTGGACTTGCCATTGACAATCATTTAGATATCACAAATGTTCACCGAGTTATCGACGCCCATTATTCAGTTAAGTAGTAAACAAATGTCCAGTGGGTTCTATTTGAGGCTGTGACGGCTGACCAAGATCCAACAACCAGCTACCCACGGAGGCGATGGATACCTGCATCCTCAGTTCAGCTGTGAGATGCTCGTAGAACGATTCCTTTGGATTCCAGATATGATGGAACACAGAGTTGCCCTAAACCCCAATTGATTCTCAGCCTGAGAAACGGCCGTGAATAGTAGTGGATTGTGGAGGTGAAAAAAGCTGCAGCGATGAGCAGCAGCTACAACGATTGGCAGCAGCTGCAATCTTATCCGTATAAGCGAAAACACCTGTTCTCGAAAGTCAGGCGTCTAATTTCAAGGATGATGGCTCATAATTGTTACGGGATTTGGTAAGTCACAGCGAACAATTTCCAAAGAGTTGGAAATAATCTGTGATTGTGCCAATTTACAAGAGGGATGGTGATTCCACTTGTCAAAACCACCCGGGAATAAGTTCGGTTAGCATCACATCTAAAATGCTTGCTTTTATCATTTCCCTCCACTCATAAACCACTCCAGAACAGTGCCCCGGCGAAAATCAAGATGGGTTTGGACTTGATCTCGGTTGTGTGGATCATATATTTACTCTCCGACACATTTTAGAACACTGGCACACATTTTATAGGTCAACTACCCTCCTTGTTCTTGATCCTTAAGCGATCTTAGACTCAGTTGACCACATAATCCTCTGACGTTGCCTCTTGTTTGAGGGTGTATCAGAGAAATTCCGTTCCACCATAAAGTCGTTTTATGTGAACAGCCTAGTTCGAGTTACGTTTTACGGTTCTCCTTCACCCGAGTTCACCACGGGAAGTAGTGTGCATCGGGGTCACCCCTATCTCCCTTTCTCTTTACCTTGGTGATTGATACAGTCTCAGATACAGAACGTTTGTCAGGTGATGATAGTGGTATCAAACATTTCCATAGTTCAAATGTCTTGGACGTTGAATATGCCAGCGACATCGATCTCCTTTAATAAGATCCAGGTAAGTTGCAAGCTTTTATGAGCAACATGAATAACTGTGTAACATTGATCGGTATGCTTTTTGTAAGATGCTGTTGTAGGATTGGGTTCGTCTACTTAACCATTCATTATCTGGAGAACCACAGACTTGGTTGATAAGTTGTTTTCTGGGCAGCTGGCTTTTACTGGGAGAACAGATATCAGTTCAGGTGTCATTGTGTATACATATATTTTGCTTGGCATTTGCGAATCTGAGTCATCTGGGGATTTGATACGAAATCTGGTCATCAATCAAGAGTCGGGTATACGCTGCAGCAGTCAAGCCCGTACTTTTCTGTGGTCAGGATACACGGCCTCTACGGGTGAAGAGTATGAGATTATTGATATCTGAACGCCGATGTGCGAATGTTCCCTGACAGGATTCCTCGGCACGTCATATTCGGTGAGGCGAGTACCTGTTGGAAAATGAGTGAGGATGGTCAGTCGATGACATGGAAGAAAGAAATGAAAAATCAAACCAAATCAAACCAAACTTGCACCAGTCGAGACAGACAAAACGCTGAAGGATGTCGTTTGTTGGAAAATCTTCCAGAACTGAGAATTGCAAATTCCTAAGGCACGTCACAAAGCTTCGTCGTAGTCAGAAAAACTAAATCAGGCACGGATGACGTTATTGTGAATCAACCCAGTTCTACTAAGATACTTGCTTTCTGTGACCGTCCTCTTTCATATTCACCCATTGAAGACTTTAAAACCTTTTCTCAATCTGACATTTTTATAATTATTCACTAGCCCAAATATTATCATTCTTACTCTTGTCCGGATGGGCTATCCCCTGAAATTCTTGGGTACAGTAGAATTCCAGCTTGCGCAACCCATGTCAGCTTTGCCGGTAGACTGTTTGACGCAACTAACACAGAAAGACGCGCTCATCTAGCAGTCTTTCACTAAAAGAACTTTGATTGAAGCAATATAATGTGAAATCCAAACATGAGCTCCCGCGGATTAAAATTGCCCAAAGCAACAAATTTATCATCCATTGCTTGCAAATCAAAGGAGAAAGTTGATGCCAGCTTCCATGTTGAAGAGGGCTGAAGGTCATTATTGCCAAATTGTAAGAAAAACATCCACTGCATCGGTTCCTTCCGTAAAGAAGAGGCACGAAACACTCAATAAAACAGGGACAGTGGGAAGGGAGTGCGGGTTATGTTCATATTGTTTATTGTCTAGTCGACCAGTCGCTTGCACTAGATTTTTACCCACGCAGTGCAGAAATCCAGGAAAGGATACTAGTTTTCTGAGACCAATTCATACAATTATTGATTATCCCATGGTTCTGTGTTCTTCCTCTTCTATATTCCACTGAAATCGGTAACCTTTGTGTATTTTCCCTACTGGAGGCGTTAAAATAAGCTGACAAAATTGTTCTTGTCAGGGGATTTCCGGCCTACTTTTGTTTAGATATCGTCTTCTATGATACTAACCAATGGCTGACAGCTTCAAGGAGAGACAAGGTATCTGTTCCGTTATTTTCGAGGGAATTACTCCCACCATATCAGGTCTTCGCCGCAGGTTGGGCCATCGTACCCACACTTAAATCAGATTGAGTTTTGTTGTCTAGTTTTGTCGGACAGGTATATAGTTATTGTTCACTCGGGTTATTCAGTGTCATGCGTGTGTGAAGGCGTGCTGATTATTTGACTGGGTTAAGACGGATAGTTATCTTGCTCCAGGGGTTTTTCACTCTCTCATAGTAATACGTAAAACAAACACAAATATGTCATTCCGGCCGTTTTCTACACGTAAGATTTGCTTCAAACCTAAATGGTAAATCAAATTGTATTCGTTGTACAGTGTGAGCATTCCCTGTTTCGTCGAAGATTGTCGGCCTTCTTCACCTCAGTGAAGCTAAAGCTGTGTTCGTTGGAACTTTTATTATCCTCTTCGAGTTATTGATGTTGTCAACAGAAACAAGCACGGTGATTTCGACGGCATGATAGATTTTTATGTGAATCAAGATGGGTTCGTAATTATTTCTGTGTGATTGATTCTATGCGTATGCTAAAACTCATTCGAAAGGAGTAACATATAATTGAAGGAAAAGTGTGTGCAGTACTTGAAACTTACTATCTAGTCTGATGTAAAAATTCACCCTACCACCACAGGAATGTCCCAGTGAGGATTTGGCCAAAACGTCTATTCACCAGTCTTACACATTTTGACTTTATGGAATCATATTTAAGAACCGAGGTTCTGGCATTGTTACGGCCATTTATTATGTTGGGTTTGTAGTCCTTAAAACTATTTCGCGCCCACAAAGAGGGGCTGCGTAATTCGATTTGTATTGTCTTTGCTGTGGGAAGCAGATGCACCATGCCCTCTTTCGAACAGATGGGAAATAACAATTTCCATACCCACGTGCTCGAATGTTTCGCACTCAAACACCAAATTAACTCAAAATTAAGGTAGTATTAGCAATAGATTTTGGTTAACGTGTCAAACTGCGTGCAACGGCGGAAGTTAGAATTAGTGGGGTCAGTGGACGATGTGGTTGTTTGGTCTTGCTTGGAGTTTGGAATCGGCAAATCACAGTTTTACTTTCTACTATATAAATGTTGGTTCCCGAGAAGTAACTGAAGAGTCAAAAATTCATTGTTAGGCAAGTATTCAGTTCTCTATATTTCGGGTCTACTGGTTGCCACAGCTGAAGGTATGCGGTTTCGCAGAATTTTAGTCCTACTGTTTGAAAATATCGCAAACTCTTATATTTTGACCAAACTTCGCTAATCACATGCGACCCTAATGGATCCAGCATATTCTCCAAATTCAGTTGTGCTTCTCCACAGTAGCGTTAGGATAGTCAGTTGCTCCTATTCAGAAGTAGATTAGGGAGTAGGCCTTTTTGTAATTTGGTGTAATTTCAAGGTACATCCGACGAATTTCATTTTAAAAGTAAGCCGTGTTCAGTCATAGGATTTTCATAATCAAATATTGGTTTGGTTGATATCATGGTGATTAGTGAATTAGATATTGAGACAACCATTTTCGGTCTATTATGCAAGGACCGAAGCGAGCACAGCCAGGAATTTGTGATGCCCCATTTTGTAGTCAATCGGAAGCGACCAGCAAGAGAAAGTGGTGCTCACAGATGACGCATTACTACCTCATGGCGGTATCTCTCCTTTGCTGAGCTCAAAACGTCACGTTTGCAAAGATGGACTCATGAGCGGGACTTCAGATGCTCGGTACAAACTTCCACTGCATCTCATGCATGGTATTCAACAGCATCTTGGTGAATCTTTACACGATCGAAAGATTGTTCTTTTCGGGCCATCGGCCGAAAAGATTTAAAACCATTTCTCGGTCAAACCATTGGGAATATTTTCTGTTGGTTTTGTGCGTGACGAGCTTCCGGAGAAGTGCAACAAACTCTACTCTGTTGATACTCAATACTACGTCAGAAACCATTGAGGATATAAGAAATGCAATTTCGTCAAGATTTTCGGGAGTTCCTGCTTATGCTGATCCAAAAACTCAGTGGAAATCTAGAATTTGCAGTAGTTAGCTGCACTCTGGAAACATGCATTTTTCACTCCCAATAGGAAAATTCTCACGGACGAAACCTGTTAGTTCTGCTATGGTAGTAAAAGTGATCACGACTGTACTGACAACATCGAGAATGTTGAGCATCAAAATTGCTGATTTAATGAAATAATAAATCTGCCTTCATTCTGCTACTTAAATTGAGTCAAGTAGTATAATCCACCTAATTACCAGGACTATCTAAGTGACTCTCTCTAATGTCATTGGTTATTCTGTCCAGTGGGGCACGTTGCATCAAAATACGAAGTGTTGACAGTATAAGAGAATATAGTTATACTTTCCATTGGCTTAAGTGAAATGGGATAAATGTTTCACGTTGAATTCGGATTGACTTTAGTGAGTGCCACAGTTCGTTGAATCGTACAAATGTTTCACTACTGGTTCTGAAGCGAAACGGCGAGATTCGGACACCGTCGATCACCTGATACTCACAACACCTCAAAATCAGATGGACAACGTTGTTCTCTTCCACAACAGTCTGTTTTTCTCAACCAATTATGTAATCCCTGTGATCATGAGTACACCCAATCTCTGCGCTGTTGGAATTTTTCAGGGCCTTTCATCGACGTGAGGTTCGTTGGGGCTGCTTCCAACACATTCGCCTAACATGCAATTCATGTCGTAATCTCCTAATTTCTGTAAACTGCTAATCAAAGGTTTTCCAAGGATATAGGTTTCTGCCAGGATTCACTTTGTTACCACACAGCTAAAATGTTGTTCTTTCAAGTAAATGGCAATTTATTAGACGTTTTGGAGGGTTTATCATCGTTGACTGATACAACTGAGAACAAAGACAGTTACGTTGCGCCAATGATCTGATCGCTACAGAGATAACAGGGAGGTAACACTAGACGTTTGTTTGCCTCACATGTATGGTCCGTGAGAAAACCAAGGTTGCATTCACATGCTACATAGCAAAACTTTGGGTAGGTAATCGGAAAATGCGTGGTATCCGCACACAATAAAATGTTCAGACCGAAGATTCATATCTGTCAAGTCCTTCCGTGAGGAAACTTATTCCCCTGCAAGTTAATTGATGAAATAACCTCTAGACTGTTCTTCTTGCTTCCCTTTCATTTCCGTTAACAGTACAATGATGTCCGACTAGAAAATCGATTAGTGTGCAACGCAAGAGGTATAAGATGTATTGTCAACGTGTGCTTATTCCTCTAGAACCAATTTTTGTGGCCACACGCTCACCATCGGTGAGTTACACGAGTGCGCTGCTAACCGTTGGAGTTCCATTGGAAACACTGTGTGTGCGTTTGTGCATATCGCAAGTGATTTCACACAAACGGCGTGAAACAGCTGCACGCGGACTGTCTTCGTGTGTTAATCATGGTGATTTCAAAGTTAACATCGTGTGGTTCATAAGTATACTATTGAGAACAATCTTACTGATATCTTTTGATTACTCACTGCATATCACTTCTTATATAATTTGGTGTTCAGTGTTGCAAATGTAAGGTACACACACCTAAACGGAATTTCAGTCCCGGCTACTTGCATTACAAATTATATCCCCGGTCATGGTTGGTATAAAGGCAGGCTTGTTACCAGCACACAATACTTGGTAAAATACATGACAGGTTTGTGTGATAGGAAATACTGTATCTCAATCGGATCAGCAGGGCAACAGCAAAAAATCAATAGCCAGTCCAGAAGACAAAGATGAGGCTCCAATCTGCATGGTTGCTAGATTTGTATAGACAAAAGCGCTGTGTGAGGTTTTCTAATGAAGATGTGGACATGCACTTGATATAACAGAAGCAAACCCAATTTTATACTTGCTAATTTCATTTGGAAACAATTCTGATGAAGTCGTTCATCACCTAGAGGTTATCCATGCAGAAATGTATTTGTATTCTGGCATTCCATGGGATAAAAATGTACTGGAGTTCTCGGCTACCTAAACGGCACTCCTACTGTTGTTTCTGTCTTTTAGCTGGGTAGTCACAACTAATGATCACGTCGATGTTTTTCATTTACTTCACGATATGACATTTCGATTTGGTTTTACCAAGGAGTACACAGACTATAGAATGAAGTAATCATTAAAGGATTTGCGCTAATAAAATCGATGTACCGAGCAATTCTTGCATAATCCGTGTGCTTCTCTTTCACAATGAGAGCCTAATCCTACACACACACACACAGACACGTGCGTACACCGACGGAAGAAATATTTTTATTCAGCACAAAAACTGAGAGGCTTGTAATCCAGCAGGCTACAGACCAACCGATGAACATATGCGCACCTACAGAGTTATTGCATACATGCACTACTGAGCCTCCTAAAAATGATGAAATAGTTCCCCGACCTCGCTATGCCCAAGGATTTATTTCCTTCTTCACGCGTACACCATTTCATTTCAGCAGCAACATTCAGCTTACAGTTAGGCTACTTCAATTATCGTAATGGCTTGTGTTTGTGTTTTTGGTCAGGCCGGCAAAGTAGACTTGTAGGTGCCCTTGGTGGGGTAGACCCAAACTATAATAGAACACAGAATCGTTGGTATTGCCAAAACAATGTCAGATGTCTCTAGTGAAAACTCTATGAAACAGTGTGAAGCTACTGTTGATGCATGACCCTGGATTATTTCAAAACTGTTTTCTGCTAACAAGAGAAACGAAACTCGTTTGAAAAATAAATTTATTGTAATGATATTTCGTTACAACTAAACACTTGTTTTGTCACGCTATTTAGGTTTGAATTATAAATTATTGCAAGGAAAACCGAATAGTGTGTAACAACGTTTACAAGATGTTGATTTCTGATATGTTATGGAATTTGAAAGTCCTTTCTGGGGCGTGATTGTTTCGAGAATTCATGCGCGAATCACATTTTGAATGCTTAGCGTTCAAGAGGCCAAATCGGTATAAGGCGGATTTGCAGGCACGTTCATGGAAAGTTCACGTGTTCATTCTGAGTCAATTTTATCGTTGCATAGCTAGATAGATAAGTCAACACTACCCGGGCTGAAGCATAATTACCTATCAATAAGATGCAGGCTTATGCCAAAATTTGAGAAGGATATTGACTGATTATCCACGTAGTGAGTGTGAACAAAGACGTCTGCTAAGATGAAACACGATAAAATTAGTATTCCGGTATTCAGGACTTTCTCGAATCGAAAACAGTACACCTTACTGAATGAAAAAGTACCAATATATACATGAATTCGCTGCAAAAGACATACCGAATTAGTGATGTTCAGTGCGGCAAAGTGCGGACGTTGATCACTCTGTTCCGGGTTACTGATATATGCTATCTCCAAGTGCGTGAATTCCTAAAACTTTGTGTGACTTCGTACGCATAGAAAGAAATACAATTTAGAACCATCCAGGACTGTATAGACTAGACATTATTGACACTAATTGTATGGACTCAGTAATAATGCGTACTCCCGATTGTCAATAATTGATTGGGTAATTGAGATGGAGTAGAAGTATAGCATACCACTTCTATATAAATGTGGATGGTTGGAACTGGAAGTTGGATTGTAATACTACTTCGAAATACGGAAACCGATCATTTAACGTTCCAGCTCAAATTACTTCTTTTAAGTGATTTCATAACATGGGTGACTTGAGGAATCTAATCGCCTCAGACCAGTGGGTTTTGTTCAATGTTGTTTCTTCTGCCTAGATAAGAAAGATTTTTCTCAAACTGTTGAATTTTAACCACATTAGCTTCTTATCCAGTTTTAAATGAATGGTGATCGTATTTTGATCGAGATTTTAACTAGACACTCATGCATGATGAACCTTAATAAACAAAAATTCAACAGCGTACTTCTGGAAAACGTCTGGATGAATTTTCGGTCTACAGCATGCCAAATCCACAACATAAGTTTAGACTGAAATATAATAAACTGGGAGAATTTCATTGGTTCCAAATTATCCTCAACATATTCGGGATCTGAATTTCTCAACGGTCCTGTTATACATGAGTTGAAAAGTTGGTTTTGGTTATAAGTTGAGATTACCTACCATTGCAATAATGATGACGAGTTTTTGTCATCTTTTTAAAACACTTTCAGGTAAATAAACGCTCAAACCACAGTTTCCCCATAGCCATAACGTGTTAGAATATAAATCAAACGGAAACATGTGAACAAGGCTGAGGGAAATATTGAAGCGATGCAACTGGTGAAAGGCTTATGGAGAAAATAAATTGAATGATCGTGAATAGTGACCTCGAGATTTGAACACACACTTCTCAGTAACTATTTCAAGTCTATTTCAACCAAAGCTGAGGTCATGCTAGCAAATTGTTCAAATCCGGATAAGGCTCGGACCATTTGAATGTATGCCGAATTCGAAGAGAACAATTTCACACAGTGTGTAGATTGAAGAAATTTACGCCTCATCCTCAGTTATCTGCTTTTCAAACAGTTATTGTCTATTTTCATATGTAAGCTTGAGGAAAATGATAAAAGAAATTCAAATATCAGCCGTTAAGAAATGATGAACAAAAGACAAGCGGATCAATTCTCTCTCACTTTATACATCTTATTTGGAATATATCTCTCACCTTAAATGCTGTATTTTACATGAGGAAATGCATAAATGACAAATCATGTAGGTTAGCTGATAAGCAAAAACGATTATTGTTACATAGAATAGTTTGACCAGTAAGAGATTCGATTGGAATAATAAAACCGCATCAATTCCTACTCACAGAACTTGGTAATAAACATGTTCAAGCAAATATGACTTTGAAAGTGGATGAAGCTGAGATTGGATTCCATGTGTATATGTCCAGAGGTATTTTGCAATAGACCAGTCTTCTTCGTCACTAGCAATGCATTGAAAACCTGAATTTGAATATGCCCTTGAGTTTAACGTAGGTGCCCCGGATACTGACTGCTTGACTCGAGGATACACGCACGATGCAGTAGATAAAGTCATCATGAATCTCGATATGATTAGGATGGCATTGTATTTGGATGATAGGACAAACCTCCCTCGTTTCAGTCAAATAACTGACGTTGGAAGAATCGCCATGTGATTCCGAATGTGGACCTTCCAGACATGCAAACAGCATTCCGTCTGATTTTGAAGACTTTGAAATGATGTTCCATATGGTTATCCTAACTTCGAAGAATTCCAGAAAGCGATTCAAAATGCACACTGATTTATGAAAGACAAATACTTTATTGGAAAATAACCCGCGTATTTGTGGATAACCAGGATTCTACAAACATTTTTGTCGCTGACTTGAACTATAAGGCACGATGTGTTGCTTGAAAATGGCATTGGTTAGTTATGGACAAATCAGTGCACCTCATGTATTGATTATCCTGGCTGAAAGACTGATTTGCGGCAAGCATTATCATATCTTGTTTTTCTTTATTATGAGAAATTTACATAAATGACTGTAATCTACTTTCGAGGACTATGATCCTCCATATTTTGTCTTCCGGTATCGAACCCGATGAGCCGGTACAAAGCGGATTTGATTTCCGTTGTCCTTTACGAAAATCACTAACAAATTGAACAGAAAAGGATCAAAACACATACCCCACAATAATAACTGCATTCAAGTAATTTTGCATGAGCATGGCACTGTGTATGGATGACAGGATAAAATTGTCAGAATTGCACACGGCTGGTTTTGCGGTTGTTACCGCCCATCTAATGAGCGTACCCGGTGCTGCTCCGCCCAACCATTCTATACTTGACCACTGAACTGCTTCCGGTGACAATCCATATTGATGGCATTTTTGTTCTTACTACTGGAACAATAGTTAGTAGCCAATAAGCATGAGGCTGCCGTGGCTCTGTGTTTAAATTGAATGGTTTATATTCTCGATCGGGTAGTCAGTTATATTATTTAGTACTACTTTATTCTGCCACCAACGACATTACAGTAAATGGTAACGCCATTTACATATCATTGTGAGGTCTATGTTTTATTTGAATTTGTTTGCTTCGTCAAATCATTGCACTGAACATGATAGAGAACTGACGCGTCAAACAAAACTTGCACCTCATACACAAATTAGTTCTAATTTCGCTGATCGCTTAACCAGACACGTTTATTGCCCTCTAATTTCACTTGATACATCCTGTTTAGCTTCATGGTTCTACTTTACGAGGTGCAAGAATTTCCATCTTTTAGATAGCATTGCGTGGATGAATGGTGTAAATTGGGAATGATAAATTATATCGTTCCGCAATGCACTGCACGAGAAACCTATACCAGACTTGAAGTATTCTGAAAGAACAATTATATTTCCGTTCTGAATGAACACTTTTTCTAACCTAACTGGTAGTTACTACCAATCATTTTTCCTGGTTTCGAGGGGGTTATATCCATCACGACATCACACGATGGTATTCCATTCGATGAAAAAAATAACACACGCATGCCATAAAGACATCACACAAATAAAATGATGTGATACATCCTTTACCGTACATTGCGACAATAAATTGCTAGGCTACTCTGTTGAATCTGTAAGTTGCACATACAATGAATAGCCTACAACATTTACCTTCATTTTAACACTACAGGACCTACAAGGACCTCACTCTTTCGGTTGCTCACCTAGTTTATCGGGTTATGCTGGCAATTCAGAGAACATTTCATCGGTCCGCATACGCGTGCTCACACACACATGAACCACAAAAGCGGTGACAACGTTTGCATGCATTCTGCTGGACAAATTTTACTGGTGAGAATTTTGCCAGCATGCAAATATACGGTCTAGGTAATCAGGCCGACGCTCACATCCCAAGAGGATTTTTCGGTAATTGGCCAACTGACAACCATAAAAGTAGCCCGGTGCTGAATGGGCTTGAATGGTTCGAATGGGCTTAGGCAAGTCTCAAGAATTTCCTTCACTTATTAATAACAATGTGCAGTTGGGTTACAGCTGTAATCCCATTGGAGTCAAATGGAGCTTGGACTAACCGGAGGTCCATTTTTCGGATCAAATTTGATTCCTCCGAATATAATTCGTCGGTTATCACAGAATGTCGTACAGAATAAGGAACTATCATCAGATTTTTGTACTAAACCTGATATCAAACGTGTTCCGTCAACAATAAATGAGAAACCATCAACCACGGTTGGAAAATTACCGGGACATACCGATAGCAATTAGAAGTTGAAATTTTGAGGATACTCGGTGTCCGTAAAGCTGTCAATTGGATTTAAAAATGTGATGAATGAGTCCTTGTTTGTGGGTGATTGCCAGTCAGGCGTCTTAAACATGTCTAATCGGATATTTGGGTAAATTAATTTGAAAAAGGAAATCGGTCCGATAGCAACTGTGTTCAAACGTCCTTATCTGAAAAATCCATATTCGAAAGTATATCAAATTACGTCAGCGACCATCAAATCAACGTTTATTCTGAATCACGAATTGTCAAATAATCCAGTGAGTGATTTAGTACGGATGAAACGGAGCTGTTGAAATTACTGGGAATATCAGTAAGTATACTTGTGTTTTGACTGGGCGGTTTGCATAATTCCAGAGAATGCAGCATTTGCCGTATCTTTCCAATGCTAATATGAGATCGGAAACGGCAGACAGAGGGAAGAGAAAGAAACGGATGAGTAGAATATGTTGGCAAGATGCATTTAGTGGCAAACCAGGAAGCGAATTGTCAACTTTTTCATGTGGTTTACGAACAAAATCGCCAGAAGAATTGCAGATGTGAAGCAAATGCAAAGGGCAAATTGGCGGTAGACTGCTTTGGCAGAAGACCAAAATGTCCGGCTACCGGTGACAGATGGTTGAAATGTAGTTCCGAAATATTTTATCAAAGGTAAGTGGAGTATTGGGGCGAGTACAACTGATGGGACAAAGAATAATATGGTGGAAATAATACGATGAATATATAGGTCATTCAGATGGGATATGTGCTCGGAAGAGCAAGCTATCAGAAACGGTCGTAATAAATAGTCGGGGACCACCAAGCGTACGGCACCAGGATTGTCCCAGAACAATAAGGACAGATAGAGTTGTTAAGAAGTTGAGTTCATGAGATTCAAATTATATGGATGAGGAAGTTAGGATGAGTCGAAGTTACCAGTGAACTCGTGATTCGAATCTACGACGTATAGCTTCACTTTGAGTCTGGCACAGCAGAACAGTTGAAGGGCCTTTCACATTATACGGCATTTCTCGTTACTCTCTACATTTTCTACGTGTGGGTGATTCAGATTTCGTACTTCAGTCTTGATGAGGTGGAGTAGTCTTATACGGCTTGATGACAGCCAGATGTTCGTGCCTTTCCCTATGCTCCACTGAGGCTCTTCAAGCGAGGAGAGGGAACCCTTTTGTGTTGAACATGAAATATTTCCAAAGGGCAACGCAAATCATGGAAATTAGGGCAGTCAGTAAGGTGTTCACAGAATGAGGAAGCCTTGTGTAACCAAATGGTAAAATTATTGAAGGTAACCAATGCACCAATTTTATTGAGATTCTCTAAGGTGCAAGCTGTTCTGAGGAGAGTGCTCTATGGTTGCAAGCAGCTGGTCAAAGATTTACCTATGTAACAAACTTGAGGGTGAAGGAGTAAAGTACAGCGATCAGAAAAACTAGTAGGGGAACGTTGAAATGCTGTGAAAATACTTTCATATTTCACTGATACTGAATTTTAAAGGGTATCGAAGCAGTTAGAAAACGCCCAGGACTGGACAAAACCTATGGTGAGTGAAAATGATAAGTCTAGTTCATTGAAATCACCTGCTTTTATGAACCAGGACAGATTGAGATCCGTATTGAAATAGTTGGAAAGGTTGTCAAATAACTGACTGATTTCAATAACGGGAGTATTTAGTGAAACATAAGCATTGCAAAGGATAAGATGTTGAAAGGAATTTGGAAAAGGTGGCTTTACATGAATTGCAATGCAATTGATCTTATTCATGCTGAATTGAAAGTAGAAGTGAGAAGATTTGCACCCCGTTCGATAGATAAGTATGATTCAAGCCATGATTGCTGGACAGTGTGTGGACACTTGATATGCGAATATTCTAAGTTTTAAAACTAAATAATAAAGGAATCTGTAATGACCAGCTACATGCAATTGCTTGGCTATATATAGGTATATCAAAATCAATTGGCAGTTGAGACGTGTGGTAAATGCGGTGAGCGGTATGATCGTATGCACCTTCTCTAAGATTTTAGTTGTGCGAACCGATGACCCTTTGTTTTCTGTTTTGCTCGTTTTTCTCCCAGAGATTGAATTCACATCGAGGTATAGTATGGAATAACAAGAAAATATAATTTCTTGCGCTGTGGCCAAAAATTATGGAATCAACCAACGGGGATGGAATTGTCAAACCGGTTAGGCAAATTGCCAGTGAAGAACTGAAATTCTGCATACGGCTGCATGCAAATAGCGTCGTTGTTTGTATGACTAGTAAGGCGGTTGACCATGAGGCAGTGTCAACTGTAGGTAAATATTCAGTTCGATTAAAAAATATTCACAAATTTACACTTGTGAAAACGTTCATGAAGTGAAAATAGAAGAACAGTAGCTGTCAATCACCGACCCCAAATCTGCTCCCGATGGCTAACTCTGATTTATGTCCCACTTGCAATAACTCTATAGATCGAACCAGATTGAACTAATTCAATCGACATTTAGTGTGCTGGATGACATGTTTCACACTTTTGCTTCACATCGGTACCGGGATATCTTCTGACCCACACTGTTCAGTTGAAGTTTATCTTGGAGATTCTGAAGGAATACCACAAACCGTCATCTTCATCGTTGTGTTTCAGTTTTTTGTCCGATCCGCTTAAAGGTTCGGTTTACCGAAAAATCTCATTTGAGGGGAACCCATGGAAATGGCTTGACTAATCAGATTGCAAAGGTTTGTGTTGAAATGTTTTTCACTGAATGTTTTTGTTATCAATTTTGCTTTCCATATAGACCCAATTAGGCCCAATCAGCTACTTCGAACGCTGAACGTAACACTATTACACACACTCACGTGTTGGCATTCGTCTATTGTGGTTCAAAATTTTGTTTATTTTTTATTATCAAATGTAAACGCTTCTTCACATGTCGTGCAGTATACTTCGAATCAAATACCGGGCTTTGTATAGTTTATCTGTCGGGCAACTCATGTCTCCCATACCCACTTTCGCTTAACGATGGTAATCTGATATGCTTTCCAACCCCGATTTTCGTAACAAGGTGAAGCAAATCTGTTTATAGCAGTTTTTGGACGGAAGTAGTTAACACAGGAGAAACAAAAAGAGCCCAAAATATTTCAGTTTACGCCCCCCTGAAAAGTGAATTTTATTCATTTTTACCAAACGAAAAATATGTGATAGCACAATCATCAGTTGCTCTTACGATATCGCGATTCTCCACCATTCGGCAATAAAAAAATGACATTATCCTTAAAAAGCTATGCACACCAAAGATTTGGGCTTCTTTATTCAAAAACCAACAAGCCAAAAGAGAACAATTTTCGATTTCGGAAGTTTTAAATACTATGAAATATCCTGTACATATATTTTCTATTTAAATTCTCGTGTTGCATCGTAACTGTGGACCAAATTTGAAGGCGTGTGAGCATATCTCTCTTGGTATTGGGATTTCAAAAACATTGAAAGGAGATTTGTGAAATTCATCTCTTCCTCTATGTTCGCATTTACATTTCTGGATGTATTTTGGTACATGTTAAGGTTATTACTTTTCAGTGGTAAATTAAACATTCTCATGAAACCAAAGGAAAATACATAACCCGATTCATGCACAAGTGTTAGCAATTACAGACACGTTAGCAGGACAAGTCTGACGGAATGTATATCACTCGATTACTTGCGAGTAGTGTGTGTGGGACCTAGGAAGCCTTGTGTGGCTGATTGTCCTTTGGGCTCCATCTTTCGGAATGCCTCATTCTTGCTTTCGTTGTCGAGGTTGGTGATTTCAAAGTGTCACTCGCTGCTCGTTTAGAGGAGTTATTCGCTATTTCACTAGCCTTTGACTGTTTGTGACGTAAATGACAGTGAACGCTATAATCGGGTTGACGCAATGCTATGTCTCCCGCAGTTGTATTGAGTTCGCTCGAGGACGTCACTGATTGTTTCTGTTTGGTTATTGTTCTCTGTAGTCAAGGCGGAATATGTTCGAGCATTCGGTTGTGTAGTTGTCTCACTCTGCTGCCAAAGTAGGTGGGTGCTCACCTACACTTGAAATGACAAATGCAATGAGACTAGGTGTGGAGAGGTAGTGGTTCCTTCATCGATGGCATTTTCAGGCACGTGGTCGTCAAAAGACTGATGACCTTCGTGAGGTAATATGTACAAATAATGGCACAGTTGGGGTGTCCGCTGAATGGAGTGGTAATGTCATCCCAATTTTAAGTTGACCGCATGATGGCCACAATTTATGGGACTGTGATGACTTTGGTCACGGTCGGATGTGGTTGTGAGAGATCGGGTACAGATGATTTTGGATATCTTTTTGACTTCCAAGTGTTGAACAGCGAGCAACAAACTTCTTCCAGCTTGTCGATCATGTGTTCTTTAGAACACGGCCCCGACAAATCCAAATTTGTACTTCATGGAACAGAGCGAGGTAAGTTTAGATACATCCCTGACCACGCAGTTCTACGTGGACTGATCAGCAGATTGATCCATGATTTCGACGAGTACTTCAAATACTTAGAAGCACAATGTTGTTGTTAGCTTCTCCAAAATTAGGTAGATGAAATGAAGTGGTTCTGCGGCTAATTCGTTGTCATAAATTCATTTAGTTCATCTATTCCCACATGTGATCGGTAACACGAAGTTAATTTCCACACAATCAACATTACGTAAACACGGTTCTTTCCACTCCGGACTTGGATTGCCTAATATAAACTTGGGCTGTGAAATTCTACACATTCGGTCGAAATTTGCCGCTCAACAATATTCGAGTATCTGATGATGACTATCCGTGCGCATCGGATGCGAATGCTGCTTGAATATGCGTTTCTTTATATTTGTATTGCCTATAAAATTGTCATAATTTGCAGGCCTAATAAACAGTGCATTTCAGTGCCAGTTGGTGTGTTTTATGTTTTCATTTCGGGCAAACCGGTCATCATTTAGATGATTAGTTATATGATGTCGAAGTGACGGAACATGTTTTTACACTCGTCGTTGGTGTGCACATTAACGAAGATATCGTCTACTTAACGTCCGTAGAGAGTATCTTGTTATATAACTGTGTCCATTTATTGTTCGAAGTGTGAGACAAATACATCTGCCATAACTGGTCCTAGTCGTTCTATTATTAGTCGAGGTGAAACAATAGGATTGTGAATGGTACACCTTACCCTCAAGGTTATCCGACCTGGCTCTCAACGGTTTGTTCAACATCAACACCACACTAGCATATTTTTCAATGCTGAGCTGAGCGTTGAGGCTGTATGATGAATCATATTACACAAATCTAATCTCCTGCTACTCAATTGCCATTCAATTTGAATTGTGAATTCCTATAAGATGCATTCTCTAGATGTTTCGTCATTGATCACAAACGTGTCTGTATCTTAAATAATAGACAATTGCATATCAACAGAAAAAATCAGCAAAGGTATACCTGAAGTAAATGTAAAGAACTTCTGATTTTCTGCTCTCCAATCAGTTCTAATTCGATGATAATGTTAACAGACGGAAAGAGGATATCACAAGGGCATCTCCACTCGGTTCTTGGTTCGCCGATACATTCATGGCGAAAGTTAAAACTGTCTCGTTGAATCCAACCCTCAGCTGCCTGTCACTGAATGAAAGATACGTCAATGACATTTTATGCCCACTGAACGGAGAATGTAGTGAACATCCATTCTTAAAGGCATTCAATGAGTCGCATCTGAGTCTTAGTTCACGTTTGAACAGGAAGAAATCAACCCTAATACTAGCTTGCCACAAAACGTTTATTTCTTTAAATAACATGCAACTTCTTTTTTCTACCAATTTCCTAATTTCCCCGCCTAATGGATATTTCTATGATAATCCACAACTGTAGTTTTATCTTCTGTTCACATGACTTCGCTGATTGGTTCATGTATATGGGGCAATTAAACCTTGTATGATACTCATCATTAGTGTTGAACTGACCTGTTTCTTCTCCTTGATGTGCGATTTAAAATCTCCTTCATTCAGTCAATCTTTTCTACTCTTCGAGGTCTGCTCAAATCCGTTTATATGCTAGAGGACAGATGGTTGGGAATAAACCTCATTATTATGGCACTCAAAATTGTGCAATGCCATACTGCGTGAGGATCGAGCTTGTCTTTTTACATGTTATTCATCTGCGAAAGTGCATTTTCAGTTACATAATGATGACGTTGAAGTTCACTGATTCGTATATGAAAAGAACCATAGGAAAAGGAAAGTGAACGAATCAAACTCAAGAAATAGGCTGACTTGATATGAATATTTCCGTAAGCCACGTTTCATAGAATTCGTGACAGAAACTGGCATCGGTCTTTCTCGACAATGAGAGCAAGTTGCTCATCCGTGTGAATGTTCAGCATCATGTGTGGATTGACCACAACATAACGATAGGTGGGATAATCTAGGAATAGTCGGTTCAACTCAGGTCGCAAGTTACTGTCCATGGTAAACCTAAGGCACCAGAGCACTTAGGAGTGTTAACGGAAGACATGCCATGGTCAAACGGTACTATTCCTCGTACTGACTGCATTGTTAGTTCCTGCTGCACTGCCTGATGAGCAGTGAGTGGTGAGAACAGGAATATCGAAAAATGTGGACTTGACTCGCTAATCATGGAGGAATCTAGAGAAATCAACCATTGTTTAGTGAGGGGTGATGAGTAGTAGATGGTCCACCGCTCCATAGGGTATCTGAATGAGACCACTGCATCATACCACGATAACGGTAACTATACCGTTTTAACTAGAAGGTTAGTTGCTGTCACTTCAAGTAAATTAAATAAATTAAATTAAATTAAATTAAATAAATTAAATAAATTCAAATCTGGGTCGTTCAGTCGTACATGGAGTTGGAAGATCATTAGAAAATTTGGAGTGAGATGGCGACCGATTGCATGTAGGTTCACCTGCAACGGTCAATTAGATATCGGACTGGGCAACAAGCTTTCGGATAAGTTAGTGCGTGAGAGAAATGAACAAAGCTTGCTCTCTCTACAAAGGTAGGTTTTATACGGACTATGCTCAATGGATCGACTGTAATTTCCGTTTGCACAGGATCGGACCTATACCCTGGTCTCAAAGATCTCTGGATATAAATCCAACGGCATATTTCCTGGGCGGTTATGTTGAGTTGAAATTTCACGAACTCAAGACAGAGAACCTGGATGCTTTGGAAAATCAGTGGAACAGTCGAAGAGCTGGTGAGTTTGTCAGAACGATTCAGTACGGAAACGACGAAGACAAAATATTTGACGCTACATTTCAAGCAACAGTTCCCTGATGAAACATCCGCTGGATTCTCATCAGTTGGAACATATCGCCACTCACGGTGTGATGTACAGTTCCCTATGAGAGTAATTCCATTGGCCACAAAGGAGACGAATGGCACTGACAATAATAATTCACTGCAAAACAGTGTTGCAATCCGTCCATGGAACAAGATGATCTATATTCATTTGTTACTCGTGAGAGTTGTCATTCAAAACAGTGTTCCAAGAACAGCCGTAATCAATTCAGGTCACTGTATGGTGAGAGATTGGCACCGTGCCACTCGGGGTTGTCCCACTTTGAAACGGCAAATAGGTCCACAGTCTGATTGGAACCGCAAATACCCAACTGGACAATAACCAGTTCCTGATTCGGCACTATAGATGTGCAGCTTTACTGACCAATACAGTGGGTATTTAGTTACCAGACATCTATCGACGCGAATGGGAATTAAAGATTGTATGTTCTTCGAACATTTCTTCCATCTGCCTCGCGCACGTTGAACTGACTGGCGGTCAAAATCCAGACACTGGTTGCATACACCGCGAATGATCGGCATTGCTGGCGGCAACATAAGAGAGACCAAACCCAAGGGATCATACAATGGAGCCACATGTTTTACGACAGATAAATAGCAAGAGTTGTTACATGGCACGATTTACTTTCGGGACGATTTCGCTGCATCTCGACATGGAGCATACTGCAGAACGATACAGTTCAAATAAGTTAATGTAAAACAGTGTTGTGCGACAAATATAGGGGGAATTACAATTGTCACCATGGTGAAGACACATTACCAAACAGCTGTTTCTGCTGACACAATATGGTTTTTCATCGATGTATTGATACGGCTTCGGCAAACCTCAATAGCCTTGCATTCCTGATCACGTAGATGACCCGAGACGCAGTGTATCGGTCAGCTGGATGTTGAGTCATCTGAAGGTGACGAGCAATGGCAGACGACCAGAACTTTTGACTTCGAACGTTGAGAATATACGTTTGATCTGACCTCGAGTGCATCACAAGACATTGTGCCCAATTTGGAATGTGTTCAATTTCTCGGTTAGACAAATGTCGTTCTGTTCCATCCACGCAGGTTGCTCCGCAAATTCGTTGATCAGATAAGATTTGGTGAACAGAGGTACACGTTATTTTCACCGAGGTTTTGGGGATACCAATCGTTCGATGAACATTTATTAGGTCAGTTGAATATTATGTTCTAGTAATCGCTGAACCAAGTCGCCTTTTGAACAGGCATTGATATCATCACATTTGAATGGAAGACAGAGAATGACTAGTGATTTCTCTTTTGAACAAGTCGTTTATCTGGTAACTATAGGCCTGTTGTGCCCTCTGATAAACGTATAGGGATGAGCGTTTTCGGTCGACGCCTCTTTCAGCTGTTGTAGTTCGCTGTCAATCATGTTTCCATGCAAATTCGCCCTAGTCTCTGAAATGGTGTTTGGACCAGGCTACGTTTATATTCCACAGGCATAAAGCTGTCAGTGTGCAATTATAGGCTTGTCCAAGTTTCTTTTCTATGAGATCAGATTTGGCGATTGTTCCGTCATTCCTCCTAGTCATAATAATCTCGAGGAAGAGAAGTGCATTGTCCACTTCCGCGCCCATCGTAGATCGTATATTTGAATGCAGATGACTGAGTTCATCCATAATCCACGTCGTCTATTCTAGACTTTTGTGATGACAGGAATATCATCAACGTATCTTTTGTAAAGTGCTCGCCCTCACACGTTGGCCGAACCAAATTTTCCGAAACAACCAGTAACTTTTGCGGTCGCATTAAATGAACTTCAATTGTGGGCTGTGTCTTGAGATCTAGGTTTCTGTATTCCACCGAAGAAAATAAACAGCACAGAGACACAGGCACAATTCTAATATCTATTCGAACAGCCCAAATATTCATACCAACTTCGAAAGATGCGCAGACTTGGTTACAAGCGGAGCTTGTTGACTTGAAATCACAGTAACTGGTAGCGTCGTCCAAACATTAGTCACTTACCACATCTGAGTGCATTTTTAATATTGAAAATCTACAGTTTCAAACTGGTTTGGTAATTTTACGCCCTACCAAAGATTTCGGACCCGTGCTGACTCACGGGAGTGAATATGAGCAAATGGAGACCGTTGTTCACCATCCCAGCAAGTCTGTATTCCAAGATAACTGCGATAATCCGGAGGAACTAGAACAAGTGGTGTCGGCAGAAGCACATATCCTACTAGATGGACATTTTACCAGTGAAACCACAGCTCAACATCTGAAGCCAAAAGTAAATCAAAATCCACAACTGCACGGTCCACCAAAACTACACAAACCAGAATTCTTATTTCGACAAATACTATCTATGAATAATTCATCACAGAACGAATTGGCAAAATGGGTGTTGAAATTGCTTAAGCCACTTCATGTTTCAATGGTCAGAGACACTATCAAAGAAAGTTTCGAAATGGTAGAGATCTTTGTACCAGATCATTGTGAGAGGGAAACACACGGCTTCTTTTGATATCCAATCACTGTTCACGAACTTCCCATTTAAGGAGGCCATACGTGTCATCTGCGACAACGTCGAGCAAAACAAACTCAAAATGGGTTTAGCAGTGTCAGTTCAGGAACGACAAACATCATCATGCTCAACAAATGGATCGTTTTCCTTCCCCGTCCGCGCTCACAGATAAATTGACGCAGTCGCAATGGGATCCCATTTTATCAGATATATTTATGGCTCACTTTAAGGAATATATGAGCTTGTAGCCTCAAAAGCGCAGTGTACTATTAGGGATAACCGGAAACCAGAATCTAAGGCTTGAAGTTTGGGACCGCATAAGGTCCCAACAGGTCAGGTGTGGTTACCAGCCGAATCACAATAGATTTCTCCTTGCCACGAAAATGATCATCATTCGAGGGTGTGGAAACTCTGACTTCCGAAGTGTCAAGTGAAAACTCTGTGCCAGCGATCGCAGTTTGGCGTATCTTGCCCATAGAAAAGGCTTTCTTGCCACGAAACAGCAGGATAATTGCCATTAGGAACAAACAGTTTGGTATTGATTTTCGAGTAGCGCTTTTTTCTCTGGAATTGGTTTGATATAAAAGGCGAGTTCGAGGAATTACTTGGATTATTTTGAAAATCTACCACAGTGTGTTCTGGTCCTCACTGTAAATCTTGAATGAAGAAGGGCAACATTTGGTGGACTATCCGACAGCAAATCACGTGATCATAAAAATGATTACCACGAATCTCCTAATCGACACGGAAATTCCAGAAATACAGGTTGGTTTCTCTGAAACGGTTTGCCTACCCATTTAACTGCTCAATTAAATCGTATTATCTGTTCATTATCTTCACAAAGAAATGGTATTGATGACGCTGACTTTTTACCACATGCGATGAGTTCGTGGGAATGCAATCTGGATCATTGGCTTCATAAATTCTAAATTAGACTGTCCTTTTGGACTATTGAAAAATATACTATATGCTGATGTTCATCCATCAATGACTTGGCTTTACAGTACATTTTACGGGTTAAAATTTTGTCCGAACGCAGAATATATGGCCTAGACAACAGGCCGGATGCTCGAAGCCCAAATAGATGTTTCGATATCTTGCCTACTGATAAGTAGCCCCGTGAAGAATGTCATTCAAGATGACTTGGAAATTCTCCAAAATTCTTTTCACCACTTAAAAACAATCATTTATTTTTGGTCGTTTCTCAACAACTAAATGGTCATTACCTTTTCAAAATTGCCGTCATTGCCGAATGAAGCTCTGTTACAGTTTCATTTCCAATGAGAAACCGATGTCGAATGAAATCATTTCGGCTACATGTACATTTTGATCTTTCCTCTATCTAATTATTGGTACATAGCTCTACTTGATCGTAGTTGCGTATTGGATCAGCAAGGCAAACTCACAAAAATGGAAAATCACATTCATGGGAGCTGTTTTTGATATATTAACAAACCTGTGCTGGAGTGATGGGTACAAGCCTAAAGATGGAGTAAGTTCATCATTGACACAAGTGAGACAAACTACATGAATAAAGAAGGACATGACTATGGGGGAAGCGATAAGCATACGTTGCACACGTGAATTGGCAAAACAGAAGGGTGATAAAAGTAGAGAAGTAAAGAATATTTCAAACTGAATTTGAATTAGATTGTAAACGAGCAAGCCGTTAACAATACAGAAACGTCTATGATCGAGACCTTTCTTCTTTGTTACAATTCAGAAAGCAGGAGTTAAATAAAACACGGTTAAACACTGAATAATGTACCTGTCATTCACCTCTGTTGTAAATCCGTAGTCTGTTTACTGTATCTGATGCAATCGGATGTCCCAATTGTCCCAGTTATCGATACACGGAAATACGAAAATAATCTGAGTGGGACAGCTGCTTGAATTTCACATATAATTCATTTAAACTATGGTTGAATAAAGTGAGGCGTTTGTTGGACAAGCTCAAATGTGAACCGACTACTGAAACAAACTAATGTGAAAAGAAATAGTGTTCCTGAATAGCAATAGAAGCGTTGACGTGCCAAATAAAATGTAAATGTATTGTCCGTGGCAAACGGGTGGTTCTCAAACCGTCTATCTTCCCGGTTTGAGTAAGCGGCACTTCATCTTCCATATCGTGTGTACTGTTCTTACTTTGATGACAAAAGCGGTCGGATATTCCTTCAGGTCCGAAAAATTCTTTCGTTTGGGTTCTTGTATCAACTGACGCAGTTGATGGGTGGTGTGTTGAACAGGGCGAACACATCCATGTGGAATCTGACCTGCATAGTGTGTGATATAGTATAGGACTTAAACTGAAAACAAGCTGCGTAATTTAGAAATCACAGTTAGTCATGTTGCCGTGGCAGATGTTTTTGTTACGAACGCACAAGTGATCCTCAACGAAGACTACGAAAAGCTTGCATCTTCTTTGGTCACAGAAAACGAATTGGCCTTTCCCGGGAAGCCAATCCGAAAAATCACGAGCGTTCACTGGAGCGCCAGCTGTGGTCGAATGAGTGTGGACTTCAATGCGCGGTACACCTTCGAACTGATGAGCTGAACAGTCTCTTTGTATATGTCTCTGTCAACCATATCCACTGCTGGGACATAAGATCAGTGCAGTCATCAGGTAACTTATTTGAACTCCATCAAATAATGTCATAACCCTCTCAGTTTCTTGTGTCATCGTCAGCAATATACTGAATCACAACATTTGTGAAGTTGTGCTGCCTAATTCACTCAAAAGCAATTGCCTATCACCAGCCGAATAGAATACTTGTTAATGAACAACAGGACCGATTACTGACCATAATCTCCATGTGATTGAACTGTCAACTGCCATCGGACAACTCACAGGTGGACAACCCATTGATCAATGAAACGATGGACTGTTGCAGATTTGCGTGAGACAAGTCGTCAGCTGATCGAATAATGGAGACGAATTTGTGGATGAATAGTACCTGTCAACTTGCCACAAATTAGTATGCGAACGAGATGAACATCCAAGTGATCGATCACGATCTGCATTGTGCAGGCACGGAAAAGAGCTGTTCAATAAAATGCAAATCATTGGAGAAGGGAGTATCATTTCGTGGTTATTGACGCGAGAATTGGTCAGACCAGTTTATACGGAATTCATGCTGAGAAAAATGAAGTTATTATATTTTATTTGAGTATTGACACGCCCGTATCAATCTGGTCGAGAGCAACCAGGCGATGTAAATTTACATTTGTCTTGATTGATTTGTACGAAATTCCGTTCCACAGGGAATCACCATCGAAACACAGGATCGCTTGTATGGTAAATGCACATAAAACCAACGCATTAGTGCAATCGTGTACCGAATTTCTTTTCACACAGTCACACAGCTTGAAATAGAACAGAATGGAACAGAAGCATCAAATTACAAATGGGAACAACTTAGTTGTGAGTCACTTAGCTGTCACCCATTCAGCTCGTTTCTTCAAGTACGTTGATGAAAATAACTCAGAAGAACAAACATTTCCGAGCGGTTTGGTCTTCTGATAAACAATCACAAATTTCTAGATTGCATTCATTCCACTGTGAGATCACGTTATCTAGAAGACAGCACCACTGTTGAATCAACTCTACTTACAAGTGTAAACCGTGTGAAATATCTCGGTTTTAAAGAACTTGCATTCGATCTTTACATAGAGGCGTTGCTGTCTGGAATGTTCATCGATTGCCATTTCGAATTTCTGAAATCCAACGGTTCATTGCTTCGCAGTCTGCTATTTCTTCTTTCGTACATCAGTGTATGTTTCCAATGTTTCCACATTGTTCTGTCGTATTTATTTCTCGTTTGTTGAAAAGAGACTACATCACTGTTGGTAGAGGTCTGTACAGAATCGGTCTTTTTTCTGGGTGTAGGCGATAAGCATACAACATTATCCCTTTCAGTTGTCGGAAATATCAAAGCAGACTGTTCAAGGATTTTTTATCTGAACCGTCAACACCTTTTAACGTACGAAGACGTTTTTCATATGTTCATTTAAAACATGCTCAATTCAGTGTAACAATAGATTCATAGAAGAAAAATCCAAAGGAGGTTTTCTTGGTTCATGAACTGGGAAAGAACGCGGCGTGAATAATGTATCAGCAATTTTTCTCGTGTCTTATGGTAGAAAATTCCCATGAGTCTGTTGATAACTTCAATAAAACGTGTCCTCAAAATGACAAAACAGACGGAACAGAGCGAGTAGTCTCATCAATGACCGAAACTGCTCTAGATAATAAGTAATAAAATGGTTGATGAGGTTACGAAATCCAGTTACGTTGTGAAGGACAGTTGACCAGCTACAATTTCAAATGTAAAGTTACCTATCCACAGCGAAAAATGAGAAAGTGGATCAATTACAAGATCTGTCTACATGGACACTATCCACACTTCATTACAAGATAAGCGCAGTGCAAACACTGTTTCTCGGGCTAGAGAGGATTTCGACGACAGAGCCACTGGAGGGAGAAATCACTCGATATAATAAAACAGTGATGCCAACTGCGTATCCAGCATAATTCCTGGCAATCTAATATCAACTCAAGCTGATAAAGAATAGCCTTTCACTGTGCTTGGATGTGAAATCAGAAATAGCTTACAAATGAGACGTCATGATGAACATGACCAGCAAAAGTTTGAAGCCAACTTCCAGCGAATCTACTTTACTGCCGAACCGGTAATTATGTTCATGTTATTCCCCGGTCACACGTCATACAATGGTTCCACATATCCGGATGTTGCCGGAGAACGAAAACTCAACACGATTGCATCATCGATCGATGTAAGAACAGTGACAACCTCAAATCGTTATGAGACAAGGCAATACGTCACTGCCAGTCAGACAGTCGTAGTGATTTCCCTAATGGAAAAACTGGAAAAACATTCCTTCAATGAGCGACGCGACACCATCACGTCATCCAACCAAGTATATGAAGCAATAGATTTGGTTCAATCAACATGATTACTCATTCCGCTGTCGCAGCAAATCTCACATGAACGAGGTTATGTGTGTTCGCGCAGCGCAAGTGGAGATCAGCTTTTTGACTGCTGTCATTAGATTCAACGATATTCGAACTTGTCAATCAGTTTGACGCGAGCATCTTAATTGATTGGTGGTAGTGGTAGTGGCGATGTGATAGTGGTGATGCATTATGCGTCAGACGCGCCCAGAAAGCTGCCCAACCTGAGAAGACAGGCAAGGTACAAAACTGTTCAACTTCCTTTACGGAATACGAGTAATGATCGTCATACGGTTTTCCCAATGTATGGTTTGAGAAGGTGAGCTTTCAGTGAGAGATATGCACACGTTGTTTATTTTCTTGCTATGCCAGGTTAGAAGATAAATAAGAGGAACGCTGTTCATATGTGAAATGAAACTTGAACTATTGGTTACCAGTGTTGTACTTACCTGTTTGTTTTGGTTCATGGTTACATTTCAACAATATTTACCTGCAACTAATGAATATTCAACTAATTCTGCTAACACGGTTGGATGAGGACACTCGATTAAGACATCAGAACACTCGGCATCAAAACAATTAGTTGTCACATGCCCACTTGTGATAAAATATTACACGTTTTATAGATTTTGCACACTGGATGATGGAAAATCAGAAAGATAGTCGGTAATCTTGATTAAAGCAATTGACAAATTCGTGTCAATACAGTAGAGGTGTTATCAGTGTTACAACATATATTGTGTTGATAACTATCAGTTGCTTGGGGTTATTGATTACGTCACGTTATTTTTGTGGGTAACCAGGATACATTAAGAGATCTGAAATATTACTTCTGAGCGCATAATGTGGTGTTGTTTTGTGTGGATTGAGACTCAGTCGACGGTTGCCGAGATCTGGCCTTTGGCATTTCTTGCTGCTCTCACTTTGACAGTTTATTTGGGAAGAGGGACTCCATTAGTATTCATCCAATGATCCGATTCTATCGAAAAGATGGTAAGTGTCATTGGACCGATTTTCACAGGTATCTTGTTTAACCAACTCGGGTGATACGCCTTTATTCGTCGAGACGGTCTTTCTGTGGTTCTGCCTACGTCACCTGCCCCACACTGAGAGCTGGAATGCACGGATATTCTGCGTTTCATTTGTAAAATGAGAAATAGTCGAGAGCTGAACAAAACATGTATTCAGGCAGCGTAATAACATCGTTCTGAGTTGGGATATTGAGAACAGACGATTGAGATCGACTGTTTACCATTTCTGCTTTAATGCTACTTCTTATTTTCGACTGCTTGATGACAAAGTGTGATATCCTGAATTTTCGTAACATCATTGACGAAGCACCCGGGATGTGTAGTCGGAATAAGAAATTATTTCATCCTTCTACTTATTCTTTATAGACCATATCTTTATTACATTATGGGTCAATGACTGTATAAAGTGCCTTTTCTGTCTCAATAATACGAATCTGTGGTAGTGTATGCATGGACGTGACAAAATGTCCTTACTATTAAGTGATCGTCCTTGTGAGCCATCGGACTGATGTGACTGAAATGCGTCCGAGAAAAGCAACCAATATGTGGATTCTATTTCCAATGTGATTTTATACCTTTATAGGCCTAATTTAATTCACCTAATAAATTGAAAGAACCCATCCAAGTATCAAATCTAAAATCATTTTTATGCTCTTCCTGAAATGTATTGGGAGGGGTTATGTTTGAGACCAGTTCTAGACATGAACACCTTGTTACATCATGTGATAGAAACGTAATGAAATGAAATTATCCAATCTACCAGATAGAAGATTCATTCCAATTTGCAGATGTGTCCAACCAGAGGGTCCACTAACTCAATCTATCTTCTCTACCTGCGAGTGTTTTTCGAAGAAACAATCAAAAATATAAGGATATTAGATAGTAGATGGACCTCAAGTACCCTTTATTTACACTGAGCCTGAAAGCATTAGAAAAGAAGTTTAAATCCTAATCTTCTTAGGACCTAAATTAGGAGATATCTGTATGACCTAATTAGAGAATCGTATTATCTCTGAATAACTGAAGCAGCTGCAAATGTAACGGCGTATTATGTACTAGGCTCAACATCAACATCAGCAACATTAACTTAAGGGATGTAATCGGGTCAACTTTGTGACCTGATTCAATTAGGTATTCCACAATTGAAGAAACCGAAGATTTGACGTCATTCTCTGTGTCCGCATTGCGCGGTGTCATCGTTTTTGCCAACCATTCGGGTATGTTCTGTGACGCTGGTTGAGTCAAGCAGATATTCATTCGGCCTGTGGATGCGTCACCGTAGCTGTAAGTGAACTGATAGAAAACATGTGAGACACTGGGTTCGGCAAGACTGTCTGAATGACTTTTGAATCCTGACCTGTTGGTAATCAGTAACTGAAGTAGTTGCACCACAGTCTACGAGTGTCTTATGTTTGACCCAAGGTATACATATATTTTTCAATGAGGAAGTGGTCATCTTCGAATATTAAAACGATAGAAACTTGCTTCTTGTTAATTGTATTTGATGTGTATGGTCGGTTAAAACTTACAACGTTTTCTGCTTAATTTCACGTGTTCATCAATCTCTTCGACTATGCATGTACCATGCGTCCGTCACGTTGTTGTTTTGCATGAAAATGACGCGACAACCCGATTATCGCTTCCCGCGACTATTGAGATGGAGAACACGGTTATTAGAGAAGAAATAATTAGCGTGCATTGCGAGATGAAGAGATGAAGTGACCCGTTTGAAAGATTTTATATCTGACGGTATGTCTTCCATCTTTCAAATGTGCATATCTTCTTCATGATTGCACTGCCTGATTCCTTATCTGGTTAGTAAACTGCAATGCAGAGCAGCTCTGCAACCAAGAAATCGCTTACAGTCGGGCAGACTTGGTTCTTACATGTTCACGTTGAGAATATTAGCGCATCTAGCGTGATTTGTTTCCACTGATGTAAATTCTTCTCCGAAATGGTACGTCTGAATCAACTCGACTACAATTCCCGTGGCTTCTGGCACTTCGAACACAGACAACGGTCCGAGCCGGACAGTAATTGTTTGGAACATCGTAAATCGAGCAATCTGAGGCTTCATAAAAGCACCAAACAAGTAAAAAATATTCGAGATTTCCCTGTTGCATACTGTTTTTATACTGATTGCTCTTCCCAAATAACATACAGACAGATAATTTACCTTCAGTTTTCGTGGTGTTTGATTCTAGGCCGATAGATTTTGGGAATAAATTGCTTCGGTCGAATAATAGTTAAAGCGTGGGATTTTGAAATGTCTGAGGGAGGTAGCCATTGTATGTTGATAGATTGTCGTAGGCTTTAGGGCGTCAGTTACCATCAGTTACCCATCTCTCACTTGTGGCTCAGAAAATCTGAAGCACGCCTGACCAGCCACATCCCGGCGAACCGCCTAACAGGAGGGCTAAATCAAATATAGGTAACTAAGGCAAAAATTACTCAGAGAGACGATGTTCGGCAAACGGGGACAGATACTCCCGAATAAGCGGACAAGATCTCCCGACGCATCGGCTACAAAGGAAAGCTATCCAATCTAACAAACCCGCTATTCCGGAATTGGCAAACTAGCCGCACAACACGCCACCGGCTCTGCAGCACAGTTGGTTGCATTTGGATGTGCAAAGGCTGAAAGGAGATCGTCTGGATAAAGCCTGGATTAGTCACCGTTATTTCAATTTCCACTGCGGACTGGGCAATCGAGTGATACAACAGTCCTGAACAGTGCTGGGGACACCAACCCGCACAATTCTCCAGAGAACCTCTATGACTAATTCTGGAAATATGCGATCTGATCATACCAAGGCTTGTCCGGCAAGTGACGCTCCTCGTGCTCCAGTGGTCGAGGTGACAAGACAACAAGCTGGAATACTGAACTTTAGGAAACAGGCTTGTGCAGCCTGTTGGAATGAAAGGACTCTATTATACGTTGGCAGCCTCAGAATGACGACACTGTTGAACTAAAACTGAAACATCTACATGTCTTGTTTCTCAGAAGTCCGCATAGTTACCTGTGGCACTCGGTACATAAATGTTTCAGGACACGAGACAGCTTGCTAGCTTTATCGCAGCCACAAGGCAGAACACTTTGGGAGCCACAATGTCACATTCGATACTAGCAATGAATCCAAAAGCACCGTGATCGCTTGGAAGCCGATTTCCACAACACGTCCTTTTCCACGTTTCGAGGGCTTCCACAGAACCTCGACAGTGATTGCGATGATGAATTGAACGCCAATTTCCATGATATAATAAAATGGGTCAAGAAATGTGACATTCCGGACATCGCTTGGAACTGGATTGCTCTCACAGGTCCCTCGGATGAGTCAATGCGAGACGTCCTAGGGAACGATGTTTACCAGATTGGATCTCCGAGAAGTCATTCAAGCTCTCAGCCTAAGAAAACGAAACCCAGATATCAGGAAACGGCGAACACTACACATTGCAACAGGGAGCTTCGCTCTCCTGAGTGAAAGCGGTAATGGATCAAAAATTCTGAACCTGTTGTGACTTCAGTGGAGATTAGTGACTTTACCAAGCTATTCCGCCTCATTTGCAACGCATCGGATAGGCGCCGCAAACAGAGTCGTTCCTGTGCAGCGCAGCCGGCCATCGTATACATGAGCACAGAAGAAAAATAGAGTGATGAGTAGAGCAGGTCGATTGGTGGCTCAGTCGACCGTCATACCACACGATGGATCCACAATGCCAGTTCTCGGAGGGCAGTACAATGTCGGCTGTGATCCGCCGAATACTAATGAGATTTCACAATCGACTGTCAGCTGAATAACGAGAAAGCCGCTTGTGGACAGCATTTACACTATCGCCCTGCTCGGCAACGGACATGACCTGTTTGGAACTTGTGTGGCGCTCCTCACAAAACTCAAGGGCTGTTTGCCGTTTATCCCTGATTGTTGAGTGGACCTTTGTGACCATGGGATATATACCTCTTCCACCACAATCAAGCGCAAGCATGAACTATATCCAAAATCGCATAACCAGAAGTCTACAAGGCCGTAGGACCGTTCTGTTTCAAAAGAGCACTCTTGTTATCAAGCAGACTATAAAACGCGATTGCTCTTGCCTGATAATAGAAAATGTCAAAATCTGTCTGCTGCAGCCATTTTCAGTAGCTAAAGTTGAAGTGCAAACCTCTATGATGTCAAAAGTCAGTTCTTCGTGAAAAGCAGTCAGTATATTGATAGAGTGCGCAACAAAGAAATCTCGATATAGGTAAATATTCGGTCGTTCAAAAAGTCACTTGCACCAGTCACATTGCTCGGTTAACAGTGCACCAATAAAACGTCTCTCTGTGACCAATCCGGGAGCACCATGAATGAGGCAAATCAAAAACATCCAACACACAAGAGTGTACTATTTTCTATGGAATAAAGTGAACATAATCAGTACAAACATTCCACACACACGATTCCGCGCATCACGAAATATCAACAACTGGTGGATATGGTAATATTTTAGACGAAACTAATTTCGTCCAGCATGAAATTCCACACTGATCTAACCTGGCTGAGAAGCTTATGACCCGATAGTCAATGTCCAAATTTTAGTTCGTTTCTTCCCGTTGGTTTCATTATCACCATTACTTATTACTGATTGCCGTTGCCCCCGATGATTTTTTTACCCAGAATACCCCGAGAAAACCGGCCCCAGTGTACCTATTTCCAAACATCATGCTCGCAACATTTTACAAAACAGTTTTCCTTCAGTTTTCAGCCTCTTGGTTTAGGCCTTTTATGATGATCGCTTGACCACCACCCGTCAACAGTTCCTTTTCATTTACAGTTTTCGCGTTTGAACTTATCGCATTTCGTGTAAATATCCAGTGCGCATCTACAATGTATAATTTAACACTTATTCTGGTTGACTAAATGAAATGCACCGAGGAACTTCACAAATCCTCCCTTTTTTCTCAGAAAAATCTCCCCCCTATTCATCTAACTTCCGCAAAAATCAATTTTGCTCCTTTTCGGCTGATGGTTCAGTTTGCTAGCCCACTGGAATCCTCGATAAAATACAATTAAATGCATGTTCGTTCTGTTCAGATAACCCTTACCAGGCATTGTATTTGGTGGCTTTGTTTGTTATCTCGTAGCGGCAATCTCAAAAAGGAAACACGGGAGGAGAAAATAATGTGAAATATATAAGTGGAGAACCACATTTGTGGAATAAGGTCGATGCAGAAAGTGCGTGGATGCAAGAGCACAAAGACTCAATGTGCGCAACAACAGGATCCTACAATTGCATTATTCGAACTCCAGTATGACTTCTAACAGCCTGCTCGCTGCACTGCTCCTCCTCAAGGAAAGAAACACAGTGTCAGTGTTATTTACTCCTTCACCACACACGTACTGAGATTATTCGGTTCTCATTGTGAAGGTAATTTTACAAGACCACTGTCGATCATAATTGTTGTGTCTGGTTAGGGTCTCACACACTACGCGGACAACCGATCAATATTCCTCTCATGAATGGACAAACCGCCAATTTGCCGCGATATTTAACCATGCTTTAGCGCCAGCAGTATTGACCTATCGATTCTGCTGTGTACTGATTGGTCTGCCTCGGCTGCGCGTGACGGCACAAGTAGTTTAATTCTTTATGCCAACTCTTTTGCTTATTTGCCGCTTAGGCGCCGGCTACGGCCGGGTTTTGTGTTTACAATCGCATAAATAAATGCAACGCCACCATTACATGTTCTGCTACCGGTTGTGGACACAACAATAATGCATCGAAATCACTGAAATACATGGCCAACCATTCCACTTGGTCCCGTTAGCAACTTGTCCGTATCAAGTAAAATAAGCCTGTGTCCACCATATCTCATTACTCTTGCTAATGTGCTAGGTTATCTATCTCGACCCCACTGTTATCTACTTGCTGACTCTTTGAATCCGAAATAGGCCCACTGCAGCGTCGCAAAAACTCACAGTGGAGCGTTTAGTTCAAAAAGCTGCAGTGAACGTGTGCTTTTTAATGTACTTCGCATATCACCATGAGAAAAAACAACTCACTGAATTGTGTATATTTGAGTTCTACATGATGTAGAATCATGTGAAGCAGGCGGCTTTGGTTCAATGAAATAATCTGCATTGAAGTTGTACGGTGTCGAGTCATGAACCACGTAATATGCTTTACCGGTGATTCTTATCAAGATTATCTTCAGTATTCTTCAGTATTCAAAAGAAGTTTTACGCCTTGCGGATCGCTTTCAAACTGCGAACATTCACCGTTGGTTTTTGTTTCCTTGTACCTCAATTTAGCATCCAGTTGATTGCCAAGTTATCTCGAAACTACACACCCATATTGGTTTGTATTTCATTCTAGAAAATTGACGTTCGAAAAAACGCTTTGTTCTAACTTTGTTGAAACTCATATAATGTGGAAAATCACCAGTTTTTTTAGCATTTCTGTGGCCAATTCCCCTGTATTATTGCATATGTAGTTATTTTCGCCAAGAACAGTCTCATTTATTCATTCTATACAGCATTCAGCTCACTGATTTTATCTGTAATGAACCAGCTTGTAATTTTTTCATTCAAAAAATCCACTTTTGGCCAGCTTCCGCATAGCGGTAATCACTGTGTAGTTGAGGTCTACAGGATGCAGTATCATGTGAAGCACGCGGCTTTGGTTCACCATGAAATGCCAAATGAGTCGCTCATGTTTTTGAACCTATTCATGGGGAAATACTATCATTGGTCAAATTCAAATGGAACCTTACCTTTTTCTGCCGTGATATTTCATCCCTCACTTTTCAGATTTCCATTGATAGGGTGTATTTTACCGTTCTCTTCACGACAACGCAATAGGTGGATGATAATATTCAGTACACTGTTGTCGCATGAGACCAACAAGGTTCCCCATTATATTTGATTCGAAGTTCATTGGGGAAAGTTATATTATTCATTGTATTATTGTTTTTCCAAATTTGCGGGTCCAGATGAGAAAGTGTATCGTATTGATTTTTCAATGACTAACTGATCCAATCGACTGACAGACGCAAGTTTCTGCCACAAATTCTCATCATTTATGAGGAGTTCAATTAAAATTAAAATGCATCTCTTTTCTGAACTATCCTACTAACTGTAGAGAGAAGACTATTCTGCATTCAGAATATATCGATTTATTGGTACGAAAACTACAGATTTTATACGATGAATGAGGATCATAACCAAATCTTGGCCCGCACAATAAAAGGTTCAGCTGTTATTCTCCGTCAGCCCTTTTAAGTGGCAACAAACCCTATTGGTTCTTTCGGCTCAGATGACATTGGGCTTTTGATTGGTTCTTCGGTAGGCTTCGTTCGCTCCGAACTTGTCCTCGTTTCAGGATAGGCGAAAACGTGCCGACAGTTCGAAAAACCTTCGCGCTATCTGCTAAAGAAACCAAGCCATCTGTTGACAATGACCCAGGTTCGAAAAAAATGTCACATAGAATATAGATGTTTCTTTGTGATGAAGATAATATCACTATTCCGATATGTCTTTTCGTCACGACGAGGATACACCTTGTACCGTGCGCCCATAATCCAATGAGCTAATCGGAATGGCCTATTTAATCCGGAGATGTAATCGTTACTGACAGGTCAATGGATAGAGGCCGGACGAAGTCCTATCTCAAAACCAGCTGATGAGAAATATTGGGTTCTTACCATTGTCGTCAGGGAGAAGACACTCCAGTAAATGAACAAGGAGAGAAACAGTTCACAAATCTGAAAAGCTCCACTACATGGACGTAGTAGTAGCGTTCCCTCGGATTTATATCGACGGCGGGAGAGATCATCGCACATCATTGAACAGCTATCACCAAACTAATTTTGCCATCCTTTGACCCAAAAGATGCTATCCCTTCCACGTTTCGCTTTCTCTGTGGGATGCATGGGGCTGAGGACTGAATCCAAAAAGTAGATCGTTAACAAAGCACCATCGAAGACAAGGCAGAATACTTGCACAATCAGACCTTACCCGACAGACCAGGAGAAGTTCTTTCACGGTTGCATGTTATTTTCCAGTGTTTGGTTACCGCTCAACTATGTTCTGGGTCAGAGTTCCCAATGAAAATTCCGTTCTGTCTTGTGAGCAGTCGCCAAATCTTATATGCCCAGAAGTCTCCATCGTTCCTTCGGGAAACACAATTCTTATTTACCTGCTCTTCAACTTTCTCATCCCAATTCTGAATATGTAAAAGAGACCACAATGAGTTGCGACCGTGAACCTCCAACTCTCGGTAACGGTAACGAATAAGACACAAGAAGAAGGAGAATCGATTCTCCAACCTAAGCATTCGTCTCATTCAGCTGCTATCCGCATCCGCACACATTGCCAGAAGGGGCAACAGTCTGCCCTACCTGGAATTCTTCAAAACGTTTAAAATGGATGTTCATTGTGTCCTCGAAACACGCATACAAAACCAAACTTCAGAGTTAACACTTTGCTTCCGAGCTACAAACTGGGGTTCCCGTTTCACTCTTCGCATGACGGGTCATTTGGTGTCTAGTGCTTGTGGTAAGGCTGGCATTGGCATCGTTCTCGGCATGAAAACTGAGCGTGCACTGCTCGACTGGATTCCAATGAGCAGTCATCCGTTTGCGATTCGGGTGAATGGTTCTATACATGTAAACAGCACCAGACTGAAGAGTCCATGCCTGTTTGTTGTTTCTGTGTATGCTCCAAAAGACTGTAACTAGTCTGAGGCTATAGACGAAAAATACCACGAGTTGTATCAATTGCTCCGTAGCGTGCGTTCAACAGACATCATGGTTATTGTTGGTGAAATAATTGTTCAAGTTGAAAGTCTACAGGAGACGGAGAGAAATAAAGGAAACTGTTTTGGCATTTCAACCGACCGAACCGATAAAAGTGACGGGCTCATGAACTATGTCCCTACTATGGACTGTTCCTTTAGAGTACAAATTTCTGGCACAATAAGTGCCACCGTCTAACTTGGCATCCTGCCGCGTCTTCACATATTTGCACTCAAATCGACCATATTGCTCTTGGTTACCGCTAACGCGAATCAACTCAAAACTGCTGATCATTTTCGTCCACGTCTGTTGACAATGACCACATGTTGTTGTCCGTGTGAATCTATGCCTACCTCTCGTCGGTGGCCGAAATTACACCAAAGACAATAATCCTCGGTGGCCGGTACTAGACGATGACCATCAATTTGCCTCCAAGCAGAAATATTGTAAAATTCTAGATTGACCCTTTCTATTTTCTTTCAATGTATTCTCTCGGTTATAATACAAAGCTGTACCGTGCATGATACCGTTCAGACGAAATATTGAGCTAAGTTCTATGCGTTCCTGAATTTCTCACTTCTCAGTAGTTCTGTGCGGGGTTCAGCCTATCCAATCAGTTTCATATCACATTTGGCGTCAACAATGATTGCTTCTAAAATGGAACCTCTTGATGTAAGTTCTACATCCAAACCGGTTGCCGAAGGACCACACATTTTGCCTGTGGTTGGTTTGGTCACAATGATAGTGCTTGTAGAATTAGCCCAGCATATCGACAAAAGATCTCACCAGCATCATCAGACACTTCATTTCTTACTACCAGGTTTTCGACATTTGCATTAGCCCTCTTGTCAGAGAAGGTCCCACATATTACCAGAAATTGCATACTCCAGAGGGTAGTCAACACACTTTTATTGTTGACACTGAGCGTGTAGAATCCATCATTTCACCTCAGGCTATAAATTGCGTTTATCCCATCGATAAGAACAATCCTACCAGTGTGACTATTCAAGGTATTACTGGGTAAAAGCTCCCACATGTCGGTCCATGTATGGTTCAAAATCAGCTACTTGACTCTGACCCTATTGAATGTAAGTTTTTGGTTTCTGATTCTGGGCCTCCACATATTGGTTTTAAAGTTGTTCGTGAATTGCACATTGATGTCACTCTCCTTACCTCTTCAACCGATTCATTGAATAAACAACAGCTTTTTGTATTGCTAAACTATAGGATAAGTATTTTAAAGGTTTGGTTGAAAATATTCATACACGTCCGCAATCTAATGGGCTTGCAGAGAACTTTGTATGCAATTCGTTTTGTGAATCCCCTTTACTTTTTTCGAACCTGGTCCTGCCATTGACAATCCATTCGATGTCACAACTGTTTACCGAGTTATGGACGCCCCGTTTTCAGTTAAGTACTGAACAAACATCCAGTGGGTTCGATTTGAGGCTGTGACGGCTGACCAAGATCCAACAACCAGGTACCCATAGAAGCGATGGATATCTGCATTCTCAGTTGCGCCGTTAGATGCTCGCAGAACGATTCCTCCGGATTCCAGATATGATGGAAGACAGAGGTGCCTTGATTCGGAGCCTGAGAAACGGCCGTGAATAGTAGTGGATTGTGGAGGTGGAAAAAGCTGCAGCGATGAACAGCAGCTGCAGCGATTGGCAGCAGATCCAACTTTAACCGTTTAACCTGAAACACCGGCACTGGCAAGTCAGGCGTTATTGAACTGATCTAAGAGACGAACGGCATTCTGGTACGAACTCAGGAGCGTCGACTAGAATGATGGGAAGGGCATTCCAAGAAGCAGTTAACTTGGCCAATATCCGCAAAAGGCGCGTTGAAAAGCGTTTAGGCTGAAAATCTGGTTGTAGATAATAGACCTCCGTCAGAAACGCAGGTTATTCGTGAACTGAGCCACATCGATGACATGAGACTGAATGGCCGGAACAGTTGTCCCAGTAGATTCAAAAGGATGGTGGATCGAAATTGCATTTGAAGATGAAGAGTATCCTCGATTTTAAGGGGCACAGAAAACAAATTTAAAAAAATGAACAAAACCAGTCCATATGTAAGTGAATGCGTGGAAAAATAAAAGAGAGCGCCAAGCAGGGTTGAAAACGGGGATACGATGCCCTGTTCCTGTGATGAAGACCTGATATGGTGGCAGGCATTCGCTTGGAGTTAACCAGGATCGGATCCGTGTCTCCATTTGGGGCCGTCATAGAAGTCGACATCTGAACAAACCGTGAGTGTGTTGGAAGATATGCGTCACTGATGAGCTCGAACAACAGCGAAACTCGAGTCTGGTGCTTCCGCGTTCAGGTTCTAATGAGTTGTGCACATCAAAATCAGTATCCGAAACAATACTGGAACTCTATCCGACGACATCGGATCTACCGATGATCGAGGCCTTATCACTTGGTCCTAATTTCTGTATCCCTACGCGAAAACGTGACAAGTTTGATTACGAGGTCCATTTTGAAGCCCTATATTCTCAAACTCAAGCGTTGATGCCAACATCTAATGAAGCATTAGAGGAACTCAAGTCAACCCTAGTGAACGCTTGCCATTCATATCGAAAGATTACCCCAAGGCTACAACGGCCAGTCAAAAAAGAGCATTTAGATGCAGTGAAGGAATTGTTGAATAATAAACATATCCTACTGAGCAGACCTGACAAAGGTAGTGGAATAGTGGTGATGGACAGATGTGACTATATTGGAAAACTCACAGCAAATCTGAGTGATGAAACCAAATTCAGCACTAGTCCTGGTGAGACAGACTCAAATCAACATGTTGAGCGCCAGATAACAACTACTTTGAAACACATGAGGGATGCTAGTTTTGTTTCAAACCAATTGTACGAGCAGCTAAGACCCACGGGATTTACAATCCCCAGGCTGTACGGACTCCCCAAGATCCACAAACCTGGAACACCGATTCGCCCCATCCTATCAATGACAAATTCACCCTACCATAATGTCGCCCGATGGTTATCTGAATTACTGGAACCAATCAAAAAACATATGGCTATACACAGTCTCAACGACACATTTGATTTCATAGAGCGAATATAAGATGTCTATATGAGTGACAAAATAATGTTTTCGCTTGACGTCGAGTCTCTATTCACGAATGTACCACTAACAGAAACCATCGACTTCGTGGTGAACTACATAAAATAGAATAATATGAACGTCGGTTTACCACTAGAAGGTTTGCATGTGCTCTTGTTTCGATGCACATTTAATGTTCAGTTCCTATTTCATGGAACTTTGTACAGACAACGGGACGGTGTGTCTATGGGATCACCATTAGGTCCATTTCTTGCCGACGCATTCCTAGCGAAGTTAGAAAGAACCAAGCTGAAATCTACAATTGAGAGCTTTGATCAATACTATCGTTATGTGGATGACATATTTTGCGTGACTGACGTTGATTGTGATCTTGATTGTGTGCGAATATTATTCAGTGGGGCACACGAAGCAATACGCATTGCAACCGAACGCGGAATAAACAACCATTTCTCGATGTGACTCTCACGAGAATGGGGGACGGTCGGAACCAGCGAAATGTGCACCGAAAACAAACGTGGAGTGCCCAGTATCCCAAATTCAACAGTTTTGTTAGTATGCAAAGTAGAGACACTTAGTGAAATGCCTGGCCTTCAGAGCGAGGAAAATTTGTTCCGCTTGGATTTACCTAGGTCTGGAACCGTATGTCCATTTGACGCTGACGAGCATTTTCTGCTGTCAAAGAGATCGACATCGGAGCAAGCTTAAGTTGGTGATTCGGATCATCTCGGACGAGAGTGGGAAGGCGCAGTGGTAACAAACACGCCTTCGAGATGGAAAGGCTCGAGTTCAAACCGTGAGTGTGTTGGAGGATATGCGTCACTGATGAGCTCAAACAACAGCAAAACTCGAGTCTGGTGCTTTCGAGTTCAGATTGGTTGGATGACCTGAGATTTTCGCGTGAAACATGAAGTCCACAAGGACAGTCGAGCAAACAACAAACAATTAAACAATCCAAAACTCTGCGTAAGTAATTGCGTGATATATTTATAAATATATCAAATATACCGCGATGCATGTTTGGAAACGTGTATCCGATGCCCTGTTCTTTTGGAGAAGACCTGATATGGTGGGAGGCATTCGCTCGGAGTTAACTAGGTCTCGAACCGCGTCTCCATTGGAAGCTGTCGAGCATTTCTGGTTGTCAAAGAGGTCGTCATCTTAACAAGCTTAAGCTGGTGATTCGGATCATCTCGGACGGTGGTGGGAAGGCGCAGTGGTAACAAACACGCCTTCGAGATGGAAGGGCTCGAGTTCAAACCGTGAGTGTGTTGGAGGATATGCGTCACTGATGAGCTCGAACAACAGCGAAACTCGAGTCTGGTGCTTTCGAGTTCAGATTGGTTGGATGACCTGAGATTTTCGCGTGAAACATGAAATGCAAAATACCAGTCAAAAAAATGATAAAAATATAAACTAACCCAAGCTACGCGCATGTAATTGCGTGACATATACATACACATATGTCAATCCAAATAACGCGAAGCAATGTCGGAAACGTGGATCCAATGCCCTGTTCTTTTGGAGAAGACCTGATATGGTGGGAGGCATTCGCTCGGAGTTAACTAGGTCTCGAACCGCGTCTCCATTGGAAGCTGTCGAGCATTTCTGGTTGTCAAAGAGGTCGTCATCTTAACAAGCTTAACTTGGTGATTCGTATCATCTCGGACGAGAGTGGGAAGGCGCAGTGGTAACAAACACGCCTTCGAGATGGAAGGGCTCGAGTTCAAACCGTGAGTGTGTTGGAGGATATGCGTCACTGATGAGCTCGAACAACAGCAAAACTCGAGTCTGGTGCTTTCGAGTTCAGATTGGTTGGATGACCTGAGATTTTCGCGTGAAACATGAAGTCCACAAGGACAGTCGACCAAACAACAAACAATTAAACAATCCAAAACTCTGCGTAAGTAATTGCGTGATATATTTATAAATATATCAAATATACCGCGATGCATGTTTGGAAACGTGTATCCGATGCCCTGTTCTTTTGGAGGAGACCTTATATGGTGGGAGGCATTCGCTCGGAGTTAACTAGGTCTCGAACCGCGTCTCCATTGGAAGCTGTCGAGCATTTCTGGTTGTCAAAGAGGTCGTCATCTTAACAAGCTTAACTTGGTGATTCGGATCATCTCGGACGAGAGTGGGAAGGCGCAGTGGTAACAAACACGCCTTCGAGATGGAAAGGCTCGAGTTCAAACCGTGAGTGTGTTGGAGGATATGCGTCACTGATGAGCTCGAACAACAGCAAAACTCGAGTCTGGTGCTTTCGAGTTCAGATTGGTTGGATGACCTGAGATTTTCGCGTGAAACATGAAATGCAAAATACCAGTCAAAAAAATGATAAAAATATAAACTAACCCAAGCTACGCGCATGTAATTGCGTGACATATACATACACATATGTCAATCCAAATAACGCGAAGCAATGTCGGAAACGTGGATCCAATGCCCTGTTCTTTTGGAGAAGACCTGATATGGTGGGAGGCATTCGCTCGGAGTTAACTAGGTCTCGAACCGCGTCTCCATTGGAAGCTGTCGAGCATTTCTGGTTGTCAAAGAGGTCGTCATCTTAACAAGCTTAACTTGGTGATTCGGATCATCTCGGACGAGAGTGGGAAGGCGCAGTGGTAACAAACACGCCTTCGAGATGGAAGGGCTCGAGTTCAAACCGTGAGTGTGTTGGAGGATATGCGTCACTGATGAGCTCGAACAACAGCGAAACTCGAGTCTGGTGCTTTCGAGTTCAGATTGGTTGGATGACCTGAGATTTTCGCGTGAAACATGAAGTCCACAAGGACAGTCGACCAAACAACAAACAATTAAACAATCCAAAACTCTGCGTAAGTAATTGCGTGATATATTTATAAATATATCAAATATACCGCGATGCATGTTTGGGAACGTGTATCCGATGCCCTGTTCTTTTGGAGAAGACTTGATATGGTGGGAGGCATTCGCTCGGAGTTAACTAGGTCTCGAACCGCGTCTCCATTGGAAGCTGTCGAGCATTTCTGGTTGTCAAAGAGGTCGTCATCTTAACAAGCTTAACTTGGTGATTCGGATCATCTCGGACGAGAGTGGGAAGGCGCAGTGGTAACAGACACGCCTTCGAGATGGAAGGGCTCGAGTTCAAACCGTGAGTGTGTTGGAGGATATGCGTCACTGATGAGCTCGAACAACAGCAAAACTCGAGTCTGGTGCTTTCGAGTTCAGATTGGTTGGAAGACCTGAGATTTTCGCGTGAAACATGAAGTCCACAAGGACAGTCGACCAAACAACAAACAATTAAACAATCCAAAACTCTGCGTAAGTAATTGCGTGATATATTTATAAATATATCAAATATACCGCGATGCATGTTTGGAAACGTGTATCCGATGCCCTGTTCTTTTGGAGAAGACCTGATATGGTGGGAGGCATTCGCTCGGAGTTAACTAGGTCTCGAACCGCGTCTCCATTGGAAGCTGTCGAGCATTTCTGGTTGTCAAAGAGGTCGTCATCTTAACAAGCTTAACTTGGTGATTCGGATCATCTCGGACGAGAGTGGGGAGGCGCAGTGGTAACAAACACGCCTTCGAGATGGAAGGGCTCGAGTTCAAACCGTGAGTGTGTTGGAGGATATGCGTCACTGATGAGCTCGAACAACAGCAAAACTCGAGTCTGGTGCTTTCGAGTTCAGATTGGTTGGATGACCTGAGATTTTCGCGTGAAACATGAAGTCCACAAGGACAGTCGACCAAACAACAAACAATTTAACAATCCAAAACTCTGCGTAAGTAATTGCGTGATATATTTATAAATATATCAAATATACCGCGATGCATGTTTGGAAACGTGTATCCGATGCCCTGTTCTTTTGGAGAAGACCTGATATGGTGGGAGGCATTCGCTCGGAGTTAACTAGGTCTCGAACCGCGTCTCCATTGGAAGCTGTCGAGCATTTCTGGTTGTCAAAGAGGTCGTCATCTTAACAAGCTTAACTTGGTGATTCGGATCATGTCGGACGAGAGTGGGGAGGCGCAGTGGTAACAAACACGCCTTCGAGATGGAAGGGCTCGAGTTCAAACCGTGAGTGTGTTGGAGGATATGCGTCACTGATGAGCTCGAACAACAGCAAAACTCGAGTCTGGTGCTTTCGAGTTCAGATTGGTTGGATGACCTGAGATTTTCGCGTGAAACATGAAGTCCACAAGGACAGTCGACCAAACAACAAACAATTAAACAATCCAAAACTCTGCGTAAGTAATTGCGTGATATATTTATAAATATATCAAATATACCGCGATGCATGTTTGGAAACGTGTATCCGATGCCCTGTTCTTTTGGAGAAGACCTGATATGGTGGGAGGCATTCGCTCGGAGTTAACTAGGTCTCGAACCGCGTCTCCATTGGAAGCTGTCGAGCATTTCTGGTTGTCAAAGAGGTCGTCATCTTAACAAGCTTAACTTGGTGATTCGGATCATCTCGGACGAGAGTGGGAAGGCGCAGTGGTAACAGACACGCCTTCGAGATGGAAGGGCTCGAGTTCAAACCGTGAGTGTGTTGGAGGATATGCGTCACTGATGAGCTCGAACAACAGCAAAACTCGAGTCTGGTGCTTTCGAGTTCAGATTGGTTGGATGACCTGAGATTTTCGCGTGAAACATGAAGTCCACAAGGACAGTCGACCAAACAACAAACAATTAAACAATCCAAAACTCTGCGTAAGTAATTGCGTGATATATTTATAAATATATCAAATATACCGCGATGCATGTTTGGAAACGTGTATCCGATGCCCTGTTCTTTTGGAGGAGACCTTATATGGTGGGAGGCATTCGCTCGGAGTTAACTAGGTCTCGAACCGCGTCTCCATTGGAAGCTGTCGAGCATTTCTGGTTGTCAAAGAGGTCGTCATCTTAACAAGCTTAACTTGGTGATTCGGATCATCTCGGACGAGAGTGGGGAGGCGCAGTGGTAACAAACACGCCTTCGAGATGGAAGGGCTCGAGTTCAAACCGTGAGTGTGTTGGAGGATATGCGTCACTGATGAGCTCGAACAACAGCGAAACTCGAGTCTGGTGCTTTCGAGTTCAGATTGGTTGGATGACCTGAGATTTTCGCATGAAACATGAAATGCAAAATACCAGTCAAAAAAATGATAAAAATATAAACTAACCCAAGCTACGCGCATGTAATTGCGTGACATATACATACACATATGTCAATCCAAATAACGCGAAGCAATGTCGGAAACGTGGATCCAATGCCCTGTTCTTTTGGAGAAGAGCTGATATGGTGGGAGGCATTCGCTCGGAGTTAACTAGGTCTCGAACCGCGTCTCCATTGGAAGCTGTCGAGCATTTCTGGTTGTCAAAGAGGTCGTCATCTTAACAAGCTTAACTTGGTGATTCGGATCATCTCGGACGAGAGTGGGAAGGCGCAGTGGTAACAGACACGCCTTCGAGATGGAAGGGCTCGAGTTCAAACCGTGAGTGTGTTGGAGGATATGCGTCACTGATGAGCTCGAACAACAGCGAAACTCGAGTCTGGTGCTTTCGAGTTCAGATTGGTTGGATGACCTGAGATTTTCGCGTGAAACATGAAGTCCACAAGGACAGTCGACCAAACAACAAACAATTAAACAATCCAAAACTCTGCGTAAATAATTGCGTGATATATTTATAAATATATCAAATATACCGCGATGCATGTTTGGGAACGTGTATCCGATGCCCTGTTCTGTTGGAGAAGACCTGATATGGTGGGAGGCATTCGCTCGGAGTTAACTAGGTCTCGAACCGCGTCTCCATTGGAAGCTGTCGAGCATTTCTGGTTGTCAAAGAGGTCGTCATCTTAACAAGCTTAACTTGGTGATTCGGATCATCTCGGACGAGAGTGGGAAGGCGCAGTGGTAACAGACACGCCTTCGAGATGGAAGGGCTCGAGTTCAAACCGTGAGTGTGTTGGAGGATATGCGTCACTGATGAGCTCGAACAACAGCGAAACTCGAGTCTGGTGCTTTCGAGTTCAGATTGGTTGGATGACCTGAGATTTTCGCGTGAAACATGAAGTCCACAAGGACAGTCAACCAAACAACAAACAATTAAACAATCCAAATTACTGCGTAAGTAATTGCGTGATATATTTATAAATATATCAAATATACCGCGATGCATGTTTGGAAACGTGTATCCGATGCCCTGTTCTTTTGGAGGAGACCTTATATGGTGGGAGGCATTCGCTCGGAGTTAACTAGGTCTCGAACCGCGTCTCCATTGGAAGCTGTCGAGCATTTCTGGTTGTCAAAGAGGTCGTCATCTTAACAAGCTTAACTTGGTGATTCGGATCATCTCGGACGAGAGTGGGAAGGCGCAGTGGTAACAAACACGCCTTCGAGATGGAAGGGCTCGAGTTCAAACCGTGAGTGTGTTGGAGGATATGCGTCACTGATGAGCTCGAACAACAGCAAAACTCGAGTCTGGTGCTTTCGAGTTCAGATTGGTTGGATGACCTGAGATTTTCGCGTGAAACATGAAATGCAAAATACCAGTCAAAAAAATGATAAAAATATAAACTAACCCAAGCTACGCGCATGTAATTGCGTGACATATACATACACATATGTCAATCCAAATAACGCGAAGCAATGTCTGAAACGTGGATCCAATGCCCTGTTCTTTTGGAGAAGACCTTATATGGTGGGAGGCATTCGCTCGGAGTTAACTAGGTCTCGAACCGCGTCTCCATTGGAAGCTGTCGAGCATTTCTGGTTGTCAAAGAGGTCGTCATCTTAACAAGCTTAACTTGGTGATTCGGATCATCTCGGACGAGAGTGGGAAGGCGCAGTGGTAACAGACACGCCTTCGAGATGGAAGGGCTCGAGTTCAAACCGTGAGTGTGTTGGAGGATATGCGTCACTGATGAGCTCGAACAACAGCAAAACTCGAGTCTGGTGCTTTCGAGTTCAGATTGGTTGGATGACCTGAGATTTTCGCGTGAAACATGAAGTCCACAAGGACAGTCGACCAAACAACAAACAATTAAACAATCCAAAACTCTGCGTAAGTAATTGCGTGATATATTCATAAATATATCAAATATACCGCGATGCATGTTTGGAAACGTGTATCCGATGCCCTGTTCTTTTGAGGAGACCTTATATGGTGGGAGGCATTCGCTCGGAGTTAACTAGGTCTCGAACCGCGTCTCCATTGGAAGCTGTCGAGCATTTCTGGTTGTCAAAGAGGTCGTCATCTTAACAAGCTTAACTTGGTGATTCGGATCATCTCGGACGAGAGTGGGAAGGCGCAGTGGTAACAGACACGCCTTCGAGATGGAAGGGCTCGAGTTCAAACCGTGAGTGTGTTGGAGGATATGCGTCACTGATGAGCTCGAACAACAGCAAAACTCGAGTCTGGTGCTTTCGAGTTCAGATTGGTTGGATGACCTGAGATTTTCGCGTGAAACATGAAGTCCACAAGGACAGTCGACCAAACAACAAACAATTAAACAATCCAAAACTCTGCGTAAGTAATTGCGTGATATATTTATAAATATATCAAATATACCGCGATGCATGTTTGGAAACGTGTATCCGATGCCCGGTTCTTTTGAGGAGACCTTATATGGTGGGAGGCATTCGCTCGGAGTTAACTAGGTCTCGAACCGCGTCTCCATTGGAAGCTGTCGAGCATTTCTGGTTGTCAAAGAGGTCGTCATCTTAACAAGCTTAACTTGGTGATTCGGATCATGTCGGACGAGAGTGGGGAGGCGCAGTGGTAACAAACACGCCTTCGAGATGGAAGGGCTCGAGTTCAAACCGTGAGTGTGTTGGAGGATATGCGTCACTGATGAGCTCGAACAACAGCAAAACTCGAGTCTGGTGCTTTCGAGTTCAGATTGGTTGGATGACCTGAGATTTTCGCGTGAAACATGAAGTCCACAAGGACAGTCGAGCAAACAACAAACAATTAAACAATCCAAAACTCTGCGTAAGTAATTGCGTGATATATTTATAAATATATCAAATATACCGCGATGCATGTTTGGAAACGTGTATCCGATGCCCTGTTCTTTTGGAGAAGACCTGATATGGTGGGAGGCATTCGCTCGGAGTTAACTAGGTCTCGAACCGCGTCTCCATTGGAAGCTGTCGAGCATTTCTGGTTGTCAAAGAGGTCGTCATCTTAACAAGCTTAACTTGGTGATTCGGATCATCTCGGACGAGAGTGGGAAGGCGCAGTGGTAACAGACACGCCTTCGAGATGGAAGGGCTCGAGTTCAAACCGTGAGTGTGTTGGAGGATATGCGTCACTGCTGAGCTCGAACAACAGCAAAACTCGAGTCTGGTGCTTTCGAGTTCAGATTGGTTGGATGACCTGAGATTTTCGCGTGAAACATGAAGTCCACAAGGACAGTCGACCAAACAACAAACAATTAAACAATCCAAAACTCTGCGTAAGTAATTGCGTGATATATTTATAAATATATCAAATATACCGCGATGCATGTTTGGAAACGTGTATCCGATGCCCTGTTCTTTTGGAGAAGACCTGATATGGTGGGAGGCATTCGCTCGGAGTTAACTAGGTCTCGAACCGCGTCTCCATTGGAAGCTGTCGAGCATTTCTGGTTGTCAAAGAGGTCGTCATCTTAACAAGCTTAACTTGGTGATTCGGATCATCTCGGACGAGAGTGGGAAGGCGCAGTGGTAACAGACACGCCTTCGAGATGGAAGGGCTCGAGTTCAAACCGTGAGTGTGTTGGAGGATATGCGTCACTGATGAGCTCGAACAACAGCGAAACTCGAGTCTGGTGCTTTCGAGTTCAGATTGGTTGGATGACCTGAGATTTTCGCGTGAAACATGAAGTCCACAAGGACAGTCAACCAAACAACAAACAATTAAACAATCCAAATTTCTGCGTAAGTAATTGCGTGATATATTTATAAATATATCAAATATACCGCGATGCATGTTTGGAAACGTGTATCCGATGCCCTGTTCTTTTGGAGGAGACCTTATATGGTGGGAGGCATTCGCTCGGAGTTAACTAGGTCTCGAACCGCGTCTCCATTGGAAGCTGTCGAGCATTTCTGGTTGTCAAAGAGGTCGTCATCTTAACAAGCTTAACTTGGTGATTCGGATCATCTCGGACGAGAGTGGGAAGGCGCAGTGGTAACAAACACGCCTTCGAGATGGAAGGGCTCGAGTTCAAACCGTGAGTGTGTTGGAGGATATGCGTCACTGATGAGCTCGAACAACAGCAAAACTCGAGTCTGGTGCTTTCGAGTTCAGATTGGTGTGATGACCTGAGATTTTCGCGTGAAACATGAAATGCAAAATACCAGTCAAAAAAATGATAAAAATATAAACTAACCCAAGCTACGCGCATGTAATTGCGTGACATATACATACACATATGTCAATCCAAATAACGCGAAGCAATGTCGGAAACGTGGATCCAATGCCCTGTTCTTTTGGAGAAGACCTTATATGGTGGGAGGCATTCGCTCGGAGTTAACTAGGTCTCGAACCGCGTCTCCATTGGAAGCTGTCGAGCATTTCTGGTTGTCAAAGAGGTCGTCATCTTAACAAGCTTAACTTGGTGATTCGGATCATCTCGGACGAGAGTGGGAAGGCGCAGTGGTAACAGACACGCCTTCGAGATGGAAGGGCTCGAGTTCAAACCGTGAGTGTGTTGGAGGATATGCGTCACTGATGAGCTCGAACAACAGCAAAACTCGAGTCTGGTGCTTTCGAGTTCAGATTGGTTGGATGACCTGAGATTTTCGCGTGAAACATGAAGTCCACAAGGACAGTCGACCAAACAACAAACAATTAAACAATCCAAAACTCTGCGTAAGTAATTGCGTGATATATTTATAAATATATCAAATATACCGCGATGCATGTTTGGAAACGTGTATCCGATGCCCTGTTCTTTTGGAGAAGACCTGATATGGTGGGAGGCATTCGCTCGGAGTTAACTAGGTCTCGAACCGCGTCTCCATTGGAAGCTGTCGAGCATTTCTGGTTGTCAAAGAGGTCGTCATCTTAACAAGCTTAACTTGGTGATTCGGATCATCTCGGACGAGAGTGGGAAGGCGCAGTGGTAACAGACACGCCTTCGAGATGGAAGGGCTCGAGTTCAAACCGTGAGTGTGTTGGAGGATATGCGTCACTGATGAGCTCGAACAACAGCGAAACTCGAGTCTGGTGCTTTCGAGTTCAGATTGGTTGGATGACCTGAGATTTTCGCGTGAAACATGAAGTCCACAAGGACAGTCAACCAAACAACAAACAATTAAACAATCCAAATTTCTGCGTAAGTAATTGCGTGATATATTTATAAATATATCAAATATACCGCGATGCATGTTTGGAAACGTGTATCCGATGCCCTGTTCTTTTGGAGGAGACCTTATATGGTGGGAGGCATTCGCTCGGAGTTAACTAGGTCTCGAACCGCGTCTCCATTGGAAGCTGTCGAGCATTTCTGGTTGTCAAAGAGGTCGTCATCTTAACAAGCTTAACTTGGTGATTCGGATCATCTCGGACGAGAGTGGGAAGGCGCAGTGGTAACAAACACGCCTTCGAGATGGAAGGGCTCGAGTTCAAACCGTGAGTGTGTTGGAGGATATGCGTCACTGATGAGCTCGAACAACAGCAAAACTCGAGTCTGGTGCTTTCGAGTTCAGATTGGTGTGATGACCTGAGATTTTCGCGTGAAACATGAAATGCAAAATACCAGTCAAAAAAATGATAAAAATATAAACTAACCCAAGCTACGCGCATGTAATTGCGTGACATATACATACACATATGTCAATCCAAATAACGCGAAGCAATGTCGGAAACGTGGATCCAATGCCCTGTTCTTTTGGAGAAGACCTTATATGGTGGGAGGCATTCGCTCGGAGTTAACTAGGTCTCGAACCGCGTCTCCATTGGAAGCTGTCGAGCATTTCTGGTTGTCAAAGAGGTCGTCATCTTAACAAGCTTAACTTGGTGATTCGGATCATCTCGGACGAGAGTGGGAAGGCGCAGTGGTAACAGACACGCCTTCGAGATGGAAGGGCTCGAGTTCAAACCGTGAGTGTGTTGGAGGATATGCGTCACTGATGAGCTCGAACAACAGCAAAACTCGAGTCTGGTGCTTTCGAGTTCAGATTGGTTGGATGACCTGAGATTTTCGCGTGAAACATGAAGTCCACAAGGACAGTCGACCAAACAACAAACAATTAAACAATCCAAAACTCTGCGTAAGTAATTGCGTGATATATTTATAAATATATCAAATATACCGCGATGCATGTTTGGAAACGTGTATCCGATGCCCTGTTCTTTTGGAGAAGACCTGATATGGTGGGAGGCATTCGCTCGGAGTTAACTAGGTCTCGAACCGCGTCTCCATTGGAAGCTGTCGAGCATTTCTGGTTGTCAAAGAGGTCGTCATCTTAACAAGCTTAACTTGGTGATTCGGATCATCTCGGACGAGAGTGGGGAGGCGCAGTGGTAACAAACACGCCTTCGAGATGGAAGGGCTCGAGTTCAAACCGTGAGTGTGTTGGAGGATATGCGTCACTGATGAGCTCGAACAACAGCAAAACTCGAGTCTGGTGCTTTCGAGTTCAGATTGGTTGGATGACCTGAGATTTTCGCGTGAAACATGAAGTCCACAAGGACAGTCGACCAAACAACAAACAATTAAACAATCCAAAACTCTGCGTAAGTAATTGCGTGATATATTTATAAATATATCAAATATACCGCGATGCATGTTTGGAAACGTGTATCCGATGCCCGGTTCTTTTGAGGAGACCTTATATGGTGGGAGGCATTCGCTCGGAGTTAACTAGGTCTCGAACCGCGTCTCCATTGGAAGCTGTCGAGCATTTCTGGTTGTCAAAGAGGTCGTCATCTTAACAAGCTTAACTTGGTGATTCGGATCATGTCGGACGAGAGTGGGAAGGCGCAGTGGTAACAGACACGCCTTCGAGATGGAAGGGCTCGAGTTCAAACCGTGAGTGTGTTGGAGGATATGCGTCACTGATGAGCTCGAACAACAGCAAAACTCGAGTCTGGTGCTTTCGAGTTCAGATTGGTTGGATGACCTGAGATTTTCGCGTGAAACATGAAGTCCACAAGGACAGTCGACCAAACAACAAACAATTAAACAATCCAAAACTCTGCGTAAGTAATTGCGTGATATATTCATAAATATATCAAATATACCGCGATGCATGTTTGGAAACGTGTATCCGATGCCCTGTTCTTTTGGAGAAGACCTGATATGGTGGGAGGCATTCGCTCGGAGTTAACTAGGTCTCGAACCGCGTCTCCATTGGAAGCTGTCGAGCATTTCTGGTTGTCAAAGAGGTCGTCATCTTAACAAGCTTAACTTGGTGATTCGGATCATCACGGACGAGAGTGGGAAGGCGCAGTGGTAACAAACACGCCTTCGAGATGGAAGGGCTCGAGTTCAAACCGTGAGTGTGTTGGAGGATATGCGTCACTGATGAGCTCGAACAACAGCAAAACTCGAGTCTGGTGCTTTCGAGTTCAGATTGGTTGGATGACCTGAGATTTTCGCGTGAAACATGAAATGCAAAATACCAGTCAAAAAATGATAAAAATATAAACTAACCCAAGCTACGCGCATGTAATTGCGTGACATATACATACACATATGTCAATCCAAATAACGCGAAGCAATGTCGGAAACGTGGATCCAATGCCCTGTTCTTTTGGAGAAGACCTTATATGGTGGGAGGCATTCGCTCGGAGTTAACTAGGTCTCGAACCGCGTCTCCATTGGAAGCTGTCGAGCATTTCTGGTTGTCAAAGAGGTCGTCATCTTAACAAGCTTAACTTGGTGATTCGGATCATCTCGGACGGGATTGGGAAGGCGCAGTGGTAACAAACACGCCTTCGAGATGGAAGGGCTCGAGTTCAAACCGTGAGTGTGTTGGAGGATATGCGTCACTGATGAGCTCGAACAACAGCAAAACTCGAGTCTGGTGCTTTCGAGTTCAGATTGGTTGGATGACCTGAGATTTTCGCGTGAAACATGAAGTCCACAAGGACAGTCGACCAAACAACAAACAATTAAACAATCCAAAACTCTGCGTAAGTAATTGCGTGATATATTTATAAATATATCAAATATACCGCGATGCATGTTTGGAAACGTGTATCCGATGCCCTGTTCTTTTGGAGAAGACCTGATATGGTGGGAGGCATTCGCTCGGAGTTAACTAGGTCTCGAACCGCGTCTCCATTGGAAGCTGTCGAGCATTTCTGGTTGTCAAAGAGGTCGTCATCTTAACAAGCTTAACTTGGTGATTCGGATCATCTCGGACGAGAGTGGGGAGGCGCAGTTGTAACAAACACGCCTTCGAGATGGAAGGGCTCGAGTTCAAACCGTGAGTGTGTTGGAGGATATGCGTCACTGATGAGCTCGAACAACAGCAAAACTCGAGTCTGGTGCTTTCGAGTTCAGATTGGTTGGATGACCTGAGATTTTCGCGTGAAACATGAAGTCCACAAGGACAGTCGACCAAACAACAAACAATTAAACAATCCAAAACTCTGCGTAAGTAATTGCGTGATATATTTATAAATATATCAAATATACCGCGATGCATGTTTGGAAACGTGTATCCGATGCCCTGTTCTTTTGGAGAAGACCTGATATGGTGGGAGGCATTCGCTCGGAGTTAACTAGGTCTCGAACCGCGTCTCCATTGGAAGCTGTCGAGCATTTCTGGTTGTCAAAGAGGTCGTCATCTTAACAAGCTTAACTTGGTGATTCGGATCATCTCGGACGAGAGTGGGGAGGCGCAGTGGTAACAAACACGCCTTCGAGATGGAAGGGCTCGAGTTCAAACCGTGAGTGTGTTGGAGGATATGCGTCACTGATGAGCTCGAACAACAGCAAAACTCGAGTCTGGTGCTTTCGAGTTCAGATTGGTTGGATGACCTGAGATTTTCGCGTTAAACATGAAATGCAAAATACCAGTCAAAAAAATGATAAAAATATAAACTAACCCAAGCTACGCGCATGTAATTGCGTGACATATACATACACATATGTCAATCCAAATAACGCGAAGCAATGTCGGAAACGTGGATCCAATGCCCTGTTCTTTTGGAGAAGACCTGATATGGTGGGAGGCATTCGCTCGGAGTTAACTAGGTCTCGAACTGCGTCTCCATTGGAAGCTGTCGAGCATTTCTGGTTGTCAAAGAGGTCGTCATCTTAACAAGCTTAACTTGGTGATTCGGATCATCTCGGACGGGATTGGGAAGGCGCAGTGGTAACAAACACGCCTTCGAGATGGAAGGGCTCGAGTTCAAACCGTGAGTGTGTTGGAGGATATGCGTCACTGATGAGCTCGAACAACAGCAAAACTCGAGTCTGGTGCTTTCGAGTTCAGATTGGTTGGATGACCTGAGATTTTCGCGTGATACATGAAGTCCACAAGGACAGTCGACCAAACAACAAACAATTAAACAATCCAAAACTCTGCGTAAGTAATTGCGTGATATATTTATAAATATATCAAATATACCGCGATGCATGTTTGGAAACGTGTATCCGATGCCCTGTTCTTTTGGAGAAGACCTGATATGGTGGGAGGCATTCGCTCGGAGTTAACTAGGTCTCGAACCGCGTCTCCATTGGAAGCTGTCAAGCATTTCTGGTTGTCAAAGAGGTCGTCATCTTAACAAGCTTAACTTGGTGATTCGGATCATCTCGGACGAGAGTGGGAAGGCGCAGTGGTAACAAACACGCCTTCGAGATGGAAGGACTCGAGTTCAAACCGTGAGTGTGTTGGAGGATATGCGTCACTGATGAGCTCGAACAACAGCAAAACTCGAGTCTGGTGCTTTCGAGTTCAGATTGGTTGGATGACCTGAGATTTTCGCGTGAAACATGAAGTCCACAAGGACAGTCGAGCAAACAACAAACAATTAAACAATCCAAAACTCTGCGTAAGTAATTGCGTGATATATTTATAAATATATCAAATATACCGCGATGCATGTTTGGAAACGTGTATCCGATGCCCTGTTCTTTTGGAGAAGACCTGATATGGTGGGAGGCATTCGCTTGGAGTAAACTAGGTCACGAACCGCGTCTCCATTGGAAGATGTCGAGCATTTCTGGTTGTCAAAGAGGTCGTCATCTTAACAAGCTTAACTTGGTGATTCGGATCATCTCGGACGAGAGTGGGAAGGCGCAGTGGTAACAGACACGCCTTCGAGATGGAAGGGCTCGAGTTCAAACCGTGAGTGTGTTGGAGGATATGCGTCACTGATGAGCTCGAACAACAGCAAAACTCGAGTCTGGTGCTTTCGAGTTCAGATTGGTTGGAAGACCTGAGATTTTCGCGTGAAACATGAAGTCCACAAGGACAGTCGAGCAAACAACAAACAATTAAACAATCCAAAACTCTGCGTAAGTAATTGCGTTATATATTTATAAATATATCAAATATACCGCGATGCATGTTTGGAAACGTGTATCCGATGCCCTGTTCTTTTGGAGAAGACCTGATATGGTGGGAGGCATTCGCTTGGAGTAAACTAGGTCTCGAACCGCGTCTCCATTGGAAGCTGTCGAGCATTTCTGGTTGTCAAAGAGGTCGTCATCTTAACAAGCTTAACTTGGTGATTCGGATCATCTCGGACGGGATTGGGAAGGCGCAGTGGTAACAAACACGCCTTCGAGATGGAAGGGCTCGAGTTCAAACCGTGAGTGTGTTGGAGGATATGCGTCACTGATGAGCTCGAACAACAGCGAAACTCGAGTCTGGTGCTTTCGAGTTCAGATTGGTTGGATGACCTGAGATTTTCGCGTGAAACATGAAATGCAAAATACCAGTCAAAAAAATGATAAAAATATAAACTAACCCAAGCTACGCGCATGTAATTGCGTGACATATACATACACATATGTCAATCCAAATAACGCGAAGCAGTGTCGGAAACGTGGATCCAATGCCCTGTTCTTTTGGAGAAGACCTGATATGGTGGGAGGCATTCGCTCGGAGTTAACTAGGTCTCGAACCGCGTCTCCATTGGAAGCTGTCGAGCATTTCTGGTTGTCAAAGAGGTCGTCATCCTAACAAGCTTAACTTGGTGATTCGTATCATCTCGGACGAGAGTGGGAAGGCGCAGTGGTAACAAACACGCCTTCGAGATGGAAGGGCTCGAGTTCAAACCGTGAGTGTGTTGGAGGATATGCGTCACTGATGAGCTCGAACAACAGCAAAACTCGAGTCTGGTGCTTTCGAGTTCAGATTGGTTGGATGACCTGAGATTTTCGCGTGAAACATGAAGTCCACAAGGACAGTCGACCAAACAACAAACAAATAAACAATCCAAAACTCTGCGTAAGTAATTGCGTGATATATTTATAAATATATCAAATATACCGCGATGCATGTTTGGAAACGTGTATCCGATGCCCTGTTCTTTTGGAGAAGACCTGATATGGTGGGAGGCATTCGCTCGGAGTTAACTAGGTCTCGAACCGCGTCTCCATTGGAAGCTGTCGAGCATTTCTGGTTGTCAAAGAGGTCGTCATCTTAACAAGCTTAACTTGGTGATTCGGATCATCTCGGACGGGAGTGGGAAGGCGCAGTGGTAACAAACACGCCTTCGAGATGGAAGGGCTCGAGTTCAAACCGTGAGTGTGTTGGAGGATATGCGTCACTGATGAGCTCGAACAACAGCAAAACTCGAGTCTGGTGCTTTCGAGTTCAGATTGGTTGGATGACCTGAGATTTTCGCGTGAAACATGAAGTCCACAAGGACAGTCGAGCAAACAACAAACAATTAAACAATCCAAAACTCTGCGTAAGTAATTGCGTGATATATTTATAAATATATCAAATATACCGCGATGCATGTTTGGAAACGTGTATCCGATGCCCTGTTCTTTTGGAGAAGACCTGATATGGTGGGAGGCATTCGCTCGGAGTTAACTAGGTCTCGAACCGCGTCTCCATTGGAAGCTGTCGAGCATTTCTGGTTGTCAAAGAGGTCGTCATCTTAACAAGCTTAATTTGGTGATTCGGATCATCTCGGACGAGAGTGGGAAGGCGCAGTGGTAACAAACACGCCTTCGAGATGGAAGGGCTCGAGTTCAAACCGTGAGTGTGTTGGAGGATATGCGTCACTGATGAGCTCGAACAACAGCAAAACTCGAGTCTGGTGCTTTCGAGTTCAGATTGGTTGGATGACCTGAGATTTTCGCGTGAAACATGAAATGCAAAATACCAGTCAAACAAATGATAAAAATATAAACTAACCCAAGCTACGCGCATGTAATTGCGTGACATATACATACACATATGTCAATCCAAATAACGCGAAGCAGTGTCGGAAACGTGGATCCAATGCCCTGTTCTTTTGGAGAAGACCTGATATGGTGGGAGGCATTCGCTCGGAGTTAACTAGGTCTCGAACCGCGTCTCCATTGGAAGCTGTCGAGCATTTCTGGTTGTCAAAGAGGTCGTCATCTTAACAAGCTTAATTTGGTGATTCGGATCATCTCGGACGGGAGTGGGAAGGCGCAGTGGTAACAAACACGCCTTCGAGATGGAAGGGCTCGAGTTCAAACCGTGAGTGTGTTGGAGGATATGCGTCACTGATGAGCTCGAACAACAGCGAAACTCGAGTCTGGTGCTTTCGAGTTCAGATTGGTTGGAAGACCTGAGATTTTCGCGTGAAACATGAAGTCCACAAGGACAGTCGACCAAACAACAAACAATTAAACAATCCAAAACTCTGCGTAAGTAATTGCGTGATATATTTATAAATATATCAAATATACCGCGATGCATGTTTGGAAACGTGTATCCGATGCCCTGTTCTTTTGGAGAAGACCTGATATGGTGGGAGGCATTCGCTCGGAGTTAACTAGGTCTCGAACCGCGTCTCCATTGGAAGCTGTCGAGCATTTCTGGTTGTCAAAGAGGTCGTCATCTTAACAAGCTTAACTTGGTGATTCGGATCATCTCGGACGAGAGTGGGAAGGCGCAGTGGTAACAAACACGCCTTCGAGATGGAAGGGCTCGAGTTCAAACCGTGAGTGTGTTGGAGGATATGCGTCACTGATGAGCTCGAACAACAGCAAAACTCGAGTCTGGTGCTTTCGAGTTCAGATTGGTTGGATGACCTGAGATTTTCGCGTGAAACATGAAATGCAAAATACCAGTCAAAAAAATGATAAAAATATAAACTAACCCAAGCTACGCGCATGTAATTGCGTGACATATACATACACATATGTCAATCCAAATAACGCGAAGCAGTGTCGGAAACGTGGATCCAATGCCCTGTTCTTTTGGAGAAGACCTGATATGGTGGGAGGCATTCGCTCGGAGTTAACTAAGTCTCGAACCGCGTCTCCATTGGAAGCTGTCGAGCATTTCTGGTTGTCAAAGAGGTCGTCATCTTACCAAGCTTAACTTGGTGATTCGGATCATCTCGGACGAGAGTGGGAAGGCGCAGTGGTAACAAACACGCCTTCGAGATGGAAGGGCTCGAGTTCAAACCGTGAGTGTGTTGGAGGATATGCGTCACTGATGAGCTCGAACAACAGCGAAACTCGAGTCTGGTGCTTTCGAGTTCAGATTGGTTGGATGACCTGAGATTTTCGCGTGAAACAAGAAGTCCACAAGGACAGTCGAGCAAACAACAAACAATTAAACAATCCAAAACTCTGCGTAAGTAATTGCGTGATATATTTATAAATATATCAAATATACCGCGATGCATGTTTGGAAACGTGTATCCGATGCCCTGTTCTTTTGGAGAAGACCTGATATGGTGGGAGGCATTCGCTCGGAGTTAACTAGGTCTCGAACCGCGTCTCCATTGGAAGCTGTCGAGCATTTCTGGTTGTCAAAGAGGTCGTCATCTTAACAAGCTTAACTTGGTGATTCGGATCATCTCGGACGGGAGTGTGAAGGCGCAGTGGTAACAAACAAGCCTTCGAGATGGAAGGGCTCGAGTTCAAACCGTGAGTGTGTTGGAGGATATGCGTCACTGATGAGCTCGAACAACAGCAAAACTCGAGTCTGGTGCTTTCGAGTTCAGATTGGTTGGATGACCTGAGATTTTCGCGTGAAACATGAAGTCCACAAGGACAGTCGACCAAACAACAAACAAATAAACAATCCAAAACTCTGCGTAAGTAATTGCGTGATATATTTATAAATATATCAAATATACCGCGATGCATGTTTGGAAACGTGTATCCGATGCCCTGTTCTTTTGGAGAAGACCTGATATGGTGGGAGGCATTCGCTCGGAGTTAACTAGGTCTCGAACCGCGTCTCCATTGGAAGCTGTCGAGCATTTCTGGTTGTCAAAGAGGTCGTCATCTTAACAAGCTTAATTTGGTGATTCGGATCATCTCGGACGAGAGTGGGAAGGCGCAGTGGTAACAAACACGCCTTCGAGATGGAAGGGCTCGAGTTCAAACCGTGAGTGTGTTGGAGGATATGCGTCACTGATGAGCTCGAACAACAGCAAAACTCGAGTCTGGTGCTTTCGAGTTCAGATTGGTTGGATGACCTGAGATTTTCGCGTGAAACATGAAATGCAAAATACCAGTCAAAAAAATGATAAAAATATAAACTAACCCATGCTACGCGCATGTAATTGCGTGACATATACATACACATATGTCAATCCAAATAACGCGAAGCAGTGTCGGAAACGTGGATCCAATGCCCTGTTCTTTTGGAAAAGACCTGATATGGTGGGAGGCATTCGCTCGGAGTTAACTAGGTCTCGAACCGCGTCTCCATTGGAAGCTGTCGAGCATTTCTGGTTGTCAAAGAGGTCGTCATCTTAACAAGCTTAACTTGGTGATTCGGATCATCTCGGACGAGAGTGGGAAGGCGCAGTGGTAACAAACACGCCTTCGAGATGGAAGGGCTCGAGTTCAAACCGTGAGTGTGTTGGAGGATATGCGTCACTGATGAGCTCGAACAACAGCGAAACTCGAGTCTGGTGCTTTCGAGTTCAGATTGGTTGGAAGACCTGAGATTTTCGCGTGAAACATGAAGTCCACAAGGACAGTCGACCAAACAACAAACAATTAAACAATCCAAAACTCTGCGTAAGTAATTGCGTGATATATTTATAAATACATCAAATATACCGCGATGCATGTTTGGAAACGTGTATCCGATGCCCTGTTCTTTTGGAGAAGACCTGATATGGTGGGAGGCATTCGCTCGGAGTTAACTAGGTCTCGAACCGCGTCTCCATTGGAAGCTGTCGAGCATTTCTGGTTGTCAAAGAGGTCGTCATCTTAACAAGCTTAACTTGGTGATTCGGATCATCTCGGACGAGAGTGGGAAGGCGCAGTGGTAACAAACACGCCTTCGAGATGGAAGGGCTTGAGTTCAAACCGTGAGTGTGTTGGAGGATATGCGTCACTGATGAGCTCGAACAACAGCAAAACTCGAGTCTGGTGCTTTCGAGTTCAGATTGGTTGGATGACCTGAGATTTTCGCGTGAAACATGAAATGCAAAATACCGGTCAAAAAAATGATAAAAATATAAACTAACCCAAGCTACGCGCATGTAATTGCGTGACATATACATACACATATGTCAATCCAAATAACGCGAAGCAGTGTCGGAAACGTGGATCCAATGCCCTGTGCTTTGGAGAAGACCTTATATGGTGGGAGGCATTTCGGTGTTAACTAGGTCTCGAACCGCGTCTCCATTGGAAGCTGTCGAGCATTTCTGGTTGTCAAAGAGGTCGTCATCTTAACAAGCTTAACTTGGTGATTCGGATCATCTCGGACGGGAGTGGGAAGGCGCAGTGGTAACAAACACGCCTTCGAGATGGAAGGGCTCGAGTTCAAACCGTGAGTGTGTTGGAGGATATGCGTCACTGATGAGCTCGAACAACAGCGAAACTCGAGTCTGGTGCTTTCGAGTTCAGATTGGTTGGAAGACCTGAGATTTTCGCGTGAAACATGAAGTCCACAAGGACAGTCGAGCAAACAACAAACAAATAAACAATCCAAAACTCTGCGTAAGTAATTGCGTTATATATTTATAAATATATCAAATATGCCGCGATGCATGTTTCGAAACGTGTATCCGATGCCCTGTTCTTTTGGAGAAGACCTGATATGGTGGGAGGCATTCGCTTGGAGTTAACTAGGTCTCGAACCGCGTCTCCATTGGAAGCTGTCGAGCATTTCTGGTTGTCAAAGAGGTCGTCATCTTAACAAGCTTAACTTGGTGATTCGGATCATCTCGGACGAGAGTGGGGAGGCGCAGTGGTAACAAACACGCCTTCGAGATGGAAGGGCTCGAGTTCAAACCGTGAGTGTGTTGGAGGATATGCGTCACTGATGAGCTCGAACAACAGCGAAACTCGAGTCTGGTGCTTTCGAGTTCAGATTGGTTGGATGACCTGAGATTTTCGCGTGAAACATGAAATGCAAAATACCAGTCAAAAAAATGATAAAAATATAAACTAACCCAAGCTACGCGCATGTAATTGCGTGACATATACATACACATATGTCAATCCAAATAACGCGAAGCAGTGTCGGAAACGTGGATCCAATGCCCTGTTCTTTTGGAGAAGACCTGATATGGTGGGAGGCATTCGCTCGGAGTTAACTAGGTCTCGAACCGCGTCTCCATTGGAAGCTGTCGAGCATTTCTGGTTGTCAAAGAGGTCGTCATCTTAACAAGCTTAATTTGGTGATTCGGATCATCTCGGACGGGAGTGGGAAGGCGCAGTGGTAACAAACACGCCTTCGAGATGGAAGGGCTCGAGTTCAAACCGTGAGTGTGTTGGAGGATATGCGTCACTGATGAGCTCGAACAACAGCAAAACTCGAGTCTGGTGCTTTCGAGTTCAGATTGGTTGGATGACCTGAGATTTTCGCGTGAAACATGAAGTCCACAAGGACAGTCGACCAAACAACAAACAATTAAACAATCCAAAACTCTGCGTAAGTAATTGCGTGATATATTTATAAATATATCAAATATACCGCGATGCATGTTTGGAAACGTGTATCCGATGCCCTGTTCTTTTGGAGAAGACCTGATATGGTGGGAGGCATTCGCTCGGAGTTAACTAGGTCTCAAACCGCGTCTCCATTGGAAGCTGTCGAGCATTTCTGGTTGTCAAAGAGGTCGTCATCTTAACAAGCTTAACTTGGTGATTCGGATCATCTCGGACGAGAGTGGGAAGGCGCAGTGGTAACAAACACGCCTTCGAGATGGAAGGGCTCGAGTTCAAACCGTGAGTGTGTTGGAGGATATGCGTCACTGATGAGCTCGAACAACAGCGAAACTCGAGTCTGGTGCTTTCGAGTTCAGATTGGTTGGATGACCTGAGATTTTCGCGTGAAACATGAAATGCAAAATACCAGTCAAAAAAATGATAAAAATATAAACTAACCCAAGCTGCGCGCATGTAATTGCGTGACATATACATACACATATGTCAATCCAAATAACGCGAAGCAGTGTCGGAAACGTGGATCCAATGCCCTGTTCTTTTGGAGAAGACCTGATATGGTGGGAGGCATTCGCTCGGAGGTAACTAGGTCTCGAACCGCGTCTCCATTGGACGCTGTCGAGCACTTCTTGTTGTCAAAGAGGTCGTCATCTTAACAAGCTTAACTTGGTGATTCGGATCATCTTGGACGAGAGTGGGAAGGCGCAGTGGTCACAAACACGCCTTCGAGATGGAAGGGCTCGAGTTCAAACCGTGAGTGTGTTGGAGGATATGCGTCACTGATGAGCTCGAACAACAGCAAAACTCGAGTCTGGTGCTTTCGAGTTCAGATTGGTTGGATGACCTGAGATTTTCGCGTGAAACATGAAGTCCACAAGGACAGTCGACCAAACAACAAACAATTTAACAATCCAAAACTCTGCGTAAGTAATTGCGTGATATATTTATAAATATATCAAATATACCGCGATGCATGTTTGGAAACGTGTATCCGATGCCCTGTTCTTTTGGAGAAGACCTGATATGGTGGGAGGCATTCGCTCGGAGTTAACTAGGTCTCGAACCACGTCTCCATTGGAAGCTGTCGAGCATTTCTGGTTGTCAAAGAGGTCGTCATCTTAACAAGCTTAACTTGGTGATTCGGATCATCTCGGACGGGAGTGGGAAGGCGCAGTGGTAACAAACACGCCTTCGAGATGGAAGGGCTCGAGTTCAAACCGTGAGTGTGTTGGAGGATATGCGTCACTGATGAGCTCGAACAACAGCAAAACTCGAGTCTGGTGCTTTCGAGTTCAGATTGGTTGGATGACCTGAGATTTTCGCGTGAAACATGAAGTCCACAAGGACAGTCGACCAAACAACAAACAATTAAACAATCCAAAACTCTGCGTAAGTAATTGCGTGATATATTTATAAATATATCAAATATACCGCGATGCATGTTTGGAAACGTGTATCCGATGCCCTGTTCTTTTGGAGAAGACCTGATATGGTGGGAGGCATTCGCTCGGAGTTAACTAGGTCTCGAACCGCGTCTCCATTGGAAGCTGTCGTGCATTTCTGGTTGTCAAAGAGGTCGTCATCTTAACAAGCTTAATTTGGTGATTCGGATCATCTCGGACGAGAGTGGGAAGGCGCAGTGGTAACAAACACGCCTTCGAGATGGAAGGGCTCGAGTTCAAACCGTGAGTGTGTTGGAGGATATGCGTCACTGATGAGCTCGAACAACAGCGAAACTCGAGTCTGGTGCTTTCGAGTTCAGATTGGTTGGATGACCTGAGATTTTCGCGTGAAACATGAAATGCAAAATACCAGTCAAAAAAATGATAAAAATATAAACTAACCCAAGCTACGCGCATGTAATTGCGTGACATATACATACACATATGTCAATCCAAATAACGCGAAGCAGTGTCGGAAACGTGGATCCAATGCCCTGTTCTTTTGGAGAAGACCTGATATGGTGGGAGGCATTCGCTCGGAGTTAACTAGGTCTCGAACCGCGTCTCCATTGGAAGCTGTCGAGCATTTCTGGTTGTCAAAGAGGTCGTCATCTTAACAAGCTTAACTTGGTGATTCGGATCATCTCGGACGAGAGTGGGAAGGCGCAGTGGTAACAAACACGCCTTCGAGATGGAAGGGCTCGAGTTCAAACCGTGAGTGTGTTGGAGGATATGCGTCACTGATGAGCTCGAACAACAGCGAAACTCGAGTCTGGTGCTTTCGAGTTCAAATTGGTTGGAAGACCTGAGATTTTCGCGTGAAACATGAAGTCCACAAGGACAGTCGACCAAACAACAAACAATTAAACAATCCAAAACTCTGCGTAAGTAATTGCGTGATATATTTATAAATTTATCAAATATACCGCGATGCATGTTTGGAAACGTGTATCCGATGCCCTGTTCTTTTGGAGAAGACCTGATATGGTGGGAGGCATTCGCTCGGAGTTAACTAGGTCTCGAACCGCGTCTCCATTGGAAGCTGTCGAGCATTTCTGGTTATCAAAGAGGTCGTCATCTTAACAAGCTTAACTTGGTGATTCGGATCATCTCGGACGAGAGTGGGAAGGAGCAGTGGTAACAAACACGCCTTCGAGATGGAAGGGCTCGAGTTCAAACCGTGAGTGTGTTGGAGGATATGCGTCACTGATGAGCTCGAACAACAGCAAAACTCGAGTCTGGTGCTTTCGAGTTCAGATTGGTTGGATGACCTGAGATTTTCGCGTGAAACATGAAATGCAAAATACCAGTCAAAAAAATGATAAAAATATAAACTAACCCAAGCTACGCGCATGTAATTGCGTGACATATACATACACATATGTCAATCCAAATAACGCGAAGCAGTGTCGGAAACGTGGATCCAATGCCCTGTTCTTTTGGAGAAGACCTGATATGGTGGGAGGCATTCGCTCGGAGTTAACTAGGTCTCGAACCGCGTCTCCATTGGAAGCTGTCGAGCATTTCTGGTTGTCAAAGAGGTCGTCATCTTACCAAGCTTAACTTGGTGATTCGGATCATCTCGGACGAGAGTGGGAAGGCGCAGTGGTAACAAACACGCCTTCGAGATGGAAGGGCTCGAGTTCAAACCGTGAGTGTGTTGGAGGATATGCGTCACTGATGAGCTCGAACAACAGCAAAACTCGAGTCTGGTGCTTTCGAGTTCAGATTGGTTGGATGACCTGAGATTTTCGCGTGAAACAAGAAGTCCACAAGGACAGTCGACCAAACAACAAACAATTAAACAATCCAAAACTCTGCGTAAGTAATTGCGTGATATATTTATAAATATATCAAATATACCGCGATGCATGTTTGGAAACGTGTATCCGATGCCCTGTTCTTTTGGAGAAGACCTGATATGGTGGGAGGCATTCGCTCGGAGTTAACAAGGTCTCGAACCGCGTCTCCATTGGAAGCTGTCGAGCATTTCTGGTTGTCAAAGAGGTCGTCATCTTAACAAGCTTAACTTGGTGATTCGGATCATCTCGGACGGGAGTGTGAAGGCGCAGTGGTAACAAACAAGCCTTCGAGATGGAAGGGCTCGAGTTCAAACCGTGAGTGTGTTGGAGGATATGCGTCACTGATGAGCTCGAACAACAGCAAAACTCGAGTCTGGTGCTTTCGAGTTCAGATTGGTTGGATGACCTGAGATTTTCGCGTGAAACATGAAGTCCACAAGGACAGTCGACCAAACAACAAACAAATAAACAATCCAAAACTCTGCGTAAGTAATTGCGTGATATATTTATAAATATATCAAATATACCGCGATGCATGTTTGGAAACGTGTATCCGATGCCCTGTTCTTTTGGAGAAGACCTGATATGGTGGGAGGCATTCGCTCGGAGTTAACTAGGTCTCGAACCGCGTCTCCATTGGAAGCTGTCGAGCATTTCTGGTTGTCAAAGAGGTCGACATCTTAACAAGCTTAATTTGGTGATTCGGATCATCTCGGACGAGAGTGGGAAGGCGCAGTGGTAACAAACACGCCTTCGAGATGGAAGGGCTCGAGTTCAAACCGTGAGTGTGTTGGAGGATATGCGTCACTGATGAGCTCGAACAACAGCGAAACTCGAGTCTGGTGCTTTCGAGTTCAGATTGGTTGGATGACCTGAGATTTTCGCGTGAAACATGAAATGCAAAATACCAGTCAAAAAAATGATAAAAATATAAACTAACCCAAGCTACGCGCATGTAATTGCGTGACATATACATACACATATGTCAATCCAAATAACGCGAAGCAGTGTCGGAAACGTGGATCCAATGCCCTGTTCTTTTGGAGAAGACCTGATATGGTGGGAGGCATTCGCTCGGAGTTAACTAGGTCTCGAACCGCGTCTCCATTGGAAGCTGTCGAGCATTTCTGGTTGTCAAAGAGGTCGTCATCTTAACAAGCTTAACTTGGTGATTCGGATCATCTCGGACGAGAGTGGGAAGGCGCAGTGGTAACAAACACGCCTTCGAGATGGAAGGGCTCGAGTTCAAACCGTGAGTGTGTTGGAGGATATGCGTCACTGATGAGCTCGAACAACAGCGAAACTCGAGTCTGGTGCTTTCGAGTTCAGATTGGTTGGAAGACCTGAGATTTTCGCGTGAAACATGAAGTCCACAAGGACAGTCGACCAAACAACAAACAATTAAACAATCCAAAACTCTGCGTAAGTAATTGCGTGATATATTTATAAATACATCAAATATACCGCGATGCATGTTTGGAAACGTGTATCCGATGCCCTGTTCTTTTGGAGAAGACCTGATATGGTGGGAGGCATTCGCTCGGAGTTAACTAGGTCTCGAACCGATTCTCCATTGGAAGCTGTCGAGCATTTCTGGTTGTCAAAGAGGTCGTCATCTTAACAAGCTTAACTTGGTGATTCGGATCATCTCGGACGAGAGTGGGAAGGCGCAGTGGTAACAAACACGCCTTCGAGATGGAAGGGCTTGAGTTCAAACCGTGAGTGTGTTGGAGGATATGCGTCACTGATGAGCTCGAACAACAGCAAAACTCGAGTCTGGTGCTTTCGAGTTCAGATTGGTTGGATGACCTGAGATTTTCGCGTGAAACATGAAATGCAAAATACCAGTCAAAAAAATGATAAAAATATAAACTAACCCATGCTACGCGCATGTAATTGCGTGACATATACATACACATATGTCAATCCAAATAACGCGAAGCAGTGTCGGAAACGTGGATCCAATGCCCTGTGCTTTTGGAGACGACCTTATATGGTGGGAGGCATTTCGGTGTTAACTAGGTCTCGAACCGCGTCTCCATTGGAAGCTGTCGAGCATTTCTGGTTGTCAAAGAGGTCGTCATCTTAACAAGCTTAACTTGGTGATTCGGATCATCTCGGACGGGAGTGGGAAGGCGCAGTGGTAACAGACACGCCTTCGAGATGGAAGGGCTCGAGTTCAAACCGTGAGTGTGTTGGAGGATATGCGTCACTGATGAGCTCGAACAACAGCGAAACTCGAGTCTGGTGCTTTCGAGTTCAGATTGGTTGGAAGACCTGAGATTTTCGCGTGAAACATGAAGTCCACAAGGACAGTCGACCAAACAACAAACAAATAAACAATCCAAAACTCTGCGTAAGTAATTGCGTTATATATTTATAAATATATCAAATATGCCGCGATGCATGTTTCGAAACGTGTATCCGATGCCCTGTTCTTTTGGAGAAGACCTGATATGGTGGGAGGCATTCGCTTGGAGTTAACTAGGTCTCGAACCGCGTCTCCATTGGAAGCTGTCGAGCATTTCTGGTTGTCAAAGAGGTCGTCATCTTAACAAGCTTAACTTGGTGATTCGGATCATCTCGGACGAGAGTGGGAAGGCGCAGTGGTAACAAACACGCCTTCGAGATGGAAGGGCTCGAGTTCAAACCGTGAGTGTGTTGGAGGATATGCGTCACTGATGAGCTCGAACAACAGCGAAACTCGAGTCTGGTGCTTTCGAGTTCAGATTGGTTGGATGACCTGAGATTTTCGCGTGAAACATGAAATGCAAAATACCAGTCAAAAAAATGATAAAAATATAAACTAACCCAAGCTACGCGCATGTAATTGCGTGACATATACATACACATATGTCAATCCAAATAACGCGAAGCAGTGTCGGAAACGTGGATCCAATGCCCTGTTCTTTTGGAGAAGACCTGATATGGTGGGAGGCATTCGCTCGGAGTTAACTAGGTCTCGAACCGCGTCTCCATTGGAAGCTGTCGAGCATTTCTGGTTGTCAAAGAGGTCGTCATCTTAACAAGCTTAATTTGGTGATTCGGATCATCTCGGACGAGAGTGGGAAGGCGCAGTGGTAACAAACACGCCTTCGAGATGGAAGGGCTCGAGTTCAAACCGTGAGTGCGTTGGAGGATATGCGTCACTGATGAGCTCGAACAACAGCAAAACTCGAGTCTGGTGCTTTCGAGTTCAGATTGGTTGGATGACCTGAGATTTTCGCGTGAAACATGAAGTCCACAAGGACAGTCGACCAAACAACAAACAAATAAACAATCCAAAACTCTGCGTAAGTAATTGCGTGATATATTTATAAATATATCAAATATACCGCGATGCATGTTTGGAAACGTGTATCCGATGCCCTGTTCTTTTGGAGAAGACCTGATATGGTGGGAGGCATTCGCTCGGAGTTAACTAGGTCTCGAACCGCGTCTCCATTGGAAGCTGTCGAGCATTTCTGGTTGTCAAAGAGGTCGTCATCTTAACAAGCTTAACTTGGTGATTCGGATCATCTCGGACGAGAGTGGGAAGGCGCAGTGGTAACAAACACGCCTTCGAGATGGAAGGGCTCGAGTTCAAACCGTGAGTGTGTTGGAGGATATGCGTCACTGATGAGCTCGAACAACAGCGAAACTCGAGTCTGGTGCTTTCGAGTTCAGATTGGTTGGATGACCTGAGATTTTCGCGTGAAACATGAAATGCAAAATACCAGTCAAAAAAATGATAAAAATATAAACTAACCCAAGCTGCGCGCATGTAATTGCGTGACATATACATACACATATATCAATCCAAATAACGCGAAGCAGTGTCGGAAACGTGGATCCAATGCCCTGTTCCTTTGGAGAAGACCTGATATGGTGGGAGGCATTCGCTCGGAGGTAACTAGGTCTCGAACCGCGTCTCCATTGGAGGCTGTCGAGCACTTCTTGTTGTCAAAGAGGTCGTCATCTTAACAAGCTTAACTTGGTGATTCGGATCATCTCGGACGAGAGTGGGAAGGCGCAGTGGTCACAAACACGCCTTCGAGATGGAAGGGCTCGAGTTCAAACCGTGAGTGTGTTGGAGGATATGCGTCACTGATGAGCTCGAACAACAGCAAAACTCGAGTCTGGTGCTTTCGAGTTCAGATTGGTTGGATGACCTGAGATTTTCGCGTGAAACATGAAGTCCACAAGGACAGTCGACCAAACAACAAACAATTAAACAATCCAAAACTCTGCGTAAGTAATTGCGTGATATATTTATAAATATATCAAATATACCGCGATGCATGTTTGGAAACGTGTATCCGATGCCCTGTTCTTTTGGAGAAGACCTTATATGGTGGGAGGCATTCGCTCGGAGTTAACTAGGTCTCGAACCGCGTCTCCATTGGAAGCTGTCGAGCATTTCTGGTTGTCAATAAGGTAGTCATCTTAACAAGCTTAACTTGGTGATTCGGATCATCTCGGACGAGAGTGGGAAGGCGCAGTGGTAACAAACACGCCTTCGAGATGGAAGGGCTCGAGTTCAAACCGTGAGTGTGTTGGAGGATATGCGTCACTGATGAGCTCGAACAACAGCAAAACTCGAGTCTGGTGCTTTCGAGTTCAGATTGGTTGGATGACCTGAGATTTTCGCGTGAAACATGAAATGCAAAATACCAGTCAAAAAAATGATAAAAATATAAACTAACCCAAGCTACGCGCATGTAATTGCGTGACATATACATACACATATGTCAATCCAAATAACGCGAAGCAGTGTCGGAAACGTGGATCCAATGCCCTGTTCTTTTGGAGAAGACCTGATATGGTGGGAGGCATTCGCTCGGAGTTAACTAGGTCTCGAACCGCGTCTCCATTGGAAGCTGTCGAGCATTTCTGGTTGTCAAAGAGGTCGTCATCTTAACAAGCTTAACTTGGTGATTCGGATCATCTCGGACGGGAGTGGGAAGGCGCAGTGGTAACAAACACGCCTTCGAGATGGAAGGGCTCGAGTTCAAACCGTGAGTGTGTTGGAGGATATGCGTCACTGATGAGCTCGAACAACAGCAAAACTCGAGTCTGGTGCTTTCGAGTTCAGATTGGTTGGATGACCTGAGATTTTCGCGTGAAACATGAAATGCAAAATACCAGTCAAAAAATGAAAAAAATCTAAACTAACCCAAGCTGCGCGCATCTAATTTCGTGACATATACATACACATATGTCAATCCAAATAACGCGAAGCAGTGTCGGAAACGTGTATCCAATGCCCTGTTCTTTTGGAGAAGACCTGATATGGTGGGAGGCATTCGCTCGGAGTTAACTAGGTCTCGAACCGCGTCTCCATTGGAAGCTGTCGAGTATTTCTGGTTGTCAAAGAGGTCGTCATCTTAACAAGCTTAACTTGGTGATTCGGATCATCTCGGACGGGAGTGGGAAGGCGCAGTGGTAACAAACACGCCTTCGAGATGGAAGGGCTCGAGTTCAAACCGTGAGTGTGTTGGAGGATATGCGTCACTGATGAGCTCGAACAACAGCAAAACTCGAGTCTGGTGCTTTCGAGTTCAGATTGGTTGGATGACCTGAGATTTTCGCGTGAAACATGAAATGCAAAATACCAGTCAAAAAATTAAAAAAATATAAACTAACCCAAGCTGCGCGCATCTAATTTCGTGACATATACATACACATATGTCAATCCAAATAACGCGAAGCAGTGTCGGAAACGTGGATCCAATGCCCTGTTCTTTTGGAGAAGACCTGATATGGTGGGAGGCATTCGCTCGGAGTTAACTAGGTCTCGAACCGCGTCTCCATTGGAAGCTGTCGAGCATTTCTGGTTGTCAAAGAGGTCGTCATCTTAACAAGCTTAACTTGGTGATTCGGATCATCTCGGACGGGAGTGGGAAGGCGCAGTGGTAACAAACACGCCTTCGAGATGGAAGGGCTCGAGTTCAAACCGTGAGTGCGTTGGAGGATATGCGTCACTGATGAGCTCGAACAACAGCGAAACTCGAGTCTGGTGCTTTCGAGTTCAGATTAGTTGGATGACCTGAGATTTTCGCGTGAAACATGAAATGCAAAATACCAGTCAAAAAAATGATAAAAATATAAACTAACCCAAGCTGCGCGCATGTAATTGCGTGACATATACATACACATATGTCAATCCAAATAACGCGAAGCAGTGTCGGAAACGTGGATCCAATGCCCTGTTCTTTTGGAGAAGACCTGATATGGTGGGAGGCATTCGCTCGGAGTTAACTAGGTCTCGAACCGCGTCTCCATTGGAAGCTGTCGAGCATTTCTGGTTGTCAAAGAGGTCGTCATCTTAACAAGCTTAACTTGGTGATTCGGATCATCTCGGACGAGAGTGGGAAGGCGCAGTGGTAACAAACACGCCTTCGAGATGGAAGGGCTCGAGTTCAAACCGTGAGTGTGTTGGAGGATATGCGTCACTGATGAGCTCGAACAACAGCAAAACTCGAGTCTGGTGCTTTCGAGTTCAGATTGGTTGGATGACCTGAGATTTTCGCGTGAAACATGAAGTCCACAAGGACAGTCGACGAAACAACAAACAATTAAACAATCCAAAACTCTGCGTAAGTAATTGCGTGATATATTTATAAATATATCAAATATACCGCGATGCATGTTTGGAAACGTGTATCCGATGCCCTATTCTTTTGGAGAAGACCTGATATGGTGGGAGGCATTCGCTCGGAGTTAACTAGGTCTCGAACCGCGTCTCCATTGGAGGCTGTCGAGCACTTCTTGTTGTCAAAGAGGTCGTCATCTTAACAAGCTTAACTTGGTGATTCGGATCATCTCGGACGAGAGTGGGAAGGCGCAGTGGTAACAAACACGCCTTCGAGATGGAAGGGCTCGAGTTCAAACCGTGAGTGTGTTGGAGGATATGCGTCACTGATGAGCTCGAACAACAGCAAAACTCGAGTCTGGTGCTTTCGAGTTCAGATTGGTTGGATGACCTGAGATTTTCGCGTGAAACATGAAATGCAAAATACCAGTCAAAAAAATGATAAAAATATAAACTAACCCAAGCTGCGCGCATGTAATTGCGTGACATATACATACACATATGTCAATTCAAATAACGCGAAGCAGTGTCGGAAACGTGGATCCAATGCCCTGTTCCTTTGGAGAAGACCTGATATGGTGGGAGGCATTCGCTCGGAGTTAACTAGGTCTCGAACCGCGTCTCCATTGGAAGCTGTCGAGCATTTCTGGTTGTCAAAGAGGTCGTCATCTTAACAAGCTTAACTTGGTGATTCGGATCATCTCGGACGGGAGTGGGAAGGCGCAGTGGTAACAAACACGCCTTCGAGATGGAAGGGCTCGAGTTCAAACCGTGAGTGTGTTGGAGGATATGCGTCACTGATGAGCTCGAACAACAGCAAAACTCGAGTCTGGTGCTTTCGAGTTCAGATTGGTTGGATGACCTGAGATTTTCGCGTGAAACATGAAGTCCACAAGGACAGTCGAGCAAACAACAAACAATTTAACAATCCAAAACTCTGCGTAAGTAATTGCGTGATATATTTATAAATACATCAAATATACCGCGATGCATGTTTGGAAACGTGTATCCGATGCCCTGTTCTTTTGGAGAAGACCTGATATGGTGGGAGGCATTCGCTCGGAGTTAACTAGGTCTCGAACCGCGTCTCCATTGGAGGCTGTCGAGCACTTCTTGTTGTCAAGGAGGTCGTCATCTTAACAAGCTTAACTTGGTGATTCGGATCATCTCGGACGAGAGTGGGAAGGCGCAGTGGTAACAAACACGCCTTCGAGATGGAAGGGCTCGAGTTCAAACCGTGAGTGTGTTGGAGGATATGCGTCACTGATGAGCTCGAACAACAGCAAAACTCGAGTCTGGTGCTTTCGAGTTCAGATTGGTTGGATGACCTGAGATTTTCGCGTGAAACATGAAGTCCACAAGGACAGTCGACCAAACAACAAACAATTAAACAATCCAAAACTCTGCGTAAGTAATTGCGTGATATATTTATAAATATATCAAATATACCGCGATGCATGTTTGGAAACGTGTATCCGATGCCCTGTTCTTTTGGAGAAGACCTGATATGGTGGGAGGCATTCGCTCGGAGTTAACTAGGTCTCGAACCGCGTCTCCATTGGAAGCTGTCGAGCATTTCTGGTTGTCAAAGAGGTCGTCATCTTAACAAGCTTAATTTGGTGATTCGGATCATCTCGGACGAGAGTGGGAAGGCGCAGTGGTAACAAACACGCCTTCGAGATGGAAGGGCTCGAGTTCAAACCGTGAGTGTGTTGGAGGATATGCGTCACTGATGAGCTCGAACAACAGCGAAACTCGAGTCTGGTGCTTTCGAGTTCAGATTGGTTGGATGACCTGAGATTTTCGCGTGATACATGAAGTCCACACGGACAGTCGACCAAACAACAAACAATTAAACAATCCAAAACTCTGCGTAAGTAATTGCGTGATATATTTATAAATACATCAAATATACCGCGATGCATGTTTGGAAACGTGTATCCGATGCCCTGTTCTTTTGGAGAAGACCTGATATGGTGGGAGGCATTCGCTCGGAGTTAACTAGGTCTCGAACCGCGTCTCCATTGGAAGCTGTCGAGCATTTCTGGTTGTCAAAGAGGTCGTCATCTTAACAAGCTTAACTTGGTGATTCTGATCATCTCGGACGAGAGTGGGAAGGCGCAGTGGTAACAAACACGCCTTCGAGATGGAAGGGCTCGAGTTCAAACCGTGAGTGTGTTGGAGGATATGCGTCACTGATGAGCTCGAACAACAGCGAAACTCGAGTCTGGTGCTTTCGAGTTCAGATTGGTTGGATGACCTGAGATTTTCGCGTGAAACATGAAATGCAAAATACCAGTCAAAAAAATGATAAAAATATAAACTAACCCAAGCTACGCGCATGTAATTGCGTGACATATACATACACATATGTCAATCCAAATAACGCGAAGCAGTGTCGGAAACGTGGATCCAATGCCTTGTTCTTTTGGAGAAGACCTGATATGGTGGGAGGCATTCGCTCGGAGTTAACTAGGTCTCGAACCGCGTCTCCATTGGAAGCTGTCGAGTATTTCTGGTTGTCAAAGAGGTCGTCATCTTAACAAGCTTAACTTGGTGATTCGGATCATCTCGGACGGGAGTGGGAAGGCGCAGTGGTAACAAACACGCCTTCGAGATGGAAGGGCTCGAGTTCAAACCGTGAGTGTGTTGGAGAATATGCGTCACTGATGAGCTCGAACAACAGCGAAACTCGAGTCTGGTGCTTTCGAGTTCAGATTGGTTGGATGACCTGAGATTTTCGCGTGAAACATGAAATGCAAAATACCAGTCAAAAAAATGATAAAAATATAAACTAACCCAAGCTGCGCGCATGTAATTGCGTGACATATACATACACATATGTCAATCCAAATAACGCGAAGCAGTGTCGGAAACGTGGATCCAATGCCCTGTTCTTTTGGAGAAGACCTGATATGGTGGGAGGCATTCGCTCGGAGTTAACTAGGTCTCGAACCGCGTCTCCATTGGAAGCTGTCGAGCATTTCTGGTTGTCAAAGAGGTAGTCATCTTAACAAGCCTAACTTGGTGATGCGGATCATCTCGGACGAGAGTGGGAAGGCGCAGTGGTAACAAACACGCCTTCGAGATGGAAGGGCTCGAGTTCAAACCGTGAGTGTGTTGGAGGATATGCGTCACTGATGAGCTCGAACAACAGCGAAACTCGAGTCTGGTGCTTTCGAGTTCAGATTGGTTGGATGACCTGAGATTTTCGCGTGAAACATGAAGTCCACAAGGACAGTCGACCAAACAACAAACAAATAAACAATCCAAAACTCTGCGTAAGTAATTGCGTGATATATTTATAAATATATCAAATATACCGCGATGCATGTTTGGAAACGTGTATCCGATGCCCTGTTCTTTTGGAGAAGACCTTATATGGTGGGAGGCATTCGCTCGGAGTTAACTAGGTCTCGAACCGCGTCTCCATTGGAAGCTGTCGAGCATTTCTGGTTGTCAAAGAGGTCGTCATCTTAACAAGCTTAATTTGGTGATTCGGATCATCTCGGACGAGAGTGGGAAGGCGCAGTGGTAACAAACACGCCTTCGAGATGGAAGGGCTCGAGTTCAAACCGTGAGTGTGTTGGAGGATATGCGTCACTGATGAGCTCGAACAACAGCAAAACTCGAGTCTGGTGCTTTCGAGTTCAGATTGGTTGGATGACCTGAGATTTTCGCGTGAAACATGAAGTCCACAAGGACAGTCGACCAAACAACAAACAATTAAACAATCCAAAACTCTGCGTAAGTAATTGCGTGATATATTTATAAATATATCAAATATACCGCGATGCATGTTTGGAAACGTGTATCCGATGCCCTGTTCTTTTGGAGAAGACCTGATATGGTGGGAGGCATTCGCTCGGAGTTAACTAGGTCTCGAACCGCGTCTCCATTGGAAGCTGTCGAGCATTTCTGGTTGTCAAAGAGGTCGTCATCTTAACAAGCTTAACTTGGTGATTCGGATCATCTCGGACGGGAGTGGGAAGGCGCAGTGGTAACAAACACGCCTTCGAGATGGAAGGGCTCGAGTTCAAACCGTGAGTGTGTTGGAGGATATGCGTCACTGATGAGCTCGAACAACAGCGAAACTCGAGTCTGGTGCTTTCGAGTTCAGATTGGTGTGATGACCTGAGATTTTCGCGTGAAACATGAAATGCAAAATACCAGTCAAAAAAATGATAAAAATATAAACTTACCCAAGCTACGCGCATGTAATTGCGTGACATATACATAGACATATGTCAATCCAAATAACGCGAAGCAGTGTCCGAAACGTGGATCCAATGCCCTGTTCTTTTGGAGAAGACCTGATATGGTGGGAGGCATTCGCTCGGAGTTAACTAGGTCTCGAACCGCGTCTCCATTGGAAGCTGTCGAGCATTTCTGGTTGTCAAAGAGGTAGTCATCTTAACAAGCTTAACTTGGTGATTCGGATCATCTCGGACGGGTGTGGGAAGGCGCAGTGGTAACAAACACGCCTTCGAGATGGAAGGGCTCGAGTTCAAACCGTGAGTGTGTTGGAGGATATGCGTCACTGATGAGCTCGAACAACAGCAAAACTCGAGTCTGGTGCTTTCGAGTTCGGATTGGTTGGATGACCTGAGATTTTCGCGTGAAACAAGAAGTCCACAAGGACAGTCGACCAAACAACAAACAATTAAACAATCCAAAACTCTGCGTAAGTAATTGCGTGATATATTTATAAATATATCAAATATACCGCGATGCATGTTTGGAAACGTGTATCCGATGCCCTGTTCTTTTGGAGAAGACCTGATATGGTGGGAGGCATTCGCTCGGAGTTAACTAGGTCTCGAACCGCGTCTCCATTGGAAGCCGTCGAGCATTTCTGGTTGTCAAAGAGGTCGTCATCTTAACAAGCTTAACTTGGTGATTCGGATCATCTCGGACGAGAGTGGGAAGGCGCAGTGGTAACAAACACGCCTTCGAGATGGAAGGGCTCGAGTTCAAACCGTGAGTGTGTTGGAGGATATGCGTCACTGATGAGCTCGAACAACAGCGAAACTCGAGTCTGGTGCTTTCGAGTTCAGATTAGTTGGATGACCTGAGATTTTCGCGTGAAACATGAAATGCAAAATACCAGTCAAAAAAATGATAAAAATATAAACTAACCCAAGCTACGCGCATGTAATTGCGTGACATATACATACACATATGTCAATCCAAATAACGCGAAGCAGTGTCGGAAACGTGGATCCAATGCCCTGTTCTTTTGGAGAAGACCTGATATGGTGGGAGGCATTCGCTCGGAGTTAACTAGGTCTCGAACCGCGTCTCCATTGGAAGCTGTCGAGTATTTCTGGTTGTCAAAGAGGTCGTCATCTTAACAAGCTTAACTTGGTGATTCGGATCATCTCGGACGGGAGTGGGAAGGCGCAGTGGTAACAAACACGCCTTCGAGATGGAAGGGCTCGAGTTCAAACCGTGAGTGTGTTGGAGGATATGCGTCACTGATGAGCTCGAACAACAGCAAAACTCGAGTCTGGTGCTTTCGAGTTCAGATTGGTTGGATGACCTGAGATTTTCGCGTGAAACAAGAAGTCCACAAGGACAGTCGACCAAACAACAAACAAATAAACAATCCAAAACTCTGCGTAAGTAATTGCGTGATATATTTATAAATATATCAAATATACCGCGATGCATGTTTGGAAACGTGTATCCGATGCCCTGTTCTTTTGGAGAAGACCTGATATGGTGGGAGGCATTCGCTCGGAGTTAACTAGGTATCGAACCGCGTCTCCATTGGAAGCTGTCGAGTATTTCTGGTTGTCAATGAGGTCGTCATCTTAACAAGCTTAACTTGGTGATTCGGATCATCTCGGACGGGAGTGGGAAGGCGCAGTGGTAACAAACACGCCTTCGAGATGGAAGGGCTCGAGTTCAAACCGTGAGTGTGTTGGAGGATATGCGTCACTGATGAGCTCGAACAACAGCAAAACTCGAGTCCGGTGCTTTCGAGTTCAGATTGGTTGGATGACCTGAGATTTTCGCGTGAACCATGAAGTCCACAAGGACAGTCGACCAAACAACAAACAATTAAACAATCCAAAACTCTGCGTAAGTAATTGCGTGATAAATTTATAAATATATCAAATATACCTCGATGCATGTTTGGAAACGTGTATCCGATGCCCTGTTCTTTTGGAGAAGACCTGATATGGTGGGAGGCATTCGCTCGGATTTAAGTAGGTCTCGAACCGCGTTTCCATTGGAAGCTGTCGAGCACTTCTTGTTGTCAATAAGGTAGTCATCTTAACAAGCTTAACTTGGTGATGCGGATCATCTCGGACGAGAGTGGGAAGGCGCAGTGGTAACAAACACGCCTTCGAGATGGAAGGGCTCGAGTTCAAATCGTGAGTGTGTTGGTGGATATGCGTCACTGATGAGCTCGAAAAACAGCAAAACTCGAGTCTGGTGCTTTCGAGTTCAGATTGGTTGGATGACCTGAGATTTTCGCGTGAAACATGAAGTCCACAAGGACAGTCGACCAAACAACAAACAAATAAACAATCCAAAACTCTGCGTAAGTAATTGCGTGATATATTTATAAATATATCAAATATACCGCGATGCATGTTTGGAAACGTGTATCCGATGCCCTGTTCTTTTGGAGAAGACCTGATATGGTGGGAGGCATTCGCTCGGAGTTAACTAGGTCTCGAACCGCGTCTCCATTGGAAGCTGTCGAGCATTTCTGGTTGTCAAAGAGGTCGTCATCTTAACAAGCTTAACTTGGTGATTCGGATCATCTCGGACGGGAGTGGGAAGGCGCAGTGGTAACAAACACGCCTTCGAGATGGAAGGGCTCGAGTTCAAACCGTGAGTGTGTTGGAGGATATGCGTCACTGATGAGCTCGAACAACAGCAAAACTCGAGTCTGGTGCTTTCGAGTTCAGATTGGTTGGATGACCTGAGATTTTCGCGTGAAACATGAAGTCCACAAGGACAGTCGAGCAAACAACAAACAATTAAACAATCCAAAACTCTGCGTAAGTAATTGCGTGATATATTTATAAATATATCAAATATACCGCGATGCATGTTTGGAAACGTGTATCCGATGCCCTGTTCTTTTGGAGAAGACCTGATATGGTGGGAGGCATTCGCTCGGAGTTAACTAGGTCTCGAACCGCGTCTCCATTGGAAGCTGTCGAGCATTTCTGGTTGTCAAAGAGGTCGTCATCTTAACAAGCTTAATTTGGTGATTCGGATCATCTCGGACGAGAGTGGGAAGGCGCAGTGGTAACAAACACGCCTTCGAGATGGAAGGGCTCGAGTTCAAACCGTGAGTGTGTTGGAGGATATGCGTCACTGATGAGCTCGAACAACAGCAAAACTCGAGTCTGGTGCTTTCGAGTTCAGATTGGTTGGATGACCTGAGATTTTCGCGTGAAACATGAAATGCAAAATACCAGTCAAACAAATGATAAAAATATAAACTAACCCAAGCTACGCGCATGTAATTGCGTGACATATACATACACATATGTCAATCCAAATAACGCGAAGCAGTGTCGGAAACGTGGATCCAATGCCCTGTTCTTTTGGAGAAGACCTGATATGGTGGGAGGCATTCGCTCGGAGTTAACTAGGTCTCGAACCGCGTCTCCATTGGAAGCTGTCGAGCATTTCTGGTTGTCAAAGAGGTCGTCATCTTAACAAGCTTAATTTGGTGATTCGGATCATCTCGGACGGGAGTGGGAAGGCGCAGTGGTAACAAACACGCCTTCGAGATGGAAGGGCTCGAGTTCAAACCGTGAGTGTGTTGGAGGATATGCGTCACTGATGAGCTCGAACAACAGCGAAACTCGAGTCTGGTGCTTTCGAGTTCAGATTGGTTGGAAGACCTGAGATTTTCGCGTGAAACATGAAGTCCACAAGGACAGTCGACCAAACAACAAACAATTAAACAATCCAAAACTCTGCGTAAGTAATTGCGTGATATATTTATAAATATATCAAATATACCGCGATGCATGTTTGGAAACGTGTATCCGATGCCCTGTTCTTTTGGAGAAGACCTGATATGGTGGGAGGCATTCGCTCGGAGTTAACTAGGTCTCGAACCGCGTCTCCATTGGAAGCTGTCGAGCATTTCTGGTTGTCAAAGAGGTCGTCATCTTAACAAGCTTAACTTGGTGATTCGGATCATCTCGGACGAGAGTGGGAAGGCGCAGTGGTAACAAACACGCCTTCGAGATGGAAGGGCTCGAGTTCAAACCGTGAGTGTGTTGGAGGATATGCGTCACTGATGAGCTCGAACAACAGCAAAACTCGAGTCTGGTGCTTTCGAGTTCAGATTGGTTGGATGACCTGAGATTTTCGCGTGAAACATGAAATGCAAAATACCAGTCAAAAAAATGATAAAAATATAAACTAACCCAAGCTACGCGCATGTAATTGCGTGACATATACATACACATATGTCAATCCAAATAACGCGAAGCAGTGTCGGAAACGTGGATCCAATGCCCTGTTCTTTTGGAGAAGACCTGATATGGTGGGAGGCATTCGCTCGGAGTTAACTAAGTCTCGAACCGCGTCTCCATTGGAAGCTGTCGAGCATTTCTGGTTGTCAAAGAGGTCGTCATCTTACCAAGCTTAACTTGGTGATTCGGATCATCTCGGACGAGAGTGGGAAGGCGCAGTGGTAACAAACACGCCTTCGAGATGGAAGGGCTCGAGTTCAAACCGTGAGTGTGTTGGAGGATATGCGTCACTGATGAGCTCGAACAACAGCGAAACTCGAGTCTGGTGCTTTCGAGTTCAGATTGGTTGGATGACCTGAGATTTTCGCGTGAAACAAGAAGTCCACAAGGACAGTCGAGCAAACAACAAACAATTAAACAATCCAAAACTCTGCGTAAGTAATTGCGTGATATATTTATAAATATATCAAATATACCGCGATGCATGTTTGGAAACGTGTATCCGATGCCCTGTTCTTTTGGAGAAGACCTGATATGGTGGGAGGCATTCGCTCGGAGTTAACTAGGTCTCGAACCGCGTCTCCATTGGAAGCTGTCGAGCATTTCTGGTTGTCAAAGAGGTCGTCATCTTAACAAGCTTAACTTGGTGATTCGGATCATCTCGGACGGGAGTGTGAAGGCGCAGTGGTAACAAACAAGCCTTCGAGATGGAAGGGCTCGAGTTCAAACCGTGAGTGTGTTGGAGGATATGCGTCACTGATGAGCTCGAACAACAGCAAAACTCGAGTCTGGTGCTTTCGAGTTCAGATTGGTTGGATGACCTGAGATTTTCGCGTGAAACATGAAGTCCACAAGGACAGTCGACCAAACAACAAACAAATAAACAATCCAAAACTCTGCGTAAGTAATTGCGTGATATATTTATAAATATATCAAATATACCGCGATGCATGTTTGGAAACGTGTATCCGATGCCCTGTTCTTTTGGAGAAGACCTGATATGGTGGGAGGCATTCGCTCGGAGTTAACTAGGTCTCGAACCGCGTCTCCATTGGAAGCTGTCGAGCATTTCTGGTTGTCAAAGAGGTCGTCATCTTAACAAGCTTAATTTGGTGATTCGGATCATCTCGGACGAGAGTGGGAAGGCGCAGTGGTAACAAACACGCCTTCGAGATGGAAGGGCTCGAGTTCAAACCGTGAGTGTGTTGGAGGATATGCGTCACTGATGAGCTCGAACAACAGCAAAACTCGAGTCTGGTGCTTTCGAGTTCAGATTGGTTGGATGACCTGAGATTTTCGCGTGAAACATGAAATGCAAAATACCAGTCAAAAAAATGATAAAAATATAAACTAACCCATGCTACGCGCATGTAATTGCGTGACATATACATACACATATGTCAATCCAAATAACGCGAAGCAGTGTCGGAAACGTGGATCCAATGCCCTGTTCTTTTGGAAAAGACCTGATATGGTGGGAGGCATTCGCTCGGAGTTAACTAGGTCTCGAACCGCGTCTCCATTGGAAGCTGTCGAGCATTTCTGGTTGTCAAAGAGGTCGTCATCTTAACAAGCTTAACTTGGTGATTCGGATCATCTCGGACGAGAGTGGGAAGGCGCAGTGGTAACAAACACGCCTTCGAGATGGAAGGGCTCGAGTTCAAACCGTGAGTGTGTTGGAGGATATGCGTCACTGATGAGCTCGAACAACAGCGAAACTCGAGTCTGGTGCTTTCGAGTTCAGATTGGTTGGAAGACCTGAGATTTTCGCGTGAAACATGAAGTCCACAAGGACAGTCGACCAAACAACAAACAATTAAACAATCCAAAACTCTGCGTAAGTAATTGCGTGATATATTTATAAATACATCAAATATACCGCGATGCATGTTTGGAAACGTGTATCCGATGCCCTGTTCTTTTGGAGAAGACCTGATATGGTGGGAGGCATTCGCTCGGAGTTAACTAGGTCTCGAACCGCGTCTCCATTGGAAGCTGTCGAGCATTTCTGGTTGTCAAAGAGGTCGTCATCTTAACAAGCTTAACTTGGTGATTCGGATCATCTCGGACGAGAGTGGGAAGGCGCAGTGGTAACAAACACGCCTTCGAGATGGAAGGGCTTGAGTTCAAACCGTGAGTGTGTTGGAGGATATGCGTCACTGATGAGCTCGAACAACAGCAAAACTCGAGTCTGGTGCTTTCGAGTTCAGATTGGTTGGATGACCTGAGATTTTCGCGTGAAACATGAAATGCAAAATACCGGTCAAAAAAATGATAAAAATATAAACTAACCCAAGCTACGCGCATGTAATTGCGTGACATATACATACACATATGTCAATCCAAATAACGCGAAGCAGTGTCGGAAACGTGGATCCAATGCCCTGTGCTTTGGAGAAGACCTTATATGGTGGGAGGCATTTCGGTGTTAACTAGGTCTCGAACCGCGTCTCCATTGGAAGCTGTCGAGCATTTCTGGTTGTCAAAGAGGTCGTCATCTTAACAAGCTTAACTTGGTGATTCGGATCATCTCGGACGGGAGTGGGAAGGCGCAGTGGTAACAAACACGCCTTCGAGATGGAAGGGCTCGAGTTCAAACCGTGAGTGTGTTGGAGGATATGCGTCACTGATGAGCTCGAACAACAGCGAAACTCGAGTCTGGTGCTTTCGAGTTCAGATTGGTTGGAAGACCTGAGATTTTCGCGTGAAACATGAAGTCCACAAGGACAGTCGAGCAAACAACAAACAAATAAACAATCCAAAACTCTGCGTAAGTAATTGCGTTATATATTTATAAATATATCAAATATGCCGCGATGCATGTTTCGAAACGTGTATCCGATGCCCTGTTCTTTTGGAGAAGACCTGATATGGTGGGAGGCATTCGCTTGGAGTTAACTAGGTCTCGAACCGCGTCTCCATTGGAAGCTGTCGAGCATTTCTGGTTGTCAAAGAGGTCGTCATCTTAACAAGCTTAACTTGGTGATTCGGATCATCTCGGACGAGAGTGGGGAGGCGCAGTGGTAACAAACACGCCTTCGAGATGGAAGGGCTCGAGTTCAAACCGTGAGTGTGTTGGAGGATATGCGTCACTGATGAGCTCGAACAACAGCGAAACTCGAGTCTGGTGCTTTCGAGTTCAGATTGGTTGGATGACCTGAGATTTTCGCGTGAAACATGAAATGCAAAATACCAGTCAAAAAAATGATAAAAATATAAACTAACCCAAGCTACGCGCATGTAATTGCGTGACATATACATACACATATGTCAATCCAAATAACGCGAAGCAGTGTCGGAAACGTGGATCCAATGCCCTGTTCTTTTGGAGAAGACCTGATATGGTGGGAGGCATTCGCTCGGAGTTAACTAGGTCTCGAACCGCGTCTCCATTGGAAGCTGTCGAGCATTTCTGGTTGTCAAAGAGGTCGTCATCTTAACAAGCTTAATTTGGTGATTCGGATCATCTCGGACGGGAGTGGGAAGGCGCAGTGGTAACAAACACGCCTTCGAGATGGAAGGGCTCGAGTTCAAACCGTGAGTGTGTTGGAGGATATGCGTCACTGATGAGCTCGAACAACAGCAAAACTCGAGTCTGGTGCTTTCGAGTTCAGATTGGTTGGATGACCTGAGATTTTCGCGTGAAACATGAAGTCCACAAGGACAGTCGACCAAACAACAAACAATTAAACAATCCAAAACTCTGCGTAAGTAATTGCGTGATATATTTATAAATATATCAAATATACCGCGATGCATGTTTGGAAACGTGTATCCGATGCCCTGTTCTTTTGGAGAAGACCTGATATGGTGGGAGGCATTCGCTCGGAGTTAACTAGGTCTCAAACCGCGTCTCCATTGGAAGCTGTCGAGCATTTCTGGTTGTCAAAGAGGTCGTCATCTTAACAAGCTTAACTTGGTGATTCGGATCATCTCGGACGAGAGTGGGAAGGCGCAGTGGTAACAAACACGCCTTCGAGATGGAAGGGCTCGAGTTCAAACCGTGAGTGTGTTGGAGGATATGCGTCACTGATGAGCTCGAACAACAGCGAAACTCGAGTCTGGTGCTTTCGAGTTCAGATTGGTTGGATGACCTGAGATTTTCGCGTGAAACATGAAATGCAAAATACCAGTCAAAAAAATGATAAAAATATAAACTAACCCAAGCTGCGCGCATGTAATTGCGTGACATATACATACACATATGTCAATCCAAATAACGCGAAGCAGTGTCGGAAACGTGGATCCAATGCCCTGTTCTTTTGGAGAAGACCTGATATGGTGGGAGGCATTCGCTCGGAGGTAACTAGGTCTCGAACCGCGTCTCCATTGGACGCTGTCGAGCACTTCTTGTTGTCAAAGAGGTCGTCATCTTAACAAGCTTAACTTGGTGATTCGGATCATCTTGGACGAGAGTGGGAAGGCGCAGTGGTCACAAACACGCCTTCGAGATGGAAGGGCTCGAGTTCAAACCGTGAGTGTGTTGGAGGATATGCGTCACTGATGAGCTCGAACAACAGCAAAACTCGAGTCTGGTGCTTTCGAGTTCAGATTGGTTGGATGACCTGAGATTTTCGCGTGAAACATGAAGTCCACAAGGACAGTCGACCAAACAACAAACAATTTAACAATCCAAAACTCTGCGTAAGTAATTGCGTGATATATTTATAAATATATCAAATATACCGCGATGCATGTTTGGAAACGTGTATCCGATGCCCTGTTCTTTTGGAGAAGACCTGATATGGTGGGAGGCATTCGCTCGGAGTTAACTAGGTCTCGAACCACGTCTCCATTGGAAGCTGTCGAGCATTTCTGGTTGTCAAAGAGGTCGTCATCTTAACAAGCTTAACTTGGTGATTCGGATCATCTCGGACGGGAGTGGGAAGGCGCAGTGGTAACAAACACGCCTTCGAGATGGAAGGGCTCGAGTTCAAACCGTGAGTGTGTTGGAGGATATGCGTCACTGATGAGCTCGAACAACAGCAAAACTCGAGTCTGGTGCTTTCGAGTTCAGATTGGTTGGATGACCTGAGATTTTCGCGTGAAACATGAAGTCCACAAGGACAGTCGAGCAAACAACAAACAATTAAACAATCCAAAACTCTGCGTAAGTAATTGCGTGATATATTTATAAATATATCAAATATACCGCGATGCATGTTTGGAAACGTGTATCCGATGCCCTGTTCTTTTGGAGAAGACCTGATATGGTGGGAGGCATTCGCTCGGAGTTAACTAGGTCTCGAACCGCGTCTCCATTGGAAGCTGTCGTGCATTTCTGGTTGTCAAAGAGGTCGTCATCTTAACAAGCTTAATTTGGTGATTCGGATCATCTCGGACGAGAGTGGGAAGGCGCAGTGGTAACAAACACGCCTTCGAGATGGAAGGGCTCGAGTTCAAACCGTGAGTGTGTTGGAGGATATGCGTCACTGATGAGCTCGAACAACAGCGAAACTCGAGTCTGGTGCTTTCGAGTTCAGATTGGTTGGATGACCTGAGATTTTCGCGTGAAACATGAAATGCAAAATACCAGTCAAAAAAATGATAAAAATATAAACTAACCCAAGCTACGCGCATGTAATTGCGTGACATATACATACACATATGTCAATCCAAATAACGCGAAGCAGTGTCGGAAACGTGGATCCAATGCCCTGTTCTTTTGGAGAAGACCTGATATGGTGGGAGGCATTCGCTCGGAGTTAACTAGGTCTCGAACCGCGTCTCCATTGGAAGCTGTCGAGCATTTCTGGTTGTCAAAGAGGTCGTCATCTTAACAAGCTTAACTTGGTGATTCGGATCATCTCGGACGAGAGTGGGAAGGCGCAGTGGTAACAAACACGCCTTCGAGATGGAAGGGCTCGAGTTCAAACCGTGAGTGTGTTGGAGGATATGCGTCACTGATGAGCTCGAACAACAGCGAAACTCGAGTCTGGTGCTTTCGAGTTCAAATTGGTTGGAAGACCTGAGATTTTCGCGTGAAACATGAAGTCCACAAGGACAGTCGACCAAACAACAAACAATTAAACAATCCAAAACTCTGCGTAAGTAATTGCGTGATATATTTATAAATTTATCAAATATACCGCGATGCATGTTTGGAAACGTGTATCCGATGCCCTGTTCTTTTGGAGAAGACCTGATATGGTGGGAGGCATTCGCTCGGAGTTAACTAGGTCTCGAACCGCGTCTCCATTGGAAGCTGTCGAGCATTTCTGGTTATCAAAGAGGTCGTCATCTTAACAAGCTTAACTTGGTGATTCGGATCATCTCGGACGAGAGTGGGAAGGCGCAGTGGTAACAAACACGCCTTCGAGATGGAAGGGCTCGAGTTCAAACCGTGAGTGTGTTGGAGGATATGCGTCACTGATGAGCTCGAACAACAGCAAAACTCGAGTCTGGTGCTTTCGAGTTCAGATTGGTTGGATGACCTGAGATTTTCGCGTGAAACATGAAATGCAAAATACCAGTCAAAAAAATGATAAAAATATAAACTAACCCAAGCTACGCGCATGTAATTGCGTGACATATACATACACATATGTCAATCCAAATAACGCGAAGCAGTGTCGGAAACGTGGATCCAATGCCCTGTTCTTTTGGAGAAGACCTGATATGGTGGGAGGCATTCGCTCGGAGTTAACTAGGTCTCGAACCGCGTCTCCATTGGAAGCTGTCGAGCATTTCTGGTTGTCAAAGAGGTCGTCATCTTACCAAGCTTAACTTGGTGATTCGGATCATCTCGGACGAGAGTGGGAAGGCGCAGTGGTAACAAACACGCCTTCGAGATGGAAGGGCTCGAGTTCAAACCGTGAGTGTGTTGGAGGATATGCGTCACTGATGAGCTCGAACAACAGCAAAACTCGAGTCTGGTGCTTTCGAGTTCAGATTGGTTGGATGACCTGAGATTTTCGCGTGAAACAAGAAGTCCACAAGGACAGTCGACCAAACAACAAACAATTAAACAATCCAAAACTCTGCGTAAGTAATTGCGTGATATATTTATAAATATATCAAATATACCGCGATGCATGTTTGGAAACGTGTATCCGATGCCCTGTTCTTTTGGAGAAGACCTGATATGGTGGGAGGCATTCGCTCGGAGTTAACAAGGTCTCGAACCGCGTCTCCATTGGAAGCTGTCGAGCATTTCTGGTTGTCAAAGAGGTCGTCATCTTAACAAGCTTAACTTGGTGATTCGGATCATCTCGGACGGGAGTGTGAAGGCGCAGTGGTAACAAACAAGCCTTCGAGATGGAAGGGCTCGAGTTCAAACCGTGAGTGTGTTGGAGGATATGCGTCACTGATGAGCTCGAACAACAGCAAAACTCGAGTCTGGTGCTTTCGAGTTCAGATTGGTTGGATGACCTGAGATTTTCGCGTGAAACATGAAGTCCACAAGGACAGTCGACCAAACAACAAACAAATAAACAATCCAAAACTCTGCGTAAGTAATTGCGTGATATATTTATAAATATATCAAATATACCGCGATGCATGTTTGGAAACGTGTATCCGATGCCCTGTTCTTTTGGAGAAGACCTGATATGGTGGGAGGCATTCGCTCGGAGTTAACTAGGTCTCGAACCGCGTCTCCATTGGAAGCTGTCGAGCATTTCTGGTTGTCAAAGAGGTCGACATCTTAACAAGCTTAATTTGGTGATTCGGATCATCTCGGACGAGAGTGGGAAGGCGCAGTGGTAACAAACACGCCTTCGAGATGGAAGGGCTCGAGTTCAAACCGTGAGTGTGTTGGAGGATATGCGTCACTGATGAGCTCGAACAACAGCGAAACTCGAGTCTGGTGCTTTCGAGTTCAGATTGGTTGGATGACCTGAGATTTTCGCGTGAAACATGAAATGCAAAATACCAGTCAAAAAAATGATAAAAATATAAACTAACCCAAGCTACGCGCATGTAATTGCGTGACATATACATACACATATGTCAATCCAAATAACGCGAAGCAGTGTCGGAAACGTGGATCCAATGCCCTGTTCTTTTGGAGAAGACCTGATATGGTGGGAGGCATTCGCTCGGAGTTAACTAGGTCTCGAACCGCGTCTCCATTGGAAGCTGTCGAGCATTTCTGGTTGTCAAAGAGGTCGTCATCTTAACAAGCTTAACTTGGTGATTCGGATCATCTCGGACGAGAGTGGGAAGGCGCAGTGGTAACAAACACGCCTTCGAGATGGAAGGGCTCGAGTTCAAACCGTGAGTGTGTTGGAGGATATGCGTCACTGATGAGCTCGAACAACAGCGAAACTCGAGTCTGGTGCTTTCGAGTTCAGATTGGTTGGAAGACCTGAGATTTTCGCGTGAAACATGAAGTCCACAAGGACAGTCGACCAAACAACAAACAATTAAACAATCCAAAACTCTGCGTAAGTAATTGCGTGATATATTTATAAATACATCAAATATACCGCGATGCATGTTTGGAAACGTGTATCCGATGCCCTGTTCTTTTGGAGAAGACCTGATATGGTGGGAGGCATTCGCTCGGAGTTAACTAGGTCTCGAACCGATTCTCCATTGGAAGCTGTCGAGCATTTCTGGTTGTCAAAGAGGTCGTCATCTTAACAAGCTTAACTTGGTGATTCGGATCATCTCGGACGAGAGTGGGAAGGCGCAGTGGTAACAAACACGCCTTCGAGATGGAAGGGCTTGAGTTCAAACCGTGAGTGTGTTGGAGGATATGCGTCACTGATGAGCTCGAACAACAGCAAAACTCGAGTCTGGTGCTTTCGAGTTCAGATTGGTTGGATGACCTGAGATTTTCGCGTGAAACATGAAATGCAAAATACCAGTCAAAAAAATGATAAAAATATAAACTAACCCATGCTACGCGCATGTAATTGCGTGACATATACATACACATATGTCAATCCAAATAACGCGAAGCAGTGTCGGAAACGTGGATCCAATGCCCTGTGCTTTTGGAGACGACCTTATATGGTGGGAGGCATTTCGGTGTTAACTAGGTCTCGAACCGCGTCTCCATTGGAAGCTGTCGAGCATTTCTGGTTGTCAAAGAGGTCGTCATCTTAACAAGCTTAACTTGGTGATTCGGATCATCTCGGACGGGAGTGGGAAGGCGCAGTGGTAACAGACACGCCTTCGAGATGGAAGGGCTCGAGTTCAAACCGTGAGTGTGTTGGAGGATATGCGTCACTGATGAGCTCGAACAACAGCGAAACTCGAGTCTGGTGCTTTCGAGTTCAGATTGGTTGGAAGACCTGAGATTTTCGCGTGAAACATGAAGTCCACAAGGACAGTCGAGCAAACAACAAACAAATAAACAATCCAAAACTCTGCGTAAGTAATTGCGTTATATATTTATAAATATATCAAATATGCCGCGATGCATGTTTCGAAACGTGTATCCGATGCCCTGTTCTTTTGGAGAAGACCTGATATGGTGGGAGGCATTCGCTTGGAGTTAACTAGGTCTCGAACCGCGTCTCCATTGGAAGCTGTCGAGCATTTCTGGTTGTCAAAGAGGTCGTCATCTTAACAAGCTTAACTTGGTGATTCGGATCATCTCGGACGAGAGTGGGAAGGCGCAGTGGTAACAAACACGCCTTCGAGATGGAAGGGCTCGAGTTCAAACCGTGAGTGTGTTGGAGGATATGCGTCACTGATGAGCTCGAACAACAGCGAAACTCGAGTCTGGTGCTTTCGAGTTCAGATTGGTTGGATGACCTGAGATTTTCGCGTGAAACATGAAATGCAAAATACCAGTCAAAAAAATGATAAAAATATAAACTAACCCAAGCTACGCGCATGTAATTGCGTGACATATACATACACATATGTCAATCCAAATAACGCGAAGCAGTGTCGGAAACGTGGATCCAATGCCCTGTTCTTTTGGAGAAGACCTGATATGGTGGGAGGCATTCGCTCGGAGTTAACTAGGTCTCGAACCGCGTCTCCATTGGAAGCTGTCGAGCATTTCTGGTTGTCAAAGAGGTCGTCATCTTAACAAGCTTAATTTGGTGATTCGGATCATCTCGGACGAGAGTGGGAAGGCGCAGTGGTAACAAACACGCCTTCGAGATGGAAGGGCTCGAGTTCAAACCGTGAGTGCGTTGGAGGATATGCGTCACTGATGAGCTCGAACAACAGCAAAACTCGAGTCTGGTGCTTTCGAGTTCAGATTGGTTGGATGACCTGAGATTTTCGCGTGAAACATGAAGTCCACAAGGACAGTCGACCAAACAACAAACAAATAAACAATCCAAAACTCTGCGTAAGTAATTGCGTGATATATTTATAAATATATCAAATATACCGCGATGCATGTTTGGAAACGTGTATCCGATGCCCTGTTCTTTTGGAGAAGACCTGATATGGTGGGAGGCATTCGCTCGGAGTTAACTAGGTCTCGAACCGCGTCTCCATTGGAAGCTGTCGAGCATTTCTGGTTGTCAAAGAGGTCGTCATCTTAACAAGCTTAACTTGGTGATTCGGATCATCTCGGACGAGAGTGGGAAGGCGCAGTGGTAACAAACACGCCTTCGAGATGGAAGGGCTCGAGTTCAAACCGTGAGTGTGTTGGAGGATATGCGTCACTGATGAGCTCGAACAACAGCGAAACTCGAGTCTGGTGCTTTCGAGTTCAGATTGGTTGGATGACCTGAGATTTTCGCGTGAAACATGAAATGCAAAATACCAGTCAAAAAAATGATAAAAATATAAACTAACCCAAGCTGCGCGCATGTAATTGCGTGACATATACATACACATATATCAATCCAAATAACGCGAAGCAGTGTCGGAAACGTGGATCCAATGCCCTGTTCCTTTGGAGAAGACCTGATATGGTGGGAGGCATTCGCTCGGAGGTAACTAGGTCTCGAACCGCGTCTCCATTGGAGGCTGTCGAGCACTTCTTGTTGTCAAAGAGGTCGTCATCTTAACAAGCTTAACTTGGTGATTCGGATCATCTCGGACGAGAGTGGGAAGGCGCAGTGGTCACAAACACGCCTTCGAGATGGAAGGGCTCGAGTTCAAACCGTGAGTGTGTTGGAGGATATGCGTCACTGATGAGCTCGAACAACAGCAAAACTCGAGTCTGGTGCTTTCGAGTTCAGATTGGTTGGATGACCTGAGATTTTCGCGTGAAACATGAAGTCCACAAGGACAGTCGACCAAACAACAAACAATTAAACAATCCAAAACTCTGCGTAAGTAATTGCGTGATATATTTATAAATATATCAAATATACCGCGATGCATGTTTGGAAACGTGTATCCGATGCCCTGTTCTTTTGGAGAAGACCTTATATGGTGGGAGGCATTCGCTCGGAGTTAACTAGGTCTCGAACCGCGTCTCCATTGGAAGCTGTCGAGCATTTCTGGTTGTCAATAAGGTAGTCATCTTAACAAGCTTAACTTGGTGATTCGGATCATCTCGGACGAGAGTGGGAAGGCGCAGTGGTAACAAACACGCCTTCGAGATGGAAGGGCTCGAGTTCAAACCGTGAGTGTGTTGGAGGATATGCGTCACTGATGAGCTCGAACAACAGCAAAACTCGAGTCTGGTGCTTTCGAGTTCAGATTGGTTGGATGACCTGAGATTTTCGCGTGAAACATGAAATGCAAAATACCAGTCAAAAAAATGATAAAAATATAAACTAACCCAAGCTACGCGCATGTAATTGCGTGACATATACATACACATATGTCAATCCAAATAACGCGAAGCAGTGTCGGAAACGTGGATCCAATGCCCTGTTCTTTTGGAGAAGACCTGATATGGTGGGAGGCATTCGCTCGGAGTTAACTAGGTCTCGAACCGCGTCTCCATTGGAAGCTGTCGAGCATTTCTGGTTGTCAAAGAGGTCGTCATCTTAACAAGCTTAACTTGGTGATTCGGATCATCTCGGACGGGAGTGGGAAGGCGCAGTGGTAACAAACACGCCTTCGAGATGGAAGGGCTCGAGTTCAAACCGTGAGTGTGTTGGAGGATATGCGTCACTGATGAGCTCGAACAACAGCAAAACTCGAGTCTGGTGCTTTCGAGTTCAGATTGGTTGGATGACCTGAGATTTTCGCGTGAAACATGAAATGCAAAATACCAGTCAAAAAATGAAAAAAATCTAAACTAACCCAAGCTGCGCGCATCTAATTTCGTGACATATACATACACATATGTCAATCCAAATAACGCGAAGCAGTGTCGGAAACGTGTATCCAATGCCCTGTTCTTTTGGAGAAGACCTGATATGGTGGGAGGCATTCGCTCGGAGTTAACTAGGTCTCGAACCGCGTCTCCATTGGAAGCTGTCGAGTATTTCTGGTTGTCAAAGAGGTCGTCATCTTAACAAGCTTAACTTGGTGATTCGGATCATCTCGGACGGGAGTGGGAAGGCGCAGTGGTAACAAACACGCCTTCGAGATGGAAGGGCTCGAGTTCAAACCGTGAGTGTGTTGGAGGATATGCGTCACTGATGAGCTCGAACAACAGCAAAACTCGAGTCTGGTGCTTTCGAGTTCAGATTGGTTGGATGACCTGAGATTTTCGCGTGAAACATGAAATGCAAAATACCAGTCAAAAAATTAAAAAAATATAAACTAACCCAAGCTGCGCGCATCTAATTTCGTGACATATACATACACATATGTCAATCCAAATAACGCGAAGCAGTGTCGGAAACGTGGATCCAATGCCCTGTTCTTTTGGAGAAGACCTGATATGGTGGGAGGCATTCGCTCGGAGTTAACTAGGTCTCGAACCGCGTCTCCATTGGAAGCTGTCGAGCATTTCTGGTTGTCAAAGAGGTCGTCATCTTAACAAGCTTAACTTGGTGATTCGGATCATCTCGGACGGGAGTGGGAAGGCGCAGTGGTAACAAACACGCCTTCGAGATGGAAGGGCTCGAGTTCAAACCGTGAGTGCGTTGGAGGATATGCGTCACTGATGAGCTCGAACAACAGCGAAACTCGAGTCTGGTGCTTTCGAGTTCAGATTAGTTGGATGACCTGAGATTTTCGCGTGAAACATGAAATGCAAAATACCAGTCAAAAAAATGATAAAAATATAAACTAACCCAAGCTGCGCGCATGTAATTGCGTGACATATACATACACATATGTCAATCCAAATAACGCGAAGCAGTGTCGGAAACGTGGATCCAATGCCCTGTTCTTTTGGAGAAGACCTGATATGGTGGGAGGCATTCGCTCGGAGTTAACTAGGTCTCGAACCGCGTCTCCATTGGAAGCTGTCGAGCATTTCTGGTTGTCAAAGAGGTCGTCATCTTAACAAGCTTAACTTGGTGATTCGGATCATCTCGGACGAGAGTGGGAAGGCGCAGTGGTAACAAACACGCCTTCGAGATGGAAGGGCTCGAGTTCAAACCGTGAGTGTGTTGGAGGATATGCGTCACTGATGAGCTCGAACAACAGCAAAACTCGAGTCTGGTGCTTTCGAGTTCAGATTGGTTGGATGACCTGAGATTTTCGCGTGAAACATGAAGTCCACAAGGACAGTCGACGAAACAACAAACAATTAAACAATCCAAAACTCTGCGTAAGTAATTGCGTGATATATTTATAAATATATCAAATATACCGCGATGCATGTTTGGAAACGTGTATCCGATGCCCTATTCTTTTGGAGAAGACCTGATATGGTGGGAGGCATTCGCTCGGAGTTAACTAGGTCTCGAACCGCGTCTCCATTGGAGGCTGTCGAGCACTTCTTGTTGTCAAAGAGGTCGTCATCTTAACAAGCTTAACTTGGTGATTCGGATCATCTCGGACGAGAGTGGGAAGGCGCAGTGGTAACAAACACGCCTTCGAGATGGAAGGGCTCGAGTTCAAACCGTGAGTGTGTTGGAGGATATGCGTCACTGATGAGCTCGAACAACAGCAAAACTCGAGTCTGGTGCTTTCGAGTTCAGATTGGTTGGATGACCTGAGATTTTCGCGTGAAACATGAAATGCAAAATACCAGTCAAAAAAATGATAAAAATATAAACTAACCCAAGCTGCGCGCATGTAATTGCGTGACATATACATACACATATGTCAATTCAAATAACGCGAAGCAGTGTCGGAAACGTGGATCCAATGCCCTGTTCCTTTGGAGAAGACCTGATATGGTGGGAGGCATTCGCTCGGAGTTAACTAGGTCTCGAACCGCGTCTCCATTGGAAGCTGTCGAGCATTTCTGGTTGTCAAAGAGGTCGTCATCTTAACAAGCTTAACTTGGTGATTCGGATCATCTCGGACGGGAGTGGGAAGGCGCAGTGGTAACAAACACGCCTTCGAGATGGAAGGGCTCGAGTTCAAACCGTGAGTGTGTTGGAGGATATGCGTCACTGATGAGCTCGAACAACAGCAAAACTCGAGTCTGGTGCTTTCGAGTTCAGATTGGTTGGATGACCTGAGATTTTCGCGTGAAACATGAAGTCCACAAGGACAGTCGAGCAAACAACAAACAATTTAACAATCCAAAACTCTGCGTAAGTAATTGCGTGATATATTTATAAATACATCAAATATACCGCGATGCATGTTTGGAAACGTGTATCCGATGCCCTGTTCTTTTGGAGAAGACCTGATATGGTGGGAGGCATTCGCTCGGAGTTAACTAGGTCTCGAACCGCGTCTCCATTGGAGGCTGTCGAGCACTTCTTGTTGTCAAGGAGGTCGTCATCTTAACAAGCTTAACTTGGTGATTCGGATCATCTCGGACGAGAGTGGGAAGGCGCAGTGGTAACAAACACGCCTTCGAGATGGAAGGGCTCGAGTTCAAACCGTGAGTGTGTTGGAGGATATGCGTCACTGATGAGCTCGAACAACAGCAAAACTCGAGTCTGGTGCTTTCGAGTTCAGATTGGTTGGATGACCTGAGATTTTCGCGTGAAACATGAAGTCCACAAGGACAGTCGACCAAACAACAAACAATTAAACAATCCAAAACTCTGCGTAAGTAATTGCGTGATATATTTATAAATATATCAAATATACCGCGATGCATGTTTGGAAACGTGTATCCGATGCCCTGTTCTTTTGGAGAAGACCTGATATGGTGGGAGGCATTCGCTCGGAGTTAACTAGGTCTCGAACCGCGTCTCCATTGGAAGCTGTCGAGCATTTCTGGTTGTCAAAGAGGTCGTCATCTTAACAAGCTTAATTTGGTGATTCGGATCATCTCGGACGAGAGTGGGAAGGCGCAGTGGTAACAAACACGCCTTCGAGATGGAAGGGCTCGAGTTCAAACCGTGAGTGTGTTGGAGGATATGCGTCACTGATGAGCTCGAACAACAGCGAAACTCGAGTCTGGTGCTTTCGAGTTCAGATTGGTTGGATGACCTGAGATTTTCGCGTGATACATGAAGTCCACACGGACAGTCGACCAAACAACAAACAATTAAACAATCCAAAACTCTGCGTAAGTAATTGCGTGATATATTTATAAATACATCAAATATACCGCGATGCATGTTTGGAAACGTGTATCCGATGCCCTGTTCTTTTGGAGAAGACCTGATATGGTGGGAGGCATTCGCTCGGAGTTAACTAGGTCTCGAACCGCGTCTCCATTGGAAGCTGTCGAGCATTTCTGGTTGTCAAAGAGGTCGTCATCTTAACAAGCTTAACTTGGTGATTCTGATCATCTCGGACGAGAGTGGGAAGGCGCAGTGGTAACAAACACGCCTTCGAGATGGAAGGGCTCGAGTTCAAACCGTGAGTGTGTTGGAGGATATGCGTCACTGATGAGCTCGAACAACAGCGAAACTCGAGTCTGGTGCTTTCGAGTTCAGATTGGTTGGATGACCTGAGATTTTCGCGTGAAACATGAAATGCAAAATACCAGTCAAAAAAATGATAAAAATATAAACTAACCCAAGCTACGCGCATGTAATTGCGTGACATATACATACACATATGTCAATCCAAATAACGCGAAGCAGTGTCGGAAACGTGGATCCAATGCCTTGTTCTTTTGGAGAAGACCTGATATGGTGGGAGGCATTCGCTCGGAGTTAACTAGGTCTCGAACCGCGTCTCCATTGGAAGCTGTCGAGTATTTCTGGTTGTCAAAGAGGTCGTCATCTTAACAAGCTTAACTTGGTGATTCGGATCATCTCGGACGGGAGTGGGAAGGCGCAGTGGTAACAAACACGCCTTCGAGATGGAAGGGCTCGAGTTCAAACCGTGAGTGTGTTGGAGAATATGCGTCACTGATGAGCTCGAACAACAGCGAAACTCGAGTCTGGTGCTTTCGAGTTCAGATTGGTTGGATGACCTGAGATTTTCGCGTGAAACATGAAATGCAAAATACCAGTCAAAAAAATGATAAAAATATAAACTAACCCAAGCTGCGCGCATGTAATTGCGTGACATATACATACACATATGTCAATCCAAATAACGCGAAGCAGTGTCGGAAACGTGGATCCAATGCCCTGTTCTTTTGGAGAAGACCTGATATGGTGGGAGGCATTCGCTCGGAGTTAACTAGGTCTCGAACCGCGTCTCCATTGGAAGCTGTCGAGCATTTCTGGTTGTCAAAGAGGTAGTCATCTTAACAAGCCTAACTTGGTGATGCGGATCATCTCGGACGAGAGTGGGAAGGCGCAGTGGTAACAAACACGCCTTCGAGATGGAAGGGCTCGAGTTCAAACCGTGAGTGTGTTGGAGGATATGCGTCACTGATGAGCTCGAACAACAGCGAAACTCGAGTCTGGTGCTTTCGAGTTCAGATTGGTTGGATGACCTGAGATTTTCGCGTGAAACATGAAGTCCACAAGGACAGTCGACCAAACAACAAACAAATAAACAATCCAAAACTCTGCGTAAGTAATTGCGTGATATATTTATAAATATATCAAATATACCGCGATGCATGTTTGGAAACGTGTATCCGATGCCCTGTTCTTTTGGAGAAGACCTTATATGGTGGGAGGCATTCGCTCGGAGTTAACTAGGTCTCGAACCGCGTCTCCATTGGAAGCTGTCGAGCATTTCTGGTTGTCAAAGAGGTCGTCATCTTAACAAGCTTAATTTGGTGATTCGGATCATCTCGGACGAGAGTGGGAAGGCGCAGTGGTAACAAACACGCCTTCGAGATGGAAGGGCTCGAGTTCAAACCGTGAGTGTGTTGGAGGATATGCGTCACTGATGAGCTCGAACAACAGCAAAACTCGAGTCTGGTGCTTTCGAGTTCAGATTGGTTGGATGACCTGAGATTTTCGCGTGAAACATGAAGTCCACAAGGACAGTCGACCAAACAACAAACAATTAAACAATCCAAAACTCTGCGTAAGTAATTGCGTGATATATTTATAAATATATCAAATATACCGCGATGCATGTTTGGAAACGTGTATCCGATGCCCTGTTCTTTTGGAGAAGACCTGATATGGTGGGAGGCATTCGCTCGGAGTTAACTAGGTCTCGAACCGCGTCTCCATTGGAAGCTGTCGAGCATTTCTGGTTGTCAAAGAGGTCGTCATCTTAACAAGCTTAACTTGGTGATTCGGATCATCTCGGACGGGAGTGGGAAGGCGCAGTGGTAACAAACACGCCTTCGAGATGGAAGGGCTCGAGTTCAAACCGTGAGTGTGTTGGAGGATATGCGTCACTGATGAGCTCGAACAACAGCGAAACTCGAGTCTGGTGCTTTCGAGTTCAGATTGGTGTGATGACCTGAGATTTTCGCGTGAAACATGAAATGCAAAATACCAGTCAAAAAAATGATAAAAATATAAACTTACCCAAGCTACGCGCATGTAATTGCGTGACATATACATAGACATATGTCAATCCAAATAACGCGAAGCAGTGTCCGAAACGTGGATCCAATGCCCTGTTCTTTTGGAGAAGACCTGATATGGTGGGAGGCATTCGCTCGGAGTTAACTAGGTCTCGAACCGCGTCTCCATTGGAAGCTGTCGAGCATTTCTGGTTGTCAAAGAGGTAGTCATCTTAACAAGCTTAACTTGGTGATTCGGATCATCTCGGACGGGTGTGGGAAGGCGCAGTGGTAACAAACACGCCTTCGAGATGGAAGGGCTCGAGTTCAAACCGTGAGTGTGTTGGAGGATATGCGTCACTGATGAGCTCGAACAACAGCAAAACTCGAGTCTGGTGCTTTCGAGTTCGGATTGGTTGGATGACCTGAGATTTTCGCGTGAAACAAGAAGTCCACAAGGACAGTCGACCAAACAACAAACAATTAAACAATCCAAAACTCTGCGTAAGTAATTGCGTGATATATTTATAAATATATCAAATATACCGCGATGCATGTTTGGAAACGTGTATCCGATGCCCTGTTCTTTTGGAGAAGACCTGATATGGTGGGAGGCATTCGCTCGGAGTTAACTAGGTCTCGAACCGCGTCTCCATTGGAAGCCGTCGAGCATTTCTGGTTGTCAAAGAGGTCGTCATCTTAACAAGCTTAACTTGGTGATTCGGATCATCTCGGACGAGAGTGGGAAGGCGCAGTGGTAACAAACACGCCTTCGAGATGGAAGGGCTCGAGTTCAAACCGTGAGTGTGTTGGAGGATATGCGTCACTGATGAGCTCGAACAACAGCGAAACTCGAGTCTGGTGCTTTCGAGTTCAGATTAGTTGGATGACCTGAGATTTTCGCGTGAAACATGAAATGCAAAATACCAGTCAAAAAAATGATAAAAATATAAACTAACCCAAGCTACGCGCATGTAATTGCGTGACATATACATACACATATGTCAATCCAAATAACGCGAAGCAGTGTCGGAAACGTGGATCCAATGCCCTGTTCTTTTGGAGAAGACCTGATATGGTGGGAGGCATTCGCTCGGAGTTAACTAGGTCTCGAACCGCGTCTCCATTGGAAGCTGTCGAGTATTTCTGGTTGTCAAAGAGGTCGTCATCTTAACAAGCTTAACTTGGTGATTCGGATCATCTCGGACGGGAGTGGGAAGGCGCAGTGGTAACAAACACGCCTTCGAGATGGAAGGGCTCGAGTTCAAACCGTGAGTGTGTTGGAGGATATGCGTCACTGATGAGCTCGAACAACAGCAAAACTCGAGTCTGGTGCTTTCGAGTTCAGATTGGTTGGATGACCTGAGATTTTCGCGTGAAACAAGAAGTCCACAAGGACAGTCGACCAAACAACAAACAAATAAACAATCCAAAACTCTGCGTAAGTAATTGCGTGATATATTTATAAATATATCAAATATACCGCGATGCATGTTTGGAAACGTGTATCCGATGCCCTGTTCTTTTGGAGAAGACCTGATATGGTGGGAGGCATTCGCTCGGAGTTAACTAGGTATCGAACCGCGTCTCCATTGGAAGCTGTCGAGTATTTCTGGTTGTCAATGAGGTCGTCATCTTAACAAGCTTAACTTGGTGATTCGGATCATCTCGGACGGGAGTGGGAAGGCGCAGTGGTAACAAACACGCCTTCGAGATGGAAGGGCTCGAGTTCAAACCGTGAGTGTGTTGGAGGATATGCGTCACTGATGAGCTCGAACAACAGCAAAACTCGAGTCCGGTGCTTTCGAGTTCAGATTGGTTGGATGACCTGAGATTTTCGCGTGAACCATGAAGTCCACAAGGACAGTCGACCAAACAACAAACAATTAAACAATCCAAAACTCTGCGTAAGTAATTGCGTGATAAATTTATAAATATATCAAATATACCTCGATGCATGTTTGGAAACGTGTATCCGATGCCCTGTTCTTTTGGAGAAGACCTGATATGGTGGGAGGCATTCGCTCGGATTTAAGTAGGTCTCGAACCGCGTTTCCATTGGAAGCTGTCGAGCACTTCTTGTTGTCAATAAGGTAGTCATCTTAACAAGCTTAACTTGGTGATGCGGATCATCTCGGACGAGAGTGGGAAGGCGCAGTGGTAACAAACACGCCTTCGAGATGGAAGGGCTCGAGTTCAAATCGTGAGTGTGTTGGTGGATATGCGTCACTGATGAGCTCGAAAAACAGCAAAACTCGAGTCTGGTGCTTTCGAGTTCAGATTGGTTGGATGACCTGAGATTTTCGCGTGAAACATGAAGTCCACAAGGACAGTCGACCAAACAACAAACAATTAAACAATCCAAAACTCTGCGTAAGTAATTGCGTGATATATTTATAAATATATCAAATATACCGCGATGCATGTTTGGAAACGTGTATCCGATGCCCTGTTCTTTTGGAGAAGACCTTATATGGTGGGAGGCATTCGCTCGGAGTTAACTATGTCTCGAACCGCGTCTCCATTGGAAGCTGTCGAGCACTTCTTGTTGTCAATGAGGTCGTCATCTTAACAAGCTTAACTTGGTGATTCGGATCAGCTCGGACGAGAGTGGGAAGGCGCAGTGGTAACAAACACGCCTTCGAGATGGAAGGGCTCGAGTTCAAACCGTGAGTGTGTTGGAGGATATGCGTCACTGATGAGCTCGAACAACAGCGAAACTCGAGTCTGGTGCTTTCGAGTTCAGATTGGTTGGATGACCTGAGATTTTCGCGTGAAACATGAAGTCCAAAAGGACAGGTAACCAAACGATAAAAAAATAAACCATCGTCAACTACGAGCAAAATATTGCAAGATAGATATGTATGTATATATCGAAATAAAACGATGTAGGATTGGAAACGTGGATCCGATGCCCTTTACCTTTGGAGAAGACCTTATATGGTGGGAGGCGTTCGCTTGGAGTTATATAATTCTGAAACCGCGTCCCCATTTGATGCTGTCGGGCATCTTCATCCCGTAAACTCAACTTCCTATCAAATCTATCTGTCCTTATTGTTCTGGGACAATCCTGGTGCCGTACGTTTGGTTGATCCGACTATTTATTACGACCGTTTCTGATAGCTTGCTCTTCCGAGCTCATATCCCATCTGAATGACGTAGATATCCGTCGTATTATTTCCACCATATTATTCTTTGTCCCATCAGTTGTACTCGCCCCAATACTCCACTTACCTTTGATAAAATATTTCGGAACTACATTTCAACCATCGGTCACCGGTAGCCGGACATTTTGGTCTTCTGCCAAAGCAGCCTCCCGCGAATTTGCCCTTCCAGTTTGATTCACATCTGTAATTTCCAGTAATTTCAACAGCTTCCGTTTCATCCGTACTAAATCACTCACTGGATTATTTGACAATTCGTGATTCAGAATAAACGTCGATTTGATGGTCGCTGACGTAATTTGATTTACTTTCGAATATGGATTTTTCAGATAAGGACGTTTGAACACAGTTGCTATCGGACCGATTTCCTTTTTCAAATTAATTTACCCAAATATCCCAGTAGACATGTTTAAGCAGCCTGACTGGCAATCACCCACAAACAAGGACTCATTCATCACATTTTTAAATCCAATTAACAGCTTTACGGACACCGAGTATCCTCAAAATTTCAACGAATTCTAATTGCTATCGGTATGTCCCGGTAATTTTCCAACCGTGGTTGATGGTTTCTCATTTATTGTTGACGGAACACGTTTGATATCAGGTTTAGTACAAAAATCTGAAGATAGTTCCTTATTCTGTACGACATTCGGTGGTAACCGACGCACTGTTTTCAAAGGAATCAAATTTGATCCGAAAAATGGACCTCCGGTTAGTCCAAGCTCCATCTGACTCCAATGGGATTATAGCTGTAACCCAACTGCACATTGTTTTTATTTCGTGAAGGAAATTCTTGAGACTTGCCTAAGCCCATTCGAACCATTCAAGCCCATTCAGCACCGGGCTACTTTTATGGTTGTCAGTTGGCCAATTACCGAAAAATCCTCTTGGGATGTGAGCGTCGGCCTGATTACCTAGACCGTATATTTGCATGCTGGCAAAATTCTCACCAGTAACATTTGTCCAGCAGAATGCATGCAACCAGTGTCACCGCTTTTGTGGTGCATGTGTGTGTGAGCGCGCGTATGCGGACCGATGAAATGTTCTCTGAATTGCCAGCATAACCCGTATAACATGTGACCCCAGCGAGAGTGAGTAGCATTGGATGCGTGGAATGATGTACTAGTGAGACTGGCTGAAATACTTGTTGCGAAGGTCTGGCGATCAAAAAAACATAGACCAGACAGATCTTGTGTGAGAGCTGGGTTGACTTAGTAGGCCCATTGTTGTGCGTGCGCACGTGGACACAAGCTGGGAAAAGCGGGGCATGTCAGGGATGGTGACTGACGTACGCGTAAACCGCGCAGTGATGTGTAGACCCAGGTTGAGCAGCATGCACGTTGATGAAAGCACCACCACCAAACCACAAACGCGCCAATCACTTTCAGACAAGTAATTATTGTGTTACGTTCAGCATAGGAGGCCTCAGTCAATGGAAATCATGTAACCAATTTCGCTGCTGCTTTTCCATTGTGCACGAGTGTGCACGAACAGAGAAACGCCTAACCAGTCCGAGCTTTCAACCAACGCCTGTCTACTCCGTGGTCCTCTTGACCATCAGGTTGCCAATATCATTTTATTTGCATTTCGATAACAGACGGAGCTATCCGTGGTTTCTCTCCGTCGCTATCGTACATGTATGTTCCACATGACATTTTGGCGACGTGTGTATGGCATGCAGCTTTCGAGCGCCAGAGCTGAGGAATAGAAACACAGCATCATGACAAGGTTATTGCAACGATATTCATTCTACTTGAAGCTAGGACGTTGTTAATTCAATTGAGTCACATGCAACTCCACGTGAATCCATCATGTTTTTATTAAATATAGGGCTACAAATCCCATATGTTCTTGCTCACGTAAAAATTCGTTTTGGAAAATATACGATTGACTACATCATTACCTTGAATTCTGCACTGATACCATGCAAAATATTACGAAGAAGAAATTGAGTAATTATGTTTCAAAATTCCTCTGAGAAACAAAGGGTAAAGTGAGTGTCGATTTACCACGGAAATAAATGAATATAACCGGCTGAAATATCTGAACACTCGGTGGAGAACGAAATCGTTCTCGGTGCTTCACAAACGACAGAATATAGGCATTTTATTAGCACTTCAGTCAAGATGATAGAAAAAAGAGCAAGAAACTTAGTATTCATGGAGAGCCAACAAATGACAGTTTCGTGTCCACATAGTTACAGTATTATCGGTGTCACGAGGGAAAGTGTGTGTTGATACTTGTAATGCAGAATGGCTTGAGCTATCGAATTTGTAAGATAAGTCAGAGCAATTCGAGTACACAACTGAAAATATGAGAATATCAGTGCTCAACATCACTCCTTGGTACTTAGGAGACTCGAATCTGTGTAATTGAACGGGGCACGGTGTATTCTCACCATTCGGGAAGGCTGAGTGAGATAAGGTGAAGATACACCTACAATACTACGGAGAGTTAGAAAGGATCACTTTGCTCACAATAACTCACAATATCTTGAGAATTATCAGACTGTTCACTTAGTCATCTTAGGTTGACACAAAATGGCACATACTTCTACTGTTAGCGTAATACGTTCCAGGTCCTGAGGAGCCATACGTTGGGTTGCTTATGTAAGTTAGGGGAGAGGAGCGAAAGCACAACAGCTTGAAGAGTGTTGAAGTGATTGTTAAGCAGTCTGGTTGACTTACCGGCATGCTGATTATTGGGGATTTGTCCTGAGAATTTATCCTTATATCAGAACGGGAAAATAATCCAAAATAAAACAACATTGGCATGCCAAAAATTGTTTTAAATGATTCCTAATCTTGCTCTTACATATCATATGGGTGACAGTTATGCATTTGATTGGCCGTTGGCTGCGTTCAAGGACATTTTTACATTAGATGTGTGATGTGCGGGATGACATGGTGGGCTCAAGCAATCGCCATACGTCTACTTAGCCCAGATCTGTGTGCGCAAAACGACTAGTTCATGCACCTCAGTTGCCTTGGCAAAAGACGGAGCATCCGGAACGAGAAACGACCTCTGAAAACCCACTAACAGTGGTGGATTCAGCATCACCACACGCTAACTGACAAACACCACTCCATTTCCCCCCCTCCCTCCCACACCAAACACGTACTGTAAAAATGCCCTTCAACACAGCCAACGGCCAATCAAATGCATAACTGTCACTTAAATGATGTGTATGAGAAAGATTAGGAATTACTGAAAACAATTGTACGCTCTCCAATGTTGTTTTTTTGATGTGACCATGGGAAAATAATCTTTCTTTCTAAATACTTCAAGTCTGGTATAGGTTTCGTGCGCAGTGCAGTGCAAAACGATATTATTTATCATTCCCAATTCACACCATTCATCCTTGCATTGGTATCTAAAAGATGGAAATTCTTGCACCTCGTAAAGTAGAATCATGAAGGTGAACAGGAAGCGTCGCGTAAAATTAGAGGGTAGTAAACGTGGATGACAATAACAGTGTCTGGTTCAGCGATCAGCGAAAGTAGAACTAAGTTGTGAATGAGGTGTTAGTTTTGTTTGACGCGTCAGTTCTCTATCACGTTCAATGCAATGATTTGACGGAGCAAACAAATTCAAATATTGCATAGACCTCACAATGATATGTAAATGTCGTTACCATTTATTATGATGTCGTTGGTGGCAGAAAGGCGTAGTACGAAATAGTATAATTGACTTTCATGAGAACGGAGAGAAGACATAAGTCGCGAGATGCAAGCATTTCGTTTACTCTTGTCAACCGCAGACGTAAAACGTGTCAGTAGATATACATAGTACGGTAGGGGGGGGGGGAGGGTAATTGCAACAGTGAAGTAGGCACGATCGAAAGTTCTTACATTGCGTACGTTGGGGAGAGTGAAGTCTGTCGTGTTAACGCCAGGGTAAATAAACATTTTGGGTCAATCGTTTTTGTGAACAGACTGTTGGCTGATGCATCATGATAAGAATAGCTTCACTGAACGCTAGTAGTTTCGGTACTGGATCGCGCAACAATGCGTTGAAACACTGGGTCAGGTCAACTTTGTGACCTGATGCAATCAAGTGTCTTCCAATCGAAGAAGCTGGCGGTTTCACGTCGTTGTGTATTGTCCCAGCAGGTTGCGTCATCAAGTTTGACAGCCATTTGGGTATGTGTTCTGACACTCGTTGAGTCAAGCAACGATCCGTCCTGCCAATGTATACGTCACCGCAACTGCAAGTGAACTGATAGACAATATGTGAGACATTGGGATCAGCAAGACTATTTGAGTGATCTTGAAAACATAACCTTTTGGTCGTCTGCAGCAAACGCAACTGCGCCGCTGCGTATGTGTGCCTTAGAGCAGACTTGAGATTACAATTTATTTGATTGAACAAATTATCTCCTTTAAAAGGTAAAGTGATAAAAACTCGCTACTTTTCCACGTTCATTGTTTTCTCGCGCACAAGTCTCGGCGTCTGACGTTGTCTGATAAAGTTCTCCGGATAACCGTTAGTCAGCAGCGTTCTTTTAAGAACTCTTCTTCGTTTTGTATTTGATCCTCTGTACATATTTTCTGGGCTCTGTTGAAGAGAGTTCTGACCAATCCACGTTTGTAAGCCACCGGGGCGAAGCTGGAGAATGGTAAATAACGACCGCCCCACGTTGCTTTTCGGTGGATTCTGCGCTGTAGAGTCCCATCCTCACGCCTGGACAAACTGTTATCACGTTCTTCTTCGTGAGATACACTGAGGTTTGGGTGAATAGAGTTAGGAACTTTAACAAAAGGGATAAAACGTTCTTCAGTCATAAAAATTAAAATATCATCCGCATATCACCTGTAAAATAGAAATTGGGAAATATTATCACAGAGCTGTTTTTCGATCATACCCAAAAATACATCTGCCAAGGTTGGGCCCAGAGGGCTTCCCATGGCCACACCATCCGTTTGTTTGTAAGCTTTACCTTCAAAATTGAACCGAATGTTTTCTGTGCATAAAAAAATGAGTTCTTTTAGATATTCAACAGGAATAGGCAGGTGAAAGTTGTGCAAAGAAATAAAATCCCATAGATAATCTACTGTCTCAAGAAGAGGAACCTTTGTAAAAAGTGACTCAACATCGACGGAATACATTTTATCTGAACTCACTGCAATACTGTTTAACAAATTCGCGAGTTCAAATGAGTCTTGTAGACAAAATGGTGTTATGTGTTTCCGAACGGGGACAAGAATCTCTACGAGCCACCGGGCAAGTTTGTGATAAGCCGAGTTTTGCATGCATAATATTGGCCTCAAAGGGACTCCAGGCTTGTGTACTTTCGGTGATCCTCTCAAGTAGGGCGTCTGTGTTCCAATTGGTTTGAGCTTCTTGTATGTAGTTTCAGAAATGAAACCATGTAGGAGTAAAATTTGGAGTTGTCTTGATATTTGTTTCTCTATCAGCATATTGTTCTCTGGAGTAGTGTCCAGTTTGAAGCGCTGCGCATCGGAAAGTATCTGTTCCATCTTTTCCATGTATTCTTTCCTTTCCATAATTACGACTCCTGATCCTTTGTCCGGTCGTAGAAACAACAAATCATTCATTTGTTTTAGTTGTTTAACCACCATCCGGTGTTCTTGTGATAAACAACACCACTGACGTATGGGAGCAGAGAGATATTGTTCAGAAATATCAACCAGCTTCGCCTTGAACCAGCCGGCTTTGTCGGATGACGTGGGCACTAGATCTTTGACTTGATCATAAAGGTTCTCGAATTGAACGCGTGTTTGTAGCTGGCTCACTTGCATGGGCGGCACTTTGAAATTTAATCCCAACGACATGACCTCACGTTGCGCTGTAGTCAACTGGCAACCTGAAAGATTGTGAATGAATGCGCTTGTGTCTGTCGGGAATAATGACCACTGTTGCGTTTTGCACATGCTGCCCTCAAGGCTTTTGATTGTCTTCACCCTGGTTCTTCGTATCAATTCTCTTGAAAAATTCTCAAATTTGATTTGACAAAATAAAGATAACGTGCCGAAAACAGTCACGAAACGCTTTTGTGTTTCGATGAGCTTGAACATCTCCTCACGTGCGGCTCCAATGTGGGCATTTGTGATTCTTACGAGATTTGTGTTGTTCCTTGGCAAATTTTCTTTTGAAAGAAGTTTTACAAATCGGTTTGGAAAACGACGAGATAGTACGCATTCAGTAAGAAATTCGATACGCGCCTTTTCTACTGCCGTTTTGCAGCGTAATGTTATCAATTTGGGTTGCGCAACAATGCTTTGAAACACTGGGTCAGGTCAACTTTGTGACCTGATGCAATCAAGTGTCTTCCAATCGAAGAAGCTGGCGGTTTCACGTCGTTGTGTATTGTCCCAGCAGGTTGCGTCATCAAGTTTGACAGCCATTTGGGTATGTGTTCTGACACTCGTTGAGTCAAGCAACGATCCGTCCTGCCAATGTATACGTCACCGCAACTGCAAGTGAACTGATAGACAATATGTGAGACATTGGGATCAGCAAGACTATTTGAGTGATCTTGAAAACATAACCTTTTGGTCGTCTGCAGCAAACGCAACTGCGCCGCTGCGTATGTGTGCCTTAGAGCAGACTTGAGATTACAATTTATTTGATTGAACAAATTATCTCCTTTAAAAGGTAAAGTGATAAAAACTCGCTACTTTTCCACGTTCATTGTTTTCTCGCGCACAAGTCTCGGCGTCTGACGTTGTCTGATAAAGTTCTCCGGATAACCGTTAGTCAGCAGCGTTCTTTTAAGAACTCTTCTTCGTTTTGTATTTGATCCTCTGTACATATTTTCTGGGCTCTGTTGAAGAGAGTTCTGACCAATCCACGTTTGTAAGCCACCGGGGCGAAGCTGGAGAATGGTAAATAACGACCGCCCCACGTTGCTTTTCGGTGGATTCTGCGCTGTAGAGTCCCATCCTCACGCCTGGACAAACTGTTATCACGTTCTTCTTCGTGAGATACACTGAGGTTTGGGTGAATAGAGTTAGGAACTTTAACAAAAGGGATAAAACGTTCTTCAGTCATAAAAATTAAAATATCATCCGCATATCACCTGTAAAATAGAAATTGGGAAATATTATCACAGAGCTGTTTTTCGATCATACCCAAAAATACATCTGCCAAGGTTGGGCCCAGAGGGCTTCCCATGGCCACACCATCCGTTTGTTTGTAAGCTTTACCTTCAAAATTGAACCGAATGTTTTCTGTGCATAAAAAAATGAGTTCTTTTAGATATTCAACAGGAATAGGCAGGTGAAAGTTGTGCAAAGAAATAAAATCCCATAGATAATCTACTGTCTCAAGAAGAGGAACCTTTGTAAAAAGTGACTCAACATCGACGGAATACATTTTATCTGAACTCACTGCAATACTGTTTAACAAATTCGCGAGTTCAAATGAGTCTTGTAGACAAAATGGTGTTATGTGTTTCCGAACGGGGACAAGAATCTCTACGAGCCACCGGGCAAGTTTGTGATAAGCCGAGTTTTGCATGCATAATATTGGCCTCAAAGGGACTCCAGGCTTGTGTACTTTCGGTGATCCTCTCAAGTAGGGCGTCTGTGTTCCAATTGGTTTGAGCTTCTTGTTTGTAGTTTCAGAAATGAAACCATGTAGGAGTAAAATTTGGAGTTGTCTTGATATTTGTTTCTCTATCAGCATATTGTTCTCTGGAGTAGTGTCCAGTTTGAAGCGCTGCGCATCGGAAAGTATCTGTTCCATCTTTTCCATGTATTCTTTCCTTTCCACAATTACGACTCCTGATCCTTTGTCCGGTCGTAGAAACAACAAATCATTCATTTGTTTTAGTTGTTTAACCACCATCCGGTGTTCTTGTGATAAACAACACCACTGACGTATGGGAGCAGAGAGATATTGTTCAGAAATATCAACCAGCTTCGCCTTGAACCAGCCGGCTTTGTCGGATGACGTGGGCACTAGATCTTTGACTTGATCATAAAGGTTCTCGAATTGAACGCGTGTTTGTAGCTGGCTCACTTGCATGGGCGGCACTTTGAAATTTAATCCCAACGACAAGACCTCACGTTGCGCTGTAGTCAACTGGCAACCTGAAAGATTGTGAATGAATGCGCTTGTGTCTGTCGGGAATAATGACCACTGTTGCGTTTTGCACATGCTGCCCTCAAGGCTTTTGATTGTCTTCACCCTGGTTCTTCGTACCAATTCTCTTGAAAAATTCCCAAATTTGATTCGACAAAATAAAGATAACGTGCCGAGAACAGTCACGAAACGCTTTTGTGTTTCGATGAGCTTGAACATCTCCTCACGTGCGGCTCCAATGTGGGCATTTGTGATTCTTACGAGATTTGTGTTGTTCCTTGGCAAATTTTCTTTTGAAAGAAGTTTCACAAATCGGTTTGGAAAACGACGAGATAGTACGCATTCAGTAAGAAATTCGATACGCGCCTTTTCTACTGCCGTTTTGCAGCGTAATGTTATCAATTTGGGTTGCGCAACAATGCTTTGAAACACTGGGTCAGGTCAACTTTGTGACCTGATGCAATCAAGTGTCTTCCAATCGAAGAAGCTGGCGGTTTCACGTCGTTGTGTATTGTCCCAGCAGGTTGCGTCATCAAGTTTGACAGCCATTTGGGTATGTGTTCTGACACTCGTTGAGTCAAGCAACGATCCGTCCTGCCAATGTATACGTCACCGCAACTGCAAGTGAACTGATAGACAATATGTGAGACATTGGGATCAGCAAGACTATTTGAGTGATCTTGAAAACATAACCTTTTGGTCGTCTGCAGCAAACGCAACTGCGCCGCTGCGTATGTGTGCCTTAGAGCAGACTTGAGATTACAAATTATTTGATTGACTTTCCCATCGAGAATATAAACCATTCAATTCAACCACAGAGCCACAGCAGCCTCATGCTTATTGTGGAACTGGCTTTTGTTCCATTAGTAAGAACAAAAATGCATAAATATGGATTGTCACCGGAAGCTGTTTAGTGGTCAAGTATAGAATGGTTGGGTGGAGCAGCACCGGGTACGCTCATTAGATGGGCGGTAACAACCGCAAAACAAGCCGTGTGCAATTCTGACAATTTTATCCTGTCATCCATACACAGTGCCATGCTCATGCAAAATTACTTGAATGCAGTTATTATGGTGGGGTTTGTGTTTTGATCCTTTCCTGTTCAATTTGTTAGTGATTTCCGTAACGGACAATGGAGATCAAATCCTTTTTGTACCGGCTCATCGTGTTCGACACCGGAAGACAAAATGTGGTGGATCATAATCCTCGAAAGTGGATTATAGTCATATTTATGTACATTGCTCATAATAAAGACAAACAAGATATGATAATGCTTGCCGCAAATCAGTCTTTCAGCCAGGATAATCAATACATGAGGTGCACTGATTTGTTCAAAACTTACCAATGCCATTTTCAAGCAACACATCGTGCCACATAGTTCACGTCAGCGACAAAAATGTTTTTAGAATCCTGGTTATCCACAATTACGCGGGTTATTTTCCAATAATGTATTTGTCTTTCATAAATCAGTGGGCATTTTGAATCGCTTTCTGGAATTCTTCGAAGTTAGGATAACCATACGAAACGTCAATTCAAAGTCTTCAAAATCAGACGCAAAGCTGTTTGCATGTCTGGAAGGTCCACATTCGGAATCACATGGCGATTCTTCCAACGTCAGTTCTTTGACTGAAACGAGGGAGGTTTGTCCTATCATCCAAATACAATGCCATCCTAATCATATCGAGATTCATGATGACTTTATCTAATGCATCGTGCGTGTATCCTCGAGTCAAGCAGTCAGTATCCGAGGCACCTACGTTAAACTCAAGGGCATATTCAAATTCAGGTTTTCAATGCATTGCTAGTGACGAAGAAGACTGGTCTATTGCAAAATACCTCTGGACATATACACATGGAATCCACTCTCAGCTTCATCCACTTTCAAAGTCATATTTGCTTGAACATGTTTATTACCAAGTTCTGTGAGTAGGAATTGATGCGGTTTTATTAATCCAATGGAATCTCTTACTGGTCAAGTTATTCCAGGTAACAATAATCGTTTTTGCTTATCAGCTAACCTACATGATTTGTCATCTATGCATTTCCTCATGTAAAATACAGCATTTACCGTGAGAGATATATTCCAAATAAGATGTATAAAGTGAGAGAGAATTGATCCGCTTGTCTTTTGTTCATCATTTCTTAACGGCTGATATTTGAATTTCTTTTATCATTTTCCTCAAGCTTACATATGAAAATAGACAATAACTGCTTGAAAAGCAGATGTTTGAGGATGAGGCGCAAATTTCTTCAATCTACACACTGTGTGAAATTGTTCTCTTCGAATTCGGCATACATTCAAATGGTCCGAGCCTTATCCGGATTTGAACAATTTGTTAGCATGACCTCAGCTTTGGTTGAAATAGACTTGAAATAGTTACTGAGAAGTGTGTGTTCAAATCTCGAGGTCACTATTCACGATCATTCAATTTATTTTCCCCATGAGCCTCTCACCAATTGAATCGCTTCAACATTTCTTTTTGCCGTGTTCATATTTCTCTGTTTGATTTATACTCTAACACGTTATGGCTATGGGGAAACTGTGGATTGAGCGTTTATTTACCTGAAAGTGTTTTAAAAAGATGACAAAAACTCGTCATCATTATTGCAATGGTAGGTAATCTCAACTTATAACCAAAACCAGCTTTTCAACTCATGTATAACAGGACCGTTGAGAAATTTAGATCCCGAATATGTTGAGGATAATTTGGAACCAATGAAATTCTTCCAGTTTATTATATTTCAGTCTAAACTTATGTTGTGGATTTGGCATGCTGTAGACCGAAAATTCATCCAGACGTTTTCCAGAAGTGTGCTGTTGAATTCTTGGTTATTAAGGTTCATCATGCATGAGTGTCTGGTTAAAATCTTGACCAAAACACCATCACCATTCATTTAAAACTGGATATGGAACAACCTGGTCAACTTCAACAGTTTGAGAAAAATCTTTCTTATTTAGACAAAAGAAACAACACTAAACAAAACCCACTGGTCTGAGGCGATTAGATTCTTCAAGTCACACATGTTATGAAATCACGTGAAAGAAGTAATTTGAGCTGGAACGTCAAATGGTCGACCTCCGAATTTCGAAGTAGTATTACAATCCAACTTCCAGTTCCAACCATCCACATTTATATAGAAGTGGTATGATATAATTCGACTCTATCTCACTTACTCAATCAATTATTGATAATCGGGAGTGCCCATTATTACCGAGTCCATACAGTGAGTGTCACCAATGTTTAGTCTAGACAGTCCTGGATGGTTCTAAATTGTATTTCTTTCTATGCGTACGAAGTCACACAAAGTTTTAGGAATTCACGCACTTGGAGATAGCATATATCAGTAACCCGGAACAGAGTGATCAACGTCCGCACTTTGCCGCACTGAACATCACTAATTCGGTATGTCTTTTGCAGCGAATTCATGTATATATTGGTACTTTTTCATTCAGTAAGGTGTACTGTTTTCGATTCGAGAAAGTCCTGAATACCGGAATACTAATTTTATCGTGTTTCATCTTAGCAGACGTCTTTGTTCACACTCACTACGTGGATAATCAGTCAATATCCTTCTCAAATTTTGGCATAAGCCTGCATCTTATTGATAGGTAATTATGCTTCAGCCCGGGTAGTGTTGACTTATCTATCTAGCTATGCAACGATAAAATTGACTCAGAATGAACACGTGAACTTTCCATGAACGTGCCTGCAAATCCGCCTTATACCGATTTGGCCTCTTGAACGCTAAGCATTCAAAATGTGATTCGCGCATGAATTCTCGAAACAATCACGCCCCAGAAAGGACTTTCAAATTCCATAACATATATGTATGTATGTCATGGAAGACATTACAATAATTTCTTTTCTTCAAACGAGTTTCATTTCTCTTTTTATCAGAGAACAGTTTTGAAATAATCCAGGGTCATGCATCAACAGTAGCTTCACACTGTTTCATCGAATTTTCACTAGAGATATCTGACATTGTTTTGTGTGTTCTATTTTAGTTTGGGTCTACCCCACCAAAGGCACCTACAAGTCTACTTTGCCGGCCTGACCAAAAACACAAACACAAGCCATTACGATATTTGAAGTAACCTAACTGTAAGCTGAATGGTTCTGCTGAAATGAAATGGTGTACGCGTGAAGAAGGAAATAAATCCTTGGGCACAGCAATATGGGGGAAATATTTCATCATTTTCAGGAGGCTCAGTAGTGCATGCGTGCAATAACTCTGTATGTTCACAAAAGATGTTCATCGGTTAGTCTGTAGCCTGCAGGATTACGGGCCTCTCAGTCTTTGTGTTGAATGAAAATCTTTGTTTCGTCGGTGTACGCACGTGTCTGTGTGTGTGTGTGATTAGGCTCTCATTGTGAAAGAGAAGCACACGGATTATGCAAGAATTGCTCGGTACATCGATTTTAGTTGTGCAAATCCTTGAATGATTACTTCTTTCAATAGTCTGTGTACTCCTTGGTAAAACCAAATCGAAATCTCGTATCGTGAAGTAAATGAAAAAACATCGACGTGATCATTAGTTGTGACTATCCAGCTAAAAGACAGAAACAACAGTAGGAGTGCCGTTTAGGTAGCCGAGAGTTCCAGTAGATTTTTATTCTACGGAATGCCAGAATACAAACAGATTTCTGCATGGATAACCTCTAGGTGATGAACGACTTCATCAGAATTGTTTCCAAATGAAATTAGCAAGTATAAAAATAGGTTTGCTTCTGTTATATCAAGTGCATGTCCCCATGTTCATTAGAAAACCTCACACAGCGCTTTTGTCTATACAAATCTAGCAACCATACAGATTGGTGCTTCATCTTTGGCTCGAGCTAGAATTGTAATTCACAAAACGCGAATTCCACCAATCCATATAAAATGAGCACAAAATGATTTGTTTGTGATGTGCAGAAAAGCTGTGATTATTGATGCGCAAACTTTTGATAATTCACAGTCAAACACTATACCTATTAGGAGGTTCATTGTTTTGAAATGGTTTATATGACTTGAGTCATGTGCTGCAAACGGAAGGAGTGGGGACATACAGGATGCAACGAACTAGTCATTTTTATTGTTTCGCCGACTTTGTCAGATAAGGAATATGAGTATGGTGGGGAGTATCGCTCAGGAGATGACCAAATTCACTCGGGTGAATTCACTTATATAAATCAATATAGTCACAATGAACTAACAAATTCCTGATTCTGATTAGTCTGTTAGCAGTTCTGTACCACATGAATGTTCGTTTTTTGAGAAAAAAAGAACGATCAAAATGGGGAGGAGTGCCGAGAATTCCAGTATATTTGGATTCCACGGAATGCCAGAATACAAATACATTTCTGCATGGATATCCTCTAGGTGATGAACGACTTCATCAGAATTGTTTCCAAATGAAATTAGCAAGTATAAAAATAGGTTTGCTTCTGTTATATCAAGTGCATGTCCCCATGTTCATTAGAAAACCTCACACAGCGCTTTTGTCTATACAAATCTAGCAACCATACAGATTGGTGCTTCATCTTTGTCTTCTGGACTGGCTATTGATTTTTTGCTGTTGCCCTGCTGATCCGATTGAGATACAGTATTTCCAATCACACAAACCTTTCATGTATATTACCAAAAATTGTGTGCTGGTAACAAGCCTGCCTTTATACCAACCATGAACAGGGATGTAATTCGCAAAGCAAGTAGCCGGGATTGGAGTTCCGTTTAGGTGTGTGTATCTTACATTTGCAACACTGAACACCAAATTATATAAGAAGTGATATGCAGTGAGTAATCAAAAGATATCAGTAAGATTGTTCACAATAGTATACTTATGAACCACACGATGTTCACTTTGAAATAAACATGAATAACCCACGAAGACACTCCGCTGCAGCTGTTTTACCCCGTTTGTTTGGAATCACTTGCGATATGCACACACAGTGTTTCCAATGGAAATCCAACTGATAGCAGCGCACTCGTGTAACTCACCGATGGTGAGCGTGTGGCCACAAAATTGGTTCTAGAGGAATAAGCACACGTTGACAATACATCTTATACCCCTTGCGTTGCACACTAATCGATTTTCTAGTCGGACATCATTGTACTGTTAACGGAAATGAGAGGGAAGCTAGAACAGTCATCAATTAACTTGCAGGGGAATAAGTTTCCTCACTGAAGGACTTGACAGATATGAATCTTCGGTCTGAACATTTTATTGTGTGTGGATACCACGCATTTTCCGATTTCCTACCCAAAGTTTTGCAATTTAGCATGTGAATGCAACCTTGGTTTTCTCACGGACCATACATGTGAGGCAAACAAACGTCTAGTGTTACCTCCCTGTTATCTCTGTAGCGATCAGATCATTGGCGCAACGTAACTGTCTTTGTTCTCAGTTGTATCAGTCAACGATGATAAACCCTCCAAAACGTCTAATAAATTGCCATTTACTTGAAAGAACAACATTTTAGCTGTGTGGTAACAAAGTGAATCCTGGCAGAAACCTATATCCTTGGAAAACCTTTGATGAGCAGTTTACAGAAATTAGGAGATTACGACATGAATTGCATGTTAGGCGAATGTGTTGGAAGCAGCCCCAACGAACCTCACGTCGATGAAAGGCTCTGAAAAATTCCAACAGCGCAGAGATTGGGTGTACTCATGATCACAGGGATTACATAATTGGTTGAGAAAAACAGACTGTTGTGGAAGAGAACAACGTTGTCCATCTGATTTTGTGGTGTTGTGAGTATCAGGTGATCGACGGGGTCCGAATCCCGCCGTTTCGCTTCAGAACTAGTAGTGAAACATTTGTACGATTCAACGAACTGTCGTACTTACTTAAGTCAATCCGAATTCAACGTGAAACATTTAACCCATTTCACTTAAGCCAATGAAAAGTATAACGATGTTCTCTTATACTGTCAACACTACGTATTTTGATGCAGCGTGTCCCACTGGACAGAATAACCGATGACGTTAGAGAGAGTCACTTGGCCATTCCGTGTAAGTAGGTGGACTATACTACTTGACTCCATTTAGGTAGCAGAATGAAGGCAGATTTATTATTTCATAAAATCAGCAATTTTGATGCTCAACATTCTCGATGTTGTCAGTACAGTCGTGATCAACTTTACTACCAAAGCAGAACTCACAGGTTTCGTCCGTGCGAATTTTCCTATTGGGAGTGATAAATACATGTTTCCAGAGCGCAGCTAACTACTGCACATTCTAGATTTTCACTGAGTTTTTCGATCAGCATAAACAGGAACTCACGAAAATCTTGACGAAATTGCATTTCTTATGCCCTCATTGTTTTCTATTATGGTATTGAGTATCAACAGAGTAGAGTTTGTTGCACTTCTCCGGAAGCTCGTCACGCACAAAACCAACAGAAAATATTCCCAACGGTTTGACCGAGAAATGGTCTTAAATCTTTTCGGCCGATGGCCCTAAAAATACGTGAGGTGTTTTGATTTGCATTTCACGGAATGCCAGAATACAAACACACGTCTGCATGTGTTACCTCTTGATGATGAACAAATTCATCAGAGTTGATTCCAAATGAAAATAGCAAGCATAAAATTAGGTTTGCTATTGTTATATCAAGTGCATGTTTTAGGAACTACAAACCCAACATATTAAATGGCCGTAAAAAGTCAGAACCTCGGTTCTTGTATAGGATTCCATAAAGTCAAAATGTGTAAGACTGGTGAATAGACATTTTGGCCAAATCTTCACTGGGACATTCCTGTGGTGGTAGGGTGAATTTTTATATCAGACTAGATAGTAAGTTTCAAGTACTGCACACATTTTTCCTTCAATTATATGTTACTCCTTTCGAATGAATTTCAGCACACAGAAATAATTACGAACCCATCTTGATTCCAATAAAAATCTATCATGCTGTCGAAATCACCGTGCTCGTTTATTTTGACAACATCAATAACTCGAAGAGGATAATAAAAGTTTCAACGAATACAGCTTTAGCTTCACTGAGGTGAAGAAGGCCGACAATCTTCGACGAAACAGGGAATGCTCACACTGTACAACGAATACAATTTGATTAACCATTTAGGTTTGAAGCAAATCTTACGTGTAGAAAACGGCCGGAATGACATATTTGTGTTTGTTTTACGTATTACTATGAGAGAGTGAAAAACCCCTGGAGCAAGACAACTATCCGTCTTTACCCAGTCAACTAATCAGCACGCCTTCACACACGCATGACACTGAATAACCCGAGTGAACAATAACTATATACCTGTCCGACAAAACTAGACAACAAAACTCAATCTGATTTAAGTGTGGGTACGATGGCCCAACCTGCGGCGAAGACCTGATATGGTGGGAGTAATTCCCTCGAAAATAACGGAACAGATACCTCGTCTCTCCTCGAAGCTGTCAGCCATTGTTTAGTATCATAGAAGACGATATCTAAACAAAAGTAGGCCGGAAATTCCCTGACAAGAACAATTTTGTCAGCTTATTTTAACGCCTCCAGTAGGAAAAATACACAAAGGTTACCGATTTCAGTGGAATATAGAAGAGGAAGAACACAGAACCATGGGATAATCAATAATTGTATGAATTGGTCTCAGAAAACTAGTACCCTTTCCTGGATTTCTGCACTGCGTGGGTAAAAATCTAGTGCAAGCGACTGGTCGACTAGACAATAAACAATATGAACATAACCCGCACTCCCTTCCCACTGTCCCTGTTTTATTGAGTGTTTCGTGCCTCTTCTTTACGGAAGGAACCGATGCAGTGGATGTTTTTCTTACAATTTGGCAATAATGACCTTCAGCCCTCTTCAACATGGAAGCTGGCATCAACTTTCTCCTTTGATTTGCAAGCAATGGATGATAAATTTTTTGCTTTGGGCAATTTTAATCCGCGGGAGCTCATGTTTGGATTTCACATTATATTGCTTCAATCAAAGTTCTTTTAGTGAAAGACTGCTAGATGAGCGCGTCTTTCTGTGTTAGTTGCGTCGAACAGTCTACCGGCAAAGCTGACATGGGTTGCGCAAGCTGGAGTTCTACTGTACCCAAGAATTTCAGGGGATAGCCCATCCGGACAAGAGTAAGAATGATAATATTTGGGCTAGTGAATAATTATAAAAATGTCAGATTGAGAAAAGGTTTTAAAGTCTTCAATGGGTGAATATGAAAGAGGACGGTCACAGAAAGCAAGTACCTTAGTAGAACTGGGTTGATCCACAATAACGTCATCCGTGCCTGATTTAGTTTTTCTGACTACGACGAAGCTTTGTGACGTGCCTTAGGAATTTGCAATTCTCAGTTCTGGAAGATTTTCCAACAAACGACATCCTTCAGCGTTTTGTCTGTCTCGACTGGTGCAAGTTTGGTTTGATTTGGTTTGATTTTTCATTTCTTTCTTCCATGTCATCGACTGACCAACCTCACTCATTTTCCAACAGGTACTCGCCTCACCGAATATGGCGTGCCGAGGAATCCTGTCAGGCGACATGCACACATCGGCGTTCAGATATCAATAATCTTCTCATACGCTTCACCCGTAGAGGCCGTGTATCCTGACCACAGAAAAGTACGGGCTTGACTGCTGCAGCGTATACCCGACTCTTGATTGATGACAAGAATGATATGCCCAAAAATCTCAATCTTTCCTTCAGGAAACACAGTTCGTATTTCCCTGCTCTTTACCTCTCTGATCCCAATTCTGAATAGACACGAGAGACCAGAATGAGTCGTGACCGTGAACTTCTAACTCTCAATAACCGTTGCAAATAAGAGGCAAGAAAAAAGGTAATCGATTCTCCAACCTAAGCATTCGTCTCACTCAGCTGCTTTCGGCATCGGCACACATTGTCAAACGAGGCGACAGTCTGCCATACCTGGAATTCCTCAGACGTTTACCATGGATGTGAGTTGTGTCCCGTCGCACTCTTCGCCTGTCGGGTGATTCGGTGTCTAGTGCTTGTGGTAAGGCTGGCTTTGGCATCATTCTCAGCAAGAAAATTGAGTGTGCACTGCTTGAATGGATTCCAATGACCAGTCGTCTATGTGCGATGAGGGTGAATGGTTCTATACATGTAAACAGCTCTAGACTGAAGAGCCCATGCATGTTTGTCGTTTATGCGTATGCCCCAAACGACTGCAAATCGCCTAAGGCTTAAGACGATTACCACCATGATTTTATCAATTGCTCCGTAGCATGCGTTCAACGGACATCATGGATGTTGTTGGTGAATTCAGTGTTCCTGTTGGAAGCTTAGAAGAGACGGAGAGAAATAAAGGAAACCGTTTCGACATTTCAACCGATGAAACAGATAACGGTGACCGATTCATCCAACTATGTCCTGACCATGGACTGTTCCTAACGAGTACATATTTCTGGCCCAATAAGCATCACCGAGTAACTTGGCACACTGCTGCGTCTTCACAGCTTTGCAATCAGATCGACCATATTGCTCTTCGTCCTTTTGCAGACTCCGTAAGTTTCACCTTGAACAACAGTGTGACCGCTCTTTCCCCATTTTGATCGTTCTTTTTTTCTAGAAAAACGAACATTCATGTGATACAGAACTGCTAACAGACTAATCAGAATCAGGAATTTGTTAGTTCATTGTGACTATATTGATTTATATAAGTGAATTCACCCGAGTGAATTTGGTCATCTCCGGAGCGATACTCCCCACCATACTCATATTCCTTATCTGACAAAGTCGGCGAAACAATAAAAATGACTAGTTCGTTGCATCCTGTATGTCCCCACTCCTTCCGTTTGCAGCACATGACTCAAGTCATATAAACCATTTCAAAACAATGAACCTCCTAATAGGTATAGTGTTTGACTGTGAATTATCAAAAGTTTGCGCATCAATAATCACAGCTTTTCTGCACATCACAAACAAATCATTTTGTGCTCATTTTATATGGATTGGTGGAATTCGCGTTTTGTGAATTACAATTCTAGCTCGAGCCAAAGATGAAGCACCAATCTGTATGGTTGCTAGATTTGTATAGACAAAAGCGCTGTGTGAGGTTTTCTAATGAACATGGGGACATGCACTTGATATAACAGAAGCAAACCTATTTTTATACTTGCTAATTTCATTTGGAAACAATTCTGATGAAGTCGTTCATCACCTAGAGGTTATCCATGCAGAAATCTGTTTGTATTCTGGCATTCCGTAGAATAAAAATCTACTGGAACTCTCGGCTACCTAAACGGCACTCCTACTGTTGTTTCTGTCTTTTAGCTGGATAGTCACAACTAATGATCACGTCGATGTTTTTTCATTTACTTCACGATACGAGATTTCGATTTGGTTTTACCAAGGAGTACACAGACTATTGAAAGAAGTAATCATTCAAGGATTTGCACAACTAAAATCGATGTACCGAGCAATTCTTGCATAATCCGTGTGCTTCTCTTTCACAATGAGAGCCTAATCACACACACACACAGACACGTGCGTACACCGACGAAACAAAGATTTTCATTCAACACAAAGACTGAGAGGCCCGTAATCCTGCAGGCTACAGACTAACCGATGAACATCTTTTGTGAACATACAGAGTTATTGCACGCATGCACTACTGAGCCTCCTGAAAATGATGAAATATTTCCCCCATATTGCTGTGCCCAAGGATTTATTTCCTTCTTCACGCGTACACCATTTCATTTCAGCAGAACCATTCAGCTTACAGTTAGGTTACTTCAAATATCGTAATGGCTTGTGTTTGTGTTTTTGGTCAGGCCGGCAAAGTAGACTTGTAGGTGCCTTTGGTGGGGTAGACCCAAACTATAATAGAACACAGAATGGTTGGTATTGCCAAAACAATATCAGATGTCTCTGGTAAAAATTCTGTAAAACAGTGTGAAGCTACTGTTGATGCATGACCCTGGATTATTTCAAAACTGTTTTCTGCTAACAAGAGAAACGAAACTCGTTTGAAAAAAGAATTTATTGTAATGATATTTCGTTACAACTAAACACTTGTTTTGTCACGCTATTTAGGTTTGAATTATAAATTATTGCAAGGAAAACCGAATAGTGTGTAACAACGTTTACAAGATGTTGATTTCTGATATGTTATGGAATTTGAAAGTCCTTTCTGGGGCGTGATTGTTTCGAGAATTCATGCGCGAATCACATTTTGAATGCTTAGCGTTCAAGAGGCCAAATCGGTATAAGGCGGATTTGCAGGCACGTTCATGGAAAACTCACGTGTTCATTCTGAGTCAATTTTATCGTTGCATAGCTAGATAGATAAGTCAACACTACCCGGGCTGAAGCATAATTACCTATCAATAAGATGCAGGCTTATGCCAAAATTTGAGAAGGATATTGACTGATTATCCACGTAGTGAGTGTGAACAAAGACGTCTGCTAAGATGAAACACGATAAAAATAGTACTCCAGCATTCAAGACTTTCTGGAGTCGCAAGCAGTACATCAAACTGAGTGAAAACTTACCAATATATACATGAACTCGCTGCAAAAGGCATCTCGAATTAGTGATGTCCAGTGCGGCAAAGTGCGGACGTTGATCACTCTGTTCCGGGTTACTGATATATGCTATCTCCAAGTGCGTAAATTCCTAAAACTTTGTGTGAATTCGTACGCATAGAAAGAAATACAATTTAGAACCATCCAGGACTGTCTAGACTAAACATTGGTGACACTCACTGTATGGACTCGGTAATAATGGGCACTCCCGATTATCAATAATTGATTGAGTAATTGAGATAGAGTCGAATTATATCATACCACTTCTATATAAATGTGGATGGTTGGAACTGGAAGTTGGATTGTAATACTACTTCGAAATTCGGAGGTCGACCATTTGACGTTCCAGCTCAAATTACTTCTTTCACGTGATTTCATAACATGTGTGACTTGAAGAATCTAATCGCCTCAGACCAGTGGGTTTTGTTTAGTGTTGTTTCTTTTGTCTAAATAAGAAAGATTTTTCTCAAACTGTTGAAGTTGACCAGGTTGTTCCATATCCAGTTTTAAATGAATGGTGATGGTGTTTTGGTCAAGATTTTAACCAGACACTCATGCATGATGAACCTTAATAACCAAGATTTCAACAGCACACTTCTGGAAAACGTCTGGATGAATTTTCGGTCTACAGCATGCCAAATCCACAACATAAGTTTAGACTGAAATATAATAAACTGGAAGAATTTCATTGGTTCCAAATTATCCTCAACATATTCGGGATCTAAATTTCTCAACGGTCCTGTTATACATGAGTTGAAAAGCTGGTTTTGGTTATAAGTTGAGATTACCTACCATTGCAATAATGATGACGAGTTTTTGTCATCTTTTTAAAACACTTTCAGGTAAATAAACGCTCAATCCACAGTTTCCCCATAGCCATAACGTGTTAGAGTATAAATCAAACAGAGAAATATGAACACGGCAAAAAGAAATGTTGAAGCGATTCAATTGGTGAGAGGCTCATGGGGAAAATAAATTGAATGATCGTGAATAGTGACCTCGAGATTTGAACACACACTTCTCAGTAACTATTTCAAGTCTATTTCAACCAAAGCTGAGGTCATGCTAACAAATTGTTCAAATCCGGATAAGGCTCGGACCATTTGAATGTATGCCGAATTCGAAGAGAACAATTTCACACAGTGTGTAGATTGAAGAAATTTGCGCCTCATCCTCAAACATCTGCTTTTCAAGCAGTTATTGTCTATTTTCATATGTAAGCTTGAGGAAAATGATAAAAGAAATTCAAATATCAGCCGTTAAGAAATGATGAACAAAAGACAAGCGGATCAATTCTCTCTCACTTTATACATCTTATTTGGAATATATCTCTCACGGTAAATGCTGTATTTTACATGAGGAAATGCATAGATGACAAATCATGTAGGTTAGCTGATAAGCAAAAACGATTATTGTTACCTGGAATAACTTGACCAGTAAGAGATTCCATTGGATTAATAAAACCGCATCAATTCCTACTCACAGAACTTGGTAATAAACATGTTCAAGCAAATATGACTTTGAAAGTGGATGAAGCTGAGAGTGGATTCCATGTGTATATGTCCAGAGGTATTTTGCAATAGACCAGTCTTCTTCGTCACTAGCAATGCATTGAAAACCTGAATTTGAATATGCCCTTGAGTTTAACGTAGGTGCCTCGGATACTGACTGCTTGACTCGAGGATACACGCACGATGCATTAGATAAAGTCATCATGAATCTCGATATGATTAGGATGGCATTGTATTTGGATGATAGGACAAACCTCCCTCGTTTCAGTCAAAGAACTGACGTTGGAAGAATCGCCATGTGATTCCGAATGTGGACCTTCCAGACATGCAAACAGCTTTGCGTCTGATTTTGAAAACTTTGAATTGACGTTTCGTATGGTTATCCTAACTTCGAAGAATTCCAGAAAGCGATTCAAAATGCCCACTGATTTATGGAAGACAAATACTTTATTGGAAAATAACCCGCGTAATTGTGGATAACTAGGATTCTACAAACATTTTTGTCGCTGACGTGAACTATGTGGCACGATTTGTTGCTTGAAAATGGCATTGGCAAGTTATGGACAAATCAGTGCACCTCATATATTGATTATCCTGGCTGAAAGACTGATTTGCGGCAAGCATTATCATATCTTGTTTGTCTTTATTATGAGCAATGTACATAAATATGACTATAATCCACTTTCGAGGACTATGATCCACCACATTTTGTCTTCCGGTGTCGAACCCGATGAGCTGCTACAAAGCGGATTTAATTTCCGTTGTCCGTTACGGAAATAACTAACAAGTTGAACAGGAAAGGATCAAAACACAAACCCCACCAAATTACCTGCATTCAAGTTATTTTGCATGAGCCGTATGGCACTGTGTATGGATGACAGGATGAAATTGCCCAGAATGCACACGGCTGGTTTTGCGGTTCTTGCCGCCCATCTGGTGAGCTTACCCGGTGCTCATCCGCCCAACCATTCCTATGATCGACCACTAAACTGCTTCCGGTGACAATCCATATCGATCGCATTTCAGTTCTTACTACTGGAACAATAGTTAGTAGCCAATGAGCATGAGGCTGCCGTGGCTCTGTGGTTAAATTGAATGGTTTATACTTTCGATCGGGTAGTCAATTATACTTTTTCGTACTACGCCTTTCTGCCACCAACGACATTACAATGAATGGTAACGCCATTTACATATCATTGTGAGGTCTATGTATTATTTGAATTTGTTTGCTCCGTCAAATCATTGCATTGGACATGAAAGAGAACTGATGCGTCAAACAAAACTACCCCCTCATTCACAAATTAGTTCTAATTTCGCTGATCGCTAAACCAGACACTGTTATTTTCATCCACGTTTATTACCCTCTAATTTCACTTGATACTTCCTGTTTAGCTTCATGATTCTACTTTAGGAGGTGCATGAATTTCCATCTTTTAGATAGCATTGCGTGGATGAATGGTGTAAATTGGGAATGATAAATTATATCGTTCCGCAATACTCTGCACACGAAACCTATACCAGACTTAAAGTATTCTGAAAGAACAATTCTATTTCCGTTCTGAATGAACACTTTTTCTAACCTAACTGGTAGTTACTACCAATCATTTTTCCTGGTTTCGAGGGGGTTATATCCATCATGACATCCCACGATGGTATTTTAGCATCGAATTGTCCGAGCATCGAGGTATTCCATTAGATGAAAAAATAACACACGCATGACATAAACACATCACACAAATAAAATGATGTGATAAATCCTTTACGGTACATTGAGCTCTTTTTGTTTCTCCTGTGTTAACTACTTCCGTCCAAAAACTGCTATAAACAGAATTGTTTCACCTTGTTACGAAAATCGGGGTTGGAAAGCATATCAGATTACCATCGTTAAGCGAAAGTGGGTATGGGAGACATGAGTTGCCCGACAGATAAACTATACAAAGCCCGGTATCTGATTCGAAGTATACTGCACGACATGTGAACAAGCGTTTACATTTGATAATAAAAAATAAACAAAATTTTGAACCTTAATATACGAATGCCAACACATGAATGTGTGTAATAGTGTTACGTTCAGCGTTCGTAGTAGCTGATTGGGCCTAATTGGGTCTATATGGAAAGCAAAATTGATAACAGAAATATTCAGTGGAGAGATTTCAACGCAAACCTTTGCAATCTGATTAGTCAAGCCATTTCCATGGGTTCCTCTCAAATGAGATTTTTCGGTAAACCGAACCATTAGGCGGATCGGACAAAAAACTGAAACAAAACGATGAAGATGACGGTTTGTGGGATTCTTTCACAATCTCTAAGATATACTTCAACTGAACATTGTGGGTCAGAAGATATCCCGGTACCGATGTGAAGCAAAAAGTGTGAAACATGTCATCCAGCGCACTAAATGTCGATTGAATTAGTTCATTCTGGTTTGATCTATAGAGTTATTGCAAGTGGAACATAAATCAGAGTTAGCCATCGGGAGCAGATTTGGGGTCGTTGATTGACAGTTACGGTTTTTCTATTTACGTTTCTTGAGAGTTTTCACAAGTGTAAATTTGTGAATATTTTTTAATCGAACTGAATATTTACCTACAGTTGACACTGCCTCATGGTCAACCGCCTTACTAGTCATACAAACAACGACGCTATTTGCATGCAGCCGTATGCAGAATTTCAGTTCTTCACTGGCAATTTGCCTAACCGGTTTGACAATTCCATCCCCGTTGGTTGATTCCATAATTTTTGGCCACAGCGCAAGAAATTATATTTTCTTGTTATTTCATACTATACCTCGATGTGAATTCAATCTCTGGGAGAAAAACGAGCAAAACAGAAAACAAAAGGCCATCGGTTCGCACAACTAAAATCTTAGAGAAGGTACGTACGATCATACCGCTCACCGCATTTACCACACGTCTCAACTGCCGATTGATTTGGATAAACCTATATGTAGCCAAGCCACTGCATGTAGCCGGTCATTACAGATTCCTTTATTATTTAGTTTTAAAACTTAGAATATTCGCATATCAAGTGTCCACACACTGTCCAGCAATCATGGCTTGAATCATACTTATCTATCGAACGGGGTGCAAATCTTCTCACTTCTAGTTTGAATTCAGCATGAATAAGATCAATTGCAATGCAATTCATGTAAAGCCCCCTATTCCAAATTCCTTTCAACATCTTGTCCTTTGGAATGCTTGAGTTTTACTGAATACTCCCGCTGATGATATCAGTCAGTTATTTGACAACCTTTCCAACTATTTAAATACGGATCTCAATCAGTCCTTGTTCATAAAAGCAGGTGATTTCAATGAACCGGACATATCCTTTTCACTCACCATAGAGTTTTTCCAATCCTGCGCGTTTTCTAACTGCTTCGATATCCTTAAGAATTCAGTATCAGTGAGATATGAAAGTATTTTCACAGTATTTCAACGTTCCCTTATAGTTTTTCTGATTACTGTGCTTCACTCCTTCACCCTCAAGTTTGTTGCATAGGAAAATCTTTGGCCAGCTGCTGGTAACCATAGTGCACTCTCCTCAGAACAGCTTGTACCTTGGAGATTCTCAATAAAATTGGTGCAATGGTTACCTTCAATAATTGTTTTATTTGTTTACACAAGGCTTCCTCATTCTATGAACATCTTACTGACTGCCCTAATTTCCATGATTTGCGTTGCCCTTTGGAAATATTTTATGTTCAACACAAAAGGGTTCCCTCTCCACGCTTGAAGACCCTCAGTGGAGCTAAGGGAAAGGCACAAACATCTGGCTGTCATCAAGCCGTATAAGACTACTCCACCTCATCAAGACTGAAGTACGAAATCTGATCCACCTGCAAGTAGACACAGTAGAGGGTAACGAGAAATGCCGTATAATTTGAAAGGCCCTTCAACTGTTCTGCTGTGCGAGACTCAAGTTGAAGCTATACGTCGTATATTTGAATCACCAGTTCACTGTTAACTTCGATTCATCCTCACATCCTCATCCATATAAATTGAATCCCATTAACTCAACTTCTTAACAACTCTATCTGTCCTTATTGTTCTGGGACAATCCCAGTGCCGTACGTTTGGTGGACCCCGACTAATTAACACAACCGTTTCTAATAGCTTGCTCTTCCGAGCACATATCCCATGTGGATGACGTTTATATTCGTCGTATTATTTCCACCATATTATTCTTTGTCCCATCAGTTGTACTCGACCCAATACTCCACTTACTTTGGTTAACATATTTTGGATTTACATTTCAACCATCAGTCACCGGTAGCCGGATATTTTGTTCTTCTGCCAAAGCAGTCTACCGCCAATTTGCCCTTCGAATTTGCTTCACATCTGTAATTCCTCTGGCGATTTTTTCGTGAACCACATGAGAAAGTTGACAATTCTCTTCCTGGTTTGCCACTAAATGCATCTTAACAACATATTCTACTCATCCGTTTCTTTCTCTTCCCTCTGTATCTCGTTTCCGATCTCACGTTAGCACTGGAAAGATACGCCAAATGCTGCATTCTCTGGAATCATGCAAACCACCCGGTCAAAAAAGAAGTATACTTACTGGTATTCCCAGTAATTTCAGCAGCTTCTGTTTCATCCGTACTAAATCACTTACTGGAGTATTTGACAATTCGTGATTCAGAATAAACGTCGATTTGATGGTCGCTGACGTAATTTGATTTACTTTCGAATATGGATTTTTCAGACAAGGACATTTGAACACAGTTGCTATAGGATCGATTTCCTTTTTCAAATTAATTTACCCAAATATCCCAGTAGACATGTTTAAGCAGCCTGACTGGCAATCACCCATAAATAAGGACTCCTTCATCACATTTTTGAATCCAATTGACAGCTTTACGGACACCGAGTATCCTCAAAATTTCAACGAATTCTAATTGCTATCGATATGTCCCGGTAATTTTCCAACCGTGGTTGACGGTTACTCATTTTATGTTGACGGAACACGTTTGATATCCGTATTAGTACGAAAACATGAAGATAGTCCCTTATGCTGTACGACATTTTGTAGTAACGGACGAATTATCTTCAGAGGAATCAACGTTTGATCCGAAAAATGGACCCCCGGTTAGTCCAAGCTCCATTTGACTCCAATGGGATTACACCTGTAAACCAACTGTACATTGTTTTTAATTCGTGGAGGAAATTCTTGAGACTTGCTTAAGCCCATTCAAACCACTTTCAGCACCGGGGATTCTTTTATGGTTGTCAGTTAGCCAATTACCAAAAAATCCTCTTGGGATGTGAGCGTCGGCCTGATTGCCCAGGCCGTACATTTGCATGCTGGCGAAATTCTCACCAGTAAAAGTTGTGCAGCAGAATGCATGCAAACGGTGTCCCCGCTTTTGTGGTGCGTGTGTGTGTGAGCACGCATATGCGGACCGATGAAATATTCTCTGAATTGCCAGCTTAACCCGTCTAACGTGTGACCCCAGCGAGAGTGAGTAGCATTGGATGTGTGGAATGATGTACTAGTGGGATTGGTTGAAACACCTGTTGCGAAGGGCTGGCGATCAACAAAAAAACATAGAGCAGACAGGCCTTATGTGAAAGCTGGGTTGATTTAGTAGTCCCATTGTTGTGCGTGCGCACGTGGGCACAAGCTGGGAAAAGCGGGGCGTGTCAGGGATGGTGATTGACGTACGCGTAAACCGCGCAGTGATGTGTAGACCCAGGTTGAGCAGCATGCACGTTGATGAAAGCACCACCACCAAACCACATACGCGCCAATCAATTTCAGACAAGTAATTATTGTGCTACGTTCAGGATAGGAGACCTCGGTCAAAGAAAATCATGTAACCAATTTCGCTGCTGCGTTTCCATTTTGCATGCGTGTGGACGAGTGTGCACGAACAGTGAAACGCATAACCAGTCACCCAGCTTTCAACCAACGCCTGTCTACTCCGTGGTCCTTTTGACCATCAGGTTGCCAATATCATTTTAGTTGCATTTCCATAACAGACGGAGCTGAGCACGCTATCCGTGGTCTGTCTCGGTCGCTGTCGCACATATACGTCCCACATGACATGTTGGCGACGTGCGTTTGGCATTCAGCTTTCGAGCGTTAGAGCTGAGGAATAGAAACACAGCATCATGACAAGATTATTGCAACGATATTCATTCAACTTGAAGCTAGGACGTTGTTAATCCAATTGAGTCACATGCAACTCCACGTGGAGCCATCATGTTTTTAATAATATGTTCTTGCTCGCGTAAAATGTCGTTTTGGAAGACATTCGATTGACTACATTATTACCGTGAATTCTACCGTTAGCGTAATACGATCCACTTTCTGAGAAGCCATACTTTGGGTTGCTTATGTAAGTGAGGGGAAATAAGCAAAAGCACAACAGCTTGAAGAGTGTCGAAGTGATTGTTCAGCAGTCTGGACGACTTACGGGCGTGCTGAGTATTGGGGATTTGTCACGAGAATTTATTCATTGATCAGAACGGGAAAATAATCCAGAAAATACAACATTGGAATGCAAAAAATTGTTTTTAATGATTCCTAAACTTGCGCTTACATGTCATATAGGTGATAGTTATGCATTTGATTGGCCGTTGTTTGTGTTCAAGGACATTTTTACCGTAGGTGTTTGTTGTTTGGGGTGATATGGTGGGCTCAAGCAATCGTCATACGTCTACTTAGCCCAGATCTGTGTGCGCAAAACGACTAGTTCATGCACCTCAGTTGCCTTGGCCAAAGACGAAGCATCCGAAACGAGAAATGACCTTTGAAAACCCACTACCAGTGGTAGATTCAGCATCACCACACGCTAACTGACAAACACCACACCCGCCCCCCACACACACACACAAAACACCTACTGTAAAAATGTCCTTCAACGCAGCCAATGACCAATCAAACTCATTACTGTCACCTATATTATGTGTAAGAGAAAGATTAGGAATCAATGAAAACAACTGTACGCTCTCGAATGTTGTTTTTCAATGTGATCATGGGAAAATAATCTTTCTTTTAAAATACTGCAAGTCTGGTATAGGTTTCTCGTGCAGTGCAGTGCGGAACGATATAATTTATCATTCCCAACTTACACCATTTATCCACGCGATCCTATCTAAAAGATGGAAATTCACGCACCTCGTAAAGAAGAATCATGAAGCTGAACAGGAAGTATCAAATTAGAGGGTGATAAACGTGGATGACAATAACAGTGTCTGGTTTAGCAATCAGCGAAAGTGGAACTACTCTGTGAATAAGGTGTGAGATTTGTTTGATGTTTCATGTTCAATGCAGTGATTGGACGAAGCCAACACATTCAAATAATACGTGAACCTCACAATGAGATGTAAATGGCGTTACCATTCATTGTGATGTCGTTCATGGCAGAATGAGGTAGTACGAAATAGTACCCGATCGAAAGCATGAACCATTCAATGCTTATTGGCTACTGGCTATTGTTCTAGTAGTAAGAGCTAAAATGCGATCGATATTGATTGTCACCGGAAGCAGTTTAGTGGTCAAGTATAGAATGGCTGGGCGGAGGAGCACCGGATACGCTCATTAGATGGGCGGTAACAACCGCAAAACCAGCCGTGTGCATTTTGGACAATTTAATCCTGTCATCCATACACAGTTCCATGCTCATGCAAAATAATTTGAATGCAGTTCATATGGTGGGGTTTGTGTTTTGATCCTTTCCTGTTCAATTTGTTAGTGATTTCCGTAACGGACAACGGAAATCAAATCTTTTTTTGTAGCGGCTCATCGGGATCGACACCGGAAGACAAAATGTGGTGGATCATAGTCGTCGAAAGTAGATTACAGTCATATACATGTAAATTGCTCATAATAAAGACAAACAAGATATGATAATGCCTGCCGCAAATCAGTCTTTCAGCCAGGATAATCAATATATGAGGTGCACTGATTTGTCCATAACTTGCCAATGCCCTTTTCAAGCAACAAATCGTGCTACATAGGTCACGTCAGCGACGAAAATGTTTGTATAATCCTAGTTATCCTTATTTATGCGGGTTATTTTCCAATAATGTATTTGTCTTCCATAAATCAGTGGGCATTTTGAATCGCTTCCTGGAATTCTTCGAAGTTAGGATAACCATTTGAAACGTCAATTCAAAGTATTCCAAATCAGACGCATTACTGCTTGCGTGTCTGGAAGGTCCACATTCGGAATCACATGTTGATTCCTCCAACGTCAGTTCTTTGACTGAAACAGGGAAGGTTTGTCTTATCATCCAAATACAAAGCCATCCTAATCATATCGAGATTCATGATGACTTTATCTAATGCATCGTGAGTGTATCCTCGAGTCAGGCAGCCAGCACCCAAAGCACCTATGTTAAACTCAAGGGCATATTCAAATTCAGGTTTTCAAAGCATTGCTAGTGACGAAGAAGACTGGTCCTTTGCAAAATACCTCTGCACATACAAACATGGAATCCACTCTCAGCTTCATCCACTTTCAAAGTCACTTTTGCTTGAACATGTTCATTACCAAGTTCTGTGAGTAGGAATTGATGCGGTTTTTATTATTCCAATCGAATCTCTTACTGGTCAAACTATTCTAGGTAACAATAATCGTTTTTGCTTATCAGCTAACCTACATGATTTGTCATCTATGCATTTCCTCATGTAAAATACAGCATTTACCGTGAGAGATATATTCCAAATAAGATGTATAAAGTGAGAGAGAATTGATCCGCTTGTCTTTTGTTCATCATTTCTTAACGGCTGATATTTGAATTTCTTTTATCATTTTCCTCAAGTTGCCAATGAAAATAGCCAATAACTGTTTGAAAAGCAGATAATTGAGGATGAGGCGCAAATTTCATCAATCTACACACTGTGTGAAATTGTTTTCTTCGAATTCGGCATACATTCAAACAATCTAAGCCATATCCGGATTTGAACGATTTGCTAGCATGACCTCAGCTTTGGTTGAAATAGACTTGAAATAGTTACTGAGAAGTGTGTGTTTCAATCTCGAGGTCACTATTCACGATCATTCAATTTATTTTCTCCATAAGCCTCTCACCAATTGCATAGCTCCAATATTCCTCTTTGCCTTGTTCACATTTTTCCGTTTGATTTATATTCTAACACCTAATAGCAATGGAGGAACTGTGGGCTGGGCGTTTATTTAACAGAAAGTGTATTTTAAAAATGACACAAACTCGTCATCAATATTGCAATGGTAGGCAATCCTAAACTTATTTTGAACCAATGAAAATATTCCAGTTTATTATTTTTATTCTGAACTTATGTTGTGGATCTGGCATGCTGTGAGCCAAAAATTCATTCAGAAAATCTTCCAAAAGTTCGCTGTTGAAATCTTGGTTATCGGCGTTCATCATGCATGTGTGTCCGGTTAAAATCTCGATCAAAATACGATCTTTATCCGGACTTATTTCGAAAAAACTATCCACGTAGTATTCGTAGTGCAATATCTATCATTATATGAGGAGTTCGGTTTCATTTCCTTGTGTCCGGTGGGTGAGGTTCCGGTATACTAAGCTGTCACACATAATGAATAAAAAACACCATTCATTCACGTCTAGATATGGACCTAATCTCGTCTAATTCAACAGTTTGAGAAAAATCTTTTTTATTTAGCTAGAAGAAACATTACTAAACAAAACCCACTGGTCTGAGGCGATTTGATTCCTCAAGTCACCCATGTTATGACATGACGTGAAAGAAGTAATTTGAGCTGGAACGTCAAATGATCGTAGTAGTAATACAATCGAACTTCCAGTTCCAACCATCCACATTTATATAGAAGTGGTATGATATAATTCGACTCCATCTCAATTACTAAATCAAATATTGATAATCGGGAGTTCCCAATATTACTGAGTCCATAAAATTAGTGTCACTAATGTTAAGTCTAGACAGTCCTGGATGGTTCTAGATTGTATTCCTTTCTATGCGTACGGAGTCACACAAAGTTTTAGGAAGATAAGCACTTGGAGATATCATGTATCAGTAACCCGGAACAGAGTGATCAATGTCCGCACTTTGCCGCACTGAACATCACTAATTCGGTATGGCTTTTGCAGCGAATTCATGTATATAATGGTAAGTTTTCACTCAGTCAGATGTACTACTTTCGACTCCAGAAAGTCTTGAATGCTGGAATACTATTTTTTATCGTGCTTCATCGTAGCAAACGTCTTTATTTACACTCACTACGTTGATAATCAGTCATTATCCTGCTGACAATTTGGCATCAGCCTGCATCTTATTGATGGGTAATTATGCTTCAGCCCGGGTAGCGTTGACTTATCTATCTAGCTATGCAACGATAAAATTGACTCAGAATGAACACGTGAACGTTCCATGAACGTGCCAGCAAATGCGCCTAATTCTGACTTGGCCTCTTGATCGCTCAACATTCAAAATGTGATTCGCGCACGAATTCTCGAAATAATCACACTACAGAAAGGGACTTTCAAATTTCCTAATATATCAGAAATCACCATCTTGTGAACATCTTCAACAACGATTCCATTTTCCTTACAATAATATATAACTCAAACCTAAATAGCGTGACAAATCAAGTGTTCGGTTTTCATGGAAGTCATTACAATAATTGCTATTTTTCAAACGAGTTTCGTTTCTACTGTTAACAGAGAACAGTTATGAAATAATCTAGGGTCATGCATCAAAAGTAACGTCACACTGTTTTACCGAAATTTCACTAGAAACTTCTGACATTGTTTTGGCAATACCAACGATTCCATGTTCCATTTCAGTTTGGATCTCCCCCACCAAGGGCACCCATAAGTCTACTGTGCCGGCCTGACCAAAAACACAAACACAAGCCATCACGATTAATAAAGTAACCCAAATGGAAGCTGAATGCTTCTGCTAAAATGAATTGGTGTACGCGTGCAGAAGGAAATAAATCCTTGGGCATAGCAAGGTAGGGGAAATATTTCATCATTTTCAGAAGGCTCAGTAGTGCATGCGTGCAATAACTCTGTAGGTTTGCATAAGATGTTCACCGGTTAGTCTGCAGCGTGCATGATTACAAGCCTCTCAGTTTTTGTGCTGAATAAAAATATTTCGTGCGTCGGTGTACTCACGTGTCTGTGTGTGTGTGTGTGTGTGATTAGGCACTAATTGTGAAAGAGAAGTACACGGAGTATGTAAGACCTGCTCGGTACATCGATTTTAGTTTTGCAAATCTTTGAATCCAATGATTTCGTCAGGCTGACAAGTTTTATTGCACGTGCGATCGACGCTTGCGGCTTCTGTTACTCTAACAGGAGAGCAACAAAATACTAATTTGTTGATTGTAATTGCTATCGTGACTTTTATTGGAAACGTCTGTAACAAGTGACATGGATGGAACACTTGCGAATCAGCCCGAATACCAAAATTATATTGTGGAGTATTCACACGATTTCCTGTTGGGTTTTCTCTCTCCAGACTGGGTTGGTATATACTTCACTTAGATAAGTCATTCAAAAGTTGGCAATAAATTCCGTGACGCTGATTTATTTATCCACGAAACACATTCACTACAACACCTTATTGCTCTTTCCAACAAGAATAAGCTCTATTCAATGCTCACAATCGGAAGATATGTTGTTTGCTATTACGGTTTTGTGCTATAACCAGTGATCGCCTCGCTATTTGTTGTTTAACTGTGGTCTTTACATCCTAAAAATACGTGGGGTGTTTTGATTTGGATTCCACGCAATGAGAGATTACAAACACATTTCTGCATGTGTAACCTCTAGATGATGAACAACTTCATCAGAGTTGTTTTCAAATGAAATAAGCAAATATAAAATTAGGTTTGCGTTTGTTATATCAGGTGCATGTCCACATCTTCATTAGAAAAACCTCACCAACTGCTGTTGTCTATTCAAATCTAGCAACCATACAAAGTGATGCTTCATTTTTGCCTTCTGGACTGGCTGTTGATTTTTTGCTGTCGCCCTGCTGATCCGATTGAGATGCAGTATTTCCTATCACACAAACCTTTCATGTGTATTATCAAGTATTGTGTGCTGGTAACAAGCCTGCCTTTATACCAACCATGAACAGGGATGTTATTCGTAAAGCAAGTAGCCGGGATTGAAGTTCCGCATTGGTATGTGTACCTTTCATTTGCAACAGCGAACACAGATTATATAGGAAGTGATGTGCAGTGAGTCTTCAAAAGATATCAGTAAGATTGTTCTCAGTAGTATAGTAATGAACCACGCGATGTTCACTTTGAAATCACCATGAATAACCCAGGAAGACACTCCGCGTGCAGCTGTTTTACCCCGTTTGTTTGAAATCACTATGCACACATGTAGTGTTTGCAATGGAACTCCAACTGATAGCAGCGCACTCGTGTAACTCACAGATGGTGAGCGTGTGGCCACAAAAATTGGCTCTAGATGAATAAGTACACGTTGACAATTCATCGGATACCCCTTGCGTTGCATACTAATCGAATTTCTAGTCGGATATCATTGCACTGTTAACGGAAATGAAAGGGAAGCAAGAAGAACAGTCTTGAGGATATTTCGTCAATCAACTTGCATGGGACCAAGTTTCCTCATTGAATGACTTGACAGATATGAATCTTCGGTCTGAACATTTTATAGTGTGTGGATACCACACATTTTTCGATTTCCTGCACGAACGTTTTGCAACCTTGGTTTTCGCGCGGACCATGCATATAAGACAAGGAAACCTCTAGTGTTACCTCCCTAATATCTCCGTAGCGACCAGTTCATTGACGCAATGTAATTGTTTTTGTTCTCAAGTGTATAAGTCAACTATGATACACCCTCTAAAACCTCTAATAAATTGCCATTTACATGAAAGAACAACATTTTAGCTGTGTGGTAACAAAGAGAAACCTGGCAGAAACCTATATCCTTGGCAAACCTTTGATTAGCAGTTTACAGAAATTATGAGAATACGATATGAATTTTCCGTTGGGCGAATGTGTTGTAAGCAACCCCAACGAACCTCAAGTCGATGAAAGGCTCTGAAAAATTCCAACAGCGCAGAGATTGGGTGTACTCATGATCACAGAGTTTACCTACTTGGTTGGGAAAAACAGACTGTTGTGGAAGAGAACAACGTTGCCCATTTAATTGTTAGGTGTTGTGAGTATCGGTTGATCGACGATGTCTGAATCCTGGTGTTTCAATTCAGAACAAGTAGTGAACAATTTGTACCATTCAACCAACAACTGAATTCGGAGAATATGTTGGATCCATTAGGGTGGCATGTGATTAGCAGATTTAGGTCAAATCTAAAAGTTTGCGATTTTTTCAAACAGTAGGACTGAAACTCTGCGATACCGCATACTTTCAGCATTGGCAACCAGTAGACAGAAATGAAGAGAGCTAAAAAAATTGCCTAAACATGAATTTTATTTCTTTATTCATCCAGTTCTTCTCCGGAAGCAATATTCCTGAGGTGGAAAGTAAAACTGTGATTTGCCGATTCCATACGCGATTTCGGACTCCAAGGAAGACCAAACAACCACATCGTCCACTGACCCCATTATTTCTCACTTCCGCCGTTGCACGCAGTTTGACACGTTAACCAAAGTCTATTGCTAATACTATTTTAATTTTTAGTTAAGTTGGTGTTTGAGTGCGAAACATTATATGGTACTCGTTTCGAATGAGTTTCAGCGTACGCATAGAATCAATCACACAGAAAGTATAACGAACCCATCTTGATTCATATCAAAATCTATCATGCCGTCAAAATCACTGTGCTAGTTTATATTGACATCATCAATAACTCGAAGAGGATAATAAAAAGTTCAACGAATACAGCTTTAGCTTCACCGAGGTTAATGAGGCCGACAATATTTGACATTATAGGGAATGCTCACACTGTACAACAAATACAATTTGATTTACCATTGAGGTTTGAAGCAAATCCTACGTGTGAAAAACGGCCGAAATGACTTATATTTGTGTTATTTTTACGTATTACTATGAGAGAGTGACAAAATTCCTTGAAGCAAGGTTAATATCCGTCCTTACCCAGTCAACTAATCAGCACGCCTTCACACACGCATGCCACTGAATAACCCGAGGGAGCATAAACTATATACCTGTCCGACAAAACTAGACAACAAAACTCAATCTGGTTTAGGTGTGGGTACGATGGCCCATCCTGCGGAGAAGATCTGATATGGTGGAAGTAATTCCCTTGGAATTACCGGAACAGATACCGTGTCTCTCCTCGAAGCTGTCAGTCATTGTTTAGTATCATAGAAGATTACCTCTAAACAAAATTTATTTCAGTGGTTCGGACCTGTCCCGAGGGAAGCTGGGTGATGCAATGGTAATATACATACCACTGAGGTGAAAAGGCCATTGTTCAAATCCTGTGTATGACAGGGAGTATAAATAAACTCAAGTAGAAGCGAAGCTCGAGTCTGGTGCTTCCGAGTGCAGGGTTGGCCGGAAAGATGAAATCCAAATGACAATCAACCAAGCGAAGTATCACTTATCCTCACGTACAACTCGCAGGTAGTTTTGAGTAATACACAAAACTCAATTAGTCATGCCCACCAATAGAGCAAAACCATCGGAATAGCGTGCTCAAGATTTTCGCTTTTACCAGCAAATCGTTCTGCCATAAAACATCCAGGTTTTACTGTGCTGTGCTGTCGTTTTCGATTTCTCGTTAAGGGGCTGAAATGATGAAATTTGCGAGCGCAAGTTACGTGCGACGACGTACATAGCAGAACGCGGGTGCGTATACGATCACATAAATCAAGGAGAATATGCTAGTGATATAACAGTTACACGGGAGAGTTAGGCAAGTAAAACAAGAGAGATTCATCAAATAACAAAGCAATTAGGTAAAAACGAATAATTTATTTAAATGCAGTGTTTAAGTATATGCGAAAGAAAAGTAAAGTTGTTATCATTTAGAGGTTTCTCAAGTCAGTTAGATTTATCTATTCTCCATTAAACATGACTTGAAGCAGACAAAGTTTGAAATTTTGTATGGAATCATTCTAGGTAGACGGTTCCGGAATACAGACATAATGCATGAATGGGAGCGAAAAAATACGTCTGTGTGCACCGGATGAGTATGACCCTGACATTTCTTGTTGGTTAGAGATTTACCAAGACTCATTATGCTGACCAATTAGTAAGGTTACAAGTGCACCGATCATAAATGAAGTATGACTTGTAATTATCAAGCCACGGAGTAGTGCGCTACGGTCCAGGTTCCGAAATAAGAGGATAAATACAGGGAAAGTGAAATAGTATGAGAAGAACACATTGGAAGTTGAATTTGCAATTCACTCGCTGAAATGACCGAAACTGTCTGAGAAGATAGACACCTCAGTTTTCCACCACAGAAGTAACAGAAATATTAAATATCGGAATAAATGAGCGAGAAATCGTGAACTAACATTCAAGGTGCTTGGAGACATCAGTTTTTAAATCCTCTCGGCTTTGAAGATTCTCTAAACGAGATAGATTTTCAAGAAGTAGGCCGGAAATTTCCTGACAAGAACAATATCGTCAGCCTAATTGAACGCCTCCAGTAGGGAAAATACACAAAGGTTACCGATTTCAGTGGAATATAGAAGAGAATGAACACAGAACCATGGACTAATCCATAATTTTTTGAATTAGTTTGAGGAAACCAGTAGCCTTTCTTGGATTTCTGCACTGCGTGGTGAAAAATCTAGTGTCAGCGACTGGTCGACTCGACAATAAACAGTATGAATTTAACTCGCACTCCCTTCCCACTGTTCCTGTTTTATTATGAGTGTTTCGTGCCTCTTCTTTACGGAAGAAACCAATACAGTGGATGTTTTACTTGCAATTTGGCAATAATGACCTTCAGCCCTTTTCAACATGGAAGTTTGCATCAACTTTCTCCCTTGATTTGCAAGCAATTGAGAATAAATATATTGCTTTGGGCAATACTAATCGACGGAAGGTCATGTTTGGGGTTTACATTGTATTTCTTCAACCAGTTAAATTGTACTTGAATAATGTCTAGTCCCTTTTGGGGCTGTCATATGCATGACCTACCGACAGCTCTGTGTTCTTTATCGTTAGAGAGCCACTTAATTATTTGTCAGGGACCTTGGAAAGCTTCAAGAATTTCAAGATTTAAGAGGGGATCTGTGTGCCGACTCAGAGGCTGAAGAGTATTCATGAAATACACAACGGACAGATCGGACGGGTCTGTATTAGGATAGGGTTTTGTGGTGTTTTGAGGAATCTTTACTATCAACTGTGGACCTCGTGGGTCTTCGGGCAAACTGACAATGACGGAAGGTGTGTTTAAAGAAAACAAGAAATGAGTTTCTCACTGCTTACAGTTCTTCTAATGAAAGACTGCTAGATGAGCGCGTTTTTCTGTGTTATTTGCGTCGAACAGTCTACCAACAAAGCCGACATGGGTTGCGCAAGCTGGAGTTCTACTGTACCCAAGAATTTCAGGGGATAACCCATCCGGACAAAAGTAAGAATGAGAATATTTGGGCTCGTGAATAATTAGAAAAATGTCAGATTGAGAAAATGTTTCAAATTCTTCAATGGGTGAATATGAATGAGGACGGTCACAAGAAGCAAGTATTATAGTATTATTGGGATGATCCACAATATCATCATCCGTGCCTGATTCAGCTTTTCTGACTACGACGAAGCTTTGTGACGTGCCTTAGGAGTTTGCAATTCCTAGTTCTGGAAAATTTTGCAACAAATGCAGTATTCTAGCCTTTTATCTGTCTCGACTGGTGCAAATTTGGTTTGATTTGGTTTGATTTTTCCTTTCTTTCTTCCATGTTATGGACTGGCCATCCTTACTCATTTTCCAGCAGGTACCTGTCTCCCAGAATATGGCGCTCCGAGGAATCCTGTCAGAGGACATGCGTTCAGATACCAATAATCTTCTCATACTCTTCACCGGTAGTGGCCATGTTTCTTAACCACAGAGAAAAACGGCCTTAACTGCGGCAGCGTACGCCCGACTCTTGATAGATGAACAGGTTTTGTATCAAAGCCACAGATGACTCAGATTGGCAAATGCCAAGCGAAACTTCTGTATGCACAATGACATCTCAACCGATATATTTGTTCTCCCAGTAAAATTCAGCTGTCTAGAAAAGAACTTATCAAACAAGTCTGAGGTTCTCCTGATAGTGAAAGGTTTAGTGCTGGGCTAACGCAATCCTTCAACAGCATATTAAAACACGCATACCAATCATTGGTACACAGTTACTCATGCTGTTCATGAAAGCTTGCAACTTACCTGGATCTTCATAAAGGAGAACGATGTCACTCGCATAATAAAGGTCTAACATCTTTTCACGTTTGATACCAATATCATCACCTGAAAGAAGTGCTGTATCTGGGACCGTATCAATCACGAAGGTAAAGAGAAAGGGAGAGGGGCGTACTCTCGATGAACACCAATTCTCGTGGTGAACTCGGGTGAAGAAGAACAGTGAACCTTATCTTAGCCTCAGCCGTTCACAGAAAAGGCTTTATGGGGGAAACGAATTTCTCTGATACACCCTCAGACAAGAGGCAAAGTCAGAGAACTTTGTGGTCAACTGAGTCTAATATCACCTAGAGATCAAGAAGAAGGAGTCTATTTGGCCTACTAAATGTTTGCCTGTGTTCGAAATCGGTCGTAGAGTAAAGATATGATAAACACAACATCGATCAAGTCTAAACCCATCTTGATTCTCGCTCGGGCACTGTTCTCGAGTGATTGATGAGTGGTGGGGAATGCTCAATGCAAGCAATATTGATGTGATGCTAACCGAACTTATTCACGGGTGGTTGCCACAAGAGGAGCCGCCATCCTTCTTGTATATTGGCCCAATGACAAATTCACTCTAACTCTTTGGCATTCAATCCCTGTGACCTACCGAATTTGCAATTCTTAGTTCTGGAAGATGTTCCAGCAAACGACATATTCTAGCGTTTTATCTGTCTGAGGTTCTCCAGATAGTGAAAGGTTTAGTGTTGGACTAACCCAATCCCTCAACAGCATATTGAAAAACGCATACCAATAATTGGTACACAGTTAATCATGTTACTCATAAAAGCTTGCAACTTACCTGGATCTTCATAAAGGAGAACGATGTCATTTGCATATTCAAGGTCTAAGACCTTTCAACTAGGTGATAGTTTGATACCACTATCATCACCTGGCAAAAGTTATGTATCTGGGACCGTATCAGTCACGAAGGTAAAGAGAAAGGTAGAAAGGGGTAACCCCGATGCACACCACTTCTCGTGGTGAACTCGTGTGAAGGAGAACCGTAAAACTACACACGACCTAGGCTGTTCACATAAAAGGACTCAAGGGTGGGACGGAATTTCTCTGGTACACCCTCAAACAAGAGGCAACGTCAGAGGATTATGTGGTCAACTGTGTCTAAGATCGCTTAGGGATCAAGAAAAAGGTGGGTAGTTGACCTATAAATGTGTGCCTGTGTTCTAAAATTTGTCGAAGAGTAAAGATATGATCAACACTACCGAGATCTTGTCCAAACCCATCTTGATGCTCGCTAGGGCACTGTTCTCGAGCGGTTGATGAGTGGTGGGGAATGCTAAATGCAAGCATTTGAGATGTGTTGTTAACCGAACTTATTCTAGGGTGGTTTTGAAAAGAGGAGCCGCCATCCTCCTTGTAATATGGCATAATCACAGATTATTTCTAACTCATTTGAACTTGTTCCCTGTGGCCTACCAAATCGATGTGTTTTGTCAACTCCAATAACAATTGTGAGCCATCGTCCTTGAAATTGAACGGGGGAACTCATCCGGTCAAGCAGTTTCATGTTATTTAGGGGAACTATGTCACGACGAACCTCTTTTTCCGACAAAGGACCGGTATCTTTAACCACAGTTGGAAGTATGACGCTTCCTAACAAGCCTGTTGGGATAGAAACCAGTTGAACAGCTTCCTAAAATGATTCTCCCAACAGACTAGACGACGCTCCTGAGTTCGAATCGGTGAGCCGTTTGTCTCTTACAACAGTTCGATAACGCCTGACTTTCGAGAACAGGTGTTTTCGCTTAGACGGATGAGATTGTAGCTGCTGCCAATCGCTGTAGCTGCTGCTCATCGCTGCACCTTTTTCCACCTCTGCAATCCACTACTATTCACGGCCGTTTATCAGGCTCAGAATCAACTGGCATTTAAGGCACTTCTGTGTTCCATCATATCTGGAATCGAGAGGAATCATTCTGTGAGCATCTCACAGCTCAACGGAGGATGCAGATATCAATCGCTTCTGTGGGTAGCTAATTGTTGGATCTCGGTCAGCCGAAACATCCTCAAATAGAACCCACTGGACTTCTGTTTACTACTTAACTGGAAACTGGGCGTGTACAACTCGGTGAACAGTTGTGATATCTAATGGATTGTCAACGGCAAGACCAGGTTCGAAAAATGTATGGGGAATCACAAAACACATTTCATTCAAAGTTAACTGTACGATCATTAGACTGTGGTTGACGACGAGCAGTGTGTTTTACTTTTCAACAAAGCTCTTATAAAAATTATCCAAAAGTTTAGCAGCTAAATTGTGCCGATGTCAGCAACTGGCACAGACAGAACTCCTCCTCTGTTGAATCTTTTCCTGAGCGTAGTCTGTGTGAAGTGAGCAGTAGGTGAAATTGTTCAATATACCTTTGATCAGCAGGAAAATGCATGAAAGATCACAGGAGGGCAGCACCTACCCAAGAAGAATCCACAACAGTCGCCATGTATCCGTTGCCACGCCTCGCGGAGCACTGGTCAACGAAGTCACTTTGAACTTTTTGAACGTACCTTGTGTAAACGCCGCTGTTAGTGATTAGCTGCACTTTCGATGTGGGCATGCACTTGTTATCCTCTAACGGAATCGGTGTGGCCCAGTCAGACTTCTCCACATAGCCAGTAATCTCGCGCTCACACAGGATACATTGCTTGACCAAGAAGGTTCTCTCAAACCAAAAGGAATCATTCTGCGCTTTGGAAAAATGGGATGGCCAGATATTTCTTACCTCAATCCAGGAATGTGCATTCCACTAGAAACCTGAGGACATTTTAAAAGAAGCTGTTGTATATTCAATGAATCGGGTGGAGACGTTAGGAGAGCGACATCGATGTGCAATTCACGAACAACTTTAAAACCAAGAAGTGGAAGTCCAGAATCAAAAACCAATAACTTACATTCAATAGGATCAGAGTCACGTAGGTGACTTAGGATCACACAAGAACCGACATGTGGGATATTCTGAACAAGACCACGTGGTGGTTTTTTCCAAATTGCTCGTTTCACTGCTCTGTATCGGATGAATGGGCCAGAAAAATAGGTTCGGCTGGTTTCAAAGAATTCGGAAGTAGCCCTGCGAGCTTCCAAGAATCGATCGTAAGTTGGCCTGATTTTTCGGTGACTAGTTGACGATCACTTATTTAGAACTATCTGGATCGGGTCGATATCCGTTTGAATTGACAGGGAAGCCAAGGAAATCTGGTTTGGTGAAAACGAATTTGCCCTTTTTTCGATACGTTTTATTCCATAAATCTCATCAGCAGCTGTCAAAATCTGCATTAGTGTTCTTTCGTATGGGGAACCAAAAATTAGCTTTCCATTCTGATATATCATCATCCCATTGATACCGCGGATCACCTTCTCTATTGTGGCCTGAAATATCCCGTCAGACACGTGCATACCGAAAGGCAAGGAATTATATTGGAGAATACTCCATGGAATGTCCATGGTTGGTTGTAGTTGATATTCCGAGTGCAGCGGAATTTCTGAACATGCATCGGTCAGATCAATTTATGAGAAACACTTTCTGCCGAGCATGCATTTTTTCAAGTTCTGCGGTTCCACCGTGGTTGCCGCGCATCTTTTTGAATGTGGATTCAAGAACAGTCGCTAGTCACCGCAAGTTCGAAATTTCTGTTCATCACTCACCAGCGCCACCACAATCGGAGTCACCCAAGTGGATGGAGACACACACACAATGACACCGTCTTGTTCCACTTGGGATAGCATCTTCAGAACACCTTCGATCTGACCATACGGCAACACTCAGTGCTTAAGGAGCTCCGCATCACCACCCACTCCCAAATTCGCGGGCTCAACTGCCATGCCACTTTCGTTATCCGAGCATTGTGCGATCAACTGCTGGAAAAAAACCTGATCCACCGGATTACTGGATGCATTTCGGATTGTTGCCTATTGCTCAAATGTACGCCGGGCCTTCAAACGTAAAATCAAGGGACTGCCTACGAATATCGGGAAGCGTATCAGGATATATTCACTTTCCAAACGAACCATCAATGTATTCTCGCGCAACAGTGGAATTCGACGATCAGAAACACCGTGAATGCCCACATCGTTGTTATATATGGGTAACTGGGTAGAATCAAGTCAAATACGAATTTTCGAATAATAGACTAGCAGCTCATGATATCCAACATGAATCGACGTTCCATACCTTAGCGGAACTGGAGTGATTTGTAAAAGAATTCGTTGGATTCACTCGGAATCTCGAGTGTGTATGCCGGATTGTAATCAGTTTCCGGATACTCAGAGGTCGCATTCATGACAGCGTATTTGGATTGGCGGTATCCCTTGAAAAACGACCATTCTCACCACAAGAACAACATCCTGCATTACGGAAGCGGTAGGTGGAACGTAGGTGGAGTTCAGTGCACGAGATGCAATTTTCTCTCACTGTTTTCATAGTTTCACTGAGAGACTTGACCATTCTCAAGTTCGGCGTCATTTAAAAGGGTTCAAAACATGCAAAAGTAGCATTCTTACTTTACGATTGTTCGGAGAGGCATGATATATGGTTCTTCTTCATTAGGTGTTGATGCGAGTGAACTCGGCTGAGGACATGCACGAGCCGTCTTGGGTCATCCTCTCGTAGGAGCTAGTAGCGTAAAAGTAAAATAAAGTGAATATAAGAGCAAAAAGCGGCACGTGGTGGGATACTGCAAGACTTGGAAATCCACTGTTTGCACTGATGCTGACAGATGCTTCAGTCGCGAAACGTCCGCTACTATGAACAACATGTTGAAAGCCCAGGGATCCTCTGGATCTTTCTAGTTCTTCGCATCTTGATTTGTTGCAATTCATCGCAAAATCCTGGTTCGCATCTCCTACTGTTGAAACGAAATCAGGGAATTATCGGAATTCAGATGAACATTTAGAGTTTTTAGTAATTCCATGCTCCGAATGGCATGTTGGACTCTACACAAACTTGTTAGGCCACATGCTCTTACCACTTGATGACTATTACATACAAAGTCTTTTCGTTGAATTTCCTCTCCGTGAGTATGACAACTTCAACAAATTTACTATTTCGTATATTGCGCTCATCCATAAACATGTGAGAATATGAATCTCAAACAGCAAAATAAGTGTCATGAATTTACCGGCAAACTCTCACCATAATTGAAAGTAATGACTGTCCACCAAAAATTTTGAATAAAAATAGAGTCGAAAAGAGGCTTTTACAATGCATCCTGTACAATTGCCCTGCATCTGTAAACGAGTACACAGCGGTCAGTGTGATTTTTTATTGTCAGTGAAGCATCTGTTGACACCGAGATAAGACTGAGGTTAGTAATAAGGGATAGGAACCGACAATAAGGAGAGGGGAATAAATTGTGTCACCAACGTGGGACTAAACTGATAGGACACTCACGCTGTTCGAAAAACAGTTTCGCTTTATGCTCAGGAATGGCAAGGGCCTCAGCATATCTGAATAATCTGGTGTTTGTAATGTTGCACATGAATTTCCGCTAGTTGAATGGACTTACATACTGTTTCTGTTTAGTTATATGCTGCCCAATTGATGGTCAGATTGCATTTGATTTCGTAGATGTCATCATTTGTGTGAACTTGCCATCCGTCATCTGTTGAGGTCATACAGGAACTTGATCATTTAATTGGTGACGTATTTGTCTCCCATTTCTGTCTATGGAGACTGATGAAAATGCCCATGTGAGTTATTAGATAAATTTGGATTGGGTACTGAGAAAGAGCAGTTATTTTACTGACGGTGTTGATATCCGCCTTGTTGTGAATAGGCTGACCATATTGGCAGCGTAGCTCACGTGTTTGATGGCAGAGTTCTTGCGCTTGGTGATTAGATGATTTCATCACCTTTGAATTGTTAATGATGGAAAACTGCAAATTTTCGAGCACCTTGGCGGCAACCGCTCAGAAGGTTGATCATCTGCGCGGGAATATCGCTTGTTCGACTTGTTCTCGAGGCGCTGGACTTTTCGGTGTCAAAAAGCAATTTGAATTTTCTATTATATTGGATTCGGTTTCCTCATGCCGATAATTACTTCTGTGAATTGTATCTATCAAGAAAGGGCACGTGATTGTTTTCTACCCAGCGACGAATCATTTCCATATCTGAGTCGCTGCTGGTTAGGCGATCAAATAACCCAACTTTTTGGCTGTTTTAACTTTTCAGTTTGTTCAACTGTTTACCTCGCAGTGCTTTACTCTGATTTCGGCTGCTACTTTCCGGTATCATCGAGCACAAAGGCCACAAGAAAATGAGCACAAAATGTAACAGAGCCAAAATTACAAAGTAAACAAAGAAAATCACGAAGACAAAGAAAGATTCCGATTACAAGTATGCCATTGGCTGCGACACCAAGCAATATCACCCAATGTTTCCAATTATTTGGTAGACGGGTCACGTGCCTAACACGTCCTGTTTGGCCAAGCCCACTGGTCAATGTTTCCATGCATTTTTGCCATGTCGTGGACTGACCATCTCGACCTACCTTCGAAGGCTTACTCGCCTCAGCGTACGCCGAAAAGATCTGTAGTTGGGCATGTGTAACATATGTTGCAGCCACTTTATTCTATTCAAATTCACGACGTGATCTGGAAGTTGACCTCTGATTCCAAACAATAGTGCAGTTAGACTTAAGTAAATGGCAGTTGCTCAGAAAAACCGAGCCTAAAATGTCGAATCTGAAGAACTCTGGTGTCGATAAGCTCTCGAATAAAGATCCTACTTGGCTGGAGCACAACATCTAGCTTTGCCTACGTTATAAAATATAATCCACTTCCTAACGTTGAATTCCAGCTTACAATTAAACACATAAATCGGGAATTCAAAATGTTACAGAACTTTCCAATGAGCATTGCTTTGATATAAGAAAGTTCTTATTATTACTTTCGCAGAGGTGAACAGCGCAATTCCAATTGGTGAAAATCACTGTATATAAGTAACTATGACCATAAGGTGATTGGGGTTAAAAAACGTTTGAGAAGTCGAATATGAGAATTAATATTTTTTTTTGTTTTCTAATTCCCGACTTCCGAAGTTTACTAAGGGAACTGCTGAGAATAATCAACGAGAGACAAAAAAACAGCATTTATTTTTCTGTGAGTAACACGTTTGTTTTCTGATTGACGCACGTTTGTGCTGCCCATCCTGACTGCATTAGTTATTACAATTTCAGATTATCTTATCTCCCTTCACTTACATGTATTCATGCGAACCGCAAAAATCACTGCATCGAGATCTTGCTAACTATGCCTGTACTTGACTCCAGGGCTGACAATTTCGATAAAATATATTTTTATACCTCTTTATAATTCAGTTACTCATGAAAATACTACATGGCAACGCGTTCATTTATTTTCAAATAAATGTGTCCTTGGTAAAACCGGAATGAAGAAAACCTAAACTAACGTCTCCTTGACTGAGAATATGCTGGGAATAAATTCGTTTTCCATCGAATTGTAGTCATGTTTATTGAAAGTAATCTTTCTTCGGCATTTGAACCACGCCATTTCCATTCATGAGACTATTTTTTCTGAAACACAGTTTAGTAGCTCAGTGACTGGATTTTTCGATTCACTCCGTAGTAGTAGTTTCCATCTTGTTCTTGCGTTCTCGACTGGTCATTTGATGTTTTCCGTAAGATCGTCCACACAGACAATATAAACGTTAAAAGTGGTGACCTAATTAAACTTGTGCTGGTCGTCGCTGAAAATGCTCCATTTCACCGTTTTGTTTGGCGATGACGGTTCTAGGATTCCGTAGTGATCAAAAGTGTCGTTGCCTTTCGAGGTAGCAGTTTTGAGCATCCCGGTGTTGCCTGTCCCTCAAAAGCTGTGCCTAATTATCTATGTGCGGCGGGGTAATATCAGTACAATTTGTTTTGATTCATTATTGGTGAGTTAAGACGTTCAGTTATTTGTGTGTGAAACGTTGCTAATAAACGTTGCTAACACAGTGTCTAGTTCTGATTAAGTTGGTGCCAACAATAAACATGAACGCATGTAGTATTCAGTAACGCATTACTGAAAATCATTAGGGTGGGTCAGTAGGATTTGATCTGAATGGGCCGTCATACTATGGAATCATGATGATCACTTGTACTCTAGTGGGGTTGGAGAGGTTTCACCCTGCCTGTCACAAATGAGATAGAAAGTGGTTGTATATGCTGGCCATCAGAGGGACAGATGAACCTTGAGTGAATAATTCAGGTTTCATGTCTAAATGCCGCTAAATAAATTTGAGCATTCGTCCAGATGATACTTATATTGACAGTAACAGCGGCGCAATACTTCAACACTTGGCTAATATTGGACACAAGATCAGTTCGATGACAGCTTTCAAACCAATCCTGGTGACTCTCAAGTGATCGCTGTTTGCAAATGAAGGCATAACAACTGGTACATTGAGACAAAATCTGTGAAAGTAGTAAACATTTATGCAGCTCTTATTGTTGCAGTGTCATGTGGAGTAAACAATGCGTACCTCCAACGCAGTACTTTTCCCATTCATTTCGTTTTGCATCTCAGTCTTTCCCGTTGCTTTTTAACACACTTCGAGCACACTATCACGTACTGTGATGTTCTAAGTACCATTATGTTCCGGCATGCTGTTACAATATTGCATTTTCTGAATGTCTCGTGATGGTCTGGTGGTTTAGAACATTTGATTACCACATTGGAGATCAGACCTTCGAATCCCTGGACTGCCGGTTGTTTCTGTAGCAGACATCAATTCACGGTCGTCCGGCTTGTTACACATTTGACCTACTAGGACCACATGCAATTCTGCACTACAAGTTTAAGGGTCAGATTGTCGATGATACTTAATATTGCTGTGGGTTTTCCACCGCAGTGGTGATTATGCATGTAGTGAGAAAATGTAAGCTCACACAATGCTGTCAGTATACATAATTCATCTCTTCGATGCCCAGTATTATACATAATATACAATTGATCACACGAACTGACATATGGCAATGAAATTCATTCCCTATTTGTTGTTTTGTATGAATCTCTGAGCATATAATGCAAAAAATAGGCGTGTAAGTTTCAGAACAACCGACGAACAGAATCGTGAAAAACGTGTAACGTTTAGAAACTGAAGATGAATTACATTGGTCGTCTAGCGCAAGAAAACGAAATCGTTGGGTTTGATCTTGTTTGGTTTCTTCACATGCTTTTCGCATATTATATTATTTTACCAAGAACATAATTTGTAAGAATTGGGAATTATTGTATTATTCCACGAAAATCCTAATTTCGTTTCTCTGCTAGATGAGTATTGTGGAAAATATCAAATGAGAATGTTGTGGACCTATTAAGTCCAAAAACACTTGTGCTGCGGTGGAAATTCGTCGCACATGAGTCCCAGTGAGAAATGAAGCAGACATGCAACAAGCTGTCAGCCTCTATCAGAAGGGTAAACAGGAGGCAGGAACAATGTTGAACTTGAGCAGGCACGTCTTGCATAAAAACTCCCTACCAAACGATCACCTTTAGCATCGCCTACCCGTTAGGCGCATCTCACATTTTATCCTTTCATACAACAATAGTACATCAAATTATTCCGAAATTGGCACAAGACCGATAGTGAGCTAGCGAGGAGTTCATTGTTTCCGGAGATGGCATAATTCTAACCTTGGGTCGTGGGGTCATAAGTCAACTACGAAGACACTTTGAACAACGCCACACCTACAATGAGATTGGTGAGTGATAGAAAACACAATGCTATCTAGAATGACTGTTCAATCAAAAGTAACAGACTAGTTTGGAAGAAGCTGTAAAAGTGCATTAACTAAATAAGTGCAACGAAAAACTACGGTTCACGTTTCCACCGGTTTTCCCAATCATCTAGCTTGAACGTTTTGGTATTCGATCCGCCAATTCCTACACCCAACGATTAGCAATATTGCATGTTAGTGGACCATTATGTGCATCACCAATACACATGTAAAGCTAGTGACGAATTGGCACCATATAAGGCGAAACTGTTTTGCAACAAATATTTGACGGTCATCTTGGATAGTATGGACTCGAAATCCCGAGTTTCCAATCCACCAGCAAGACTCTAGTGATTTATTGTTGGACAGAGTAGTATAACAATTTTGATACCCAATCAGCTGGCCAAATACTGCATGTCAAATCATACTGAGGTAATAAGTTGGCAAAATGAAATAAATAAATAGCAATTCTTTTTACTTCTTATCTGTTATACATCACCAATCCGATGGCTCAATAGGGCGATCACTTAATCGTAAAGAAAATTTGCCACGTCCATGCACACACTACCACAGATTCGTATTACTGAGACAGAAAAGGCAGCTAATGCAGTGACTGACCAATAAAGTAATTAAGATATGTTTGACAAAGTATAAATAAAAGGGTGAAATCAATTCTCATCCAGTATATACAATCAATAATATCACGAAGAATGACGATAACACACCTTGTCATCAAGCAGTCGAAAAACAATCTGTCTACCCATGAATTGAATTTCGAAGTAGCAGTGAAGCAGATATGGTAAACGAATGAAATCAATCGCCTGTTACACATATCCGAAAACAGAAAAATGTATTGCGTTGCTGGAATCCAAGTTCTGTTCACCTCTCGACTATTTCATATATTACGAATGAATGGCAGAATATCCGTGCATTCGAGCTCTCAGTGTGGGGCAGGTGACGTAGGCCGAACCACAGAAAGACCGTATCAACGCATAAAGACGTATCACCCGAGTTGGTTAAATAAAAGTCTAGTGAAAAGCCGAAAAACGACATTTACCATCTCTTCCATGGAATCGGATCATTGGATGAATACTAATGGAGTCCCTCCTCCCAAATAAACTGTCAAAATGAGAGCAACAAGAAATGCCAAAGGCCAGATCTCGGCAACAGCCGATCGAGTCTCAATCCGCACAAAACAACACCACATTATGCGCTCAGAAGCAACATTTTAGATCTTTGAATCTATCTTTGTCACCCACACGAAATATTAAGACGTGGTAACTGACCGCATGCAACTGATAGTTATCAACACAATATCTGTCGTAGCACTGATAACACCTCTACTGTAATCAAGATTACCGACTATCTTTCCGATTTTCTTTCATCCTGTGTGGAAAATCTCTAAAGCGTGTAATATTTTATCACAGGTGAAACAGTTAAAACTAGTTGTTTCGCCACCGGGTGTTCTGATGCCATATTCGAGTGTCTTCACTCAACCGTATTTGCCAAATCAGATGAATCCTCAATGATTGCAGGAAAATATTGTTCAAATGTAAACATGAATCAAAACAAACAGGTCATTACAACACTGGTAACCATTACTTCAAGTTCAATTTCACACATGAACAGCGTTCCTCTAATTTATCTTCTAACCCGGCATAACTGGAAAATAATGAACATGTGTATATCTATCACTGAAAGCTCACTTTATCAAATTATAAATTCGGAAAAACTTTTGACGATCATTGATCGCATTCCACAAACGATGTAGGATCGTTTTGTAACTTGGCTGTCTTCTCCGGTTGAGCAGCTTTCAGGGCGCGTCTGTCGCCTGAAGCATCACCAAAAACACATCACCTTTTCCACTATCACCAATCAATTACGATGCTCACGTCAACCTGATAGACAAGTTCGATATCGTTGAATCTAATGGTAACAGTCAACATGCTGATCTCCACATGCGCTGCTTGAGCATACATAACCTGGTTCATGCGAGATTCGCTGCGACAGCGAAATGAGTAGTCATGTTGATTGAATCAAATATATTGCCTTTTAAACTTCGTTGGATCACGTGATGGTGTTGCGTCGCTCATTGAGGCAATGCTTTTATAGTATTTCCAGTACGGAAGATCACTATGACTGCCTGACTAGCAGTGACGTAATGCCTTGTCTCTTAACGATTTGAGTTAGTCACTGTTCTTTCATCGATCGATGATGCAATCGTGTTCAGTTTTCGTTATCCGGCAACATTTGAATGTGTTTTGGACCATTGTATGACGTGTGGCCGGGGAATACCGTGAACATAATTACCGGTTCGGCAGTGTTGTAGATTCGCTGGAAGTTGGCTTCAAACGCTTGCTGATTTGGTTGATCATAACGTCTCATTTATGAGCTATTTATAAGCACAGTGAAAGACTATTCTTTATCAGCTTGATTTGATAACAAGTTGCCACGAATTATGCTGGATACGCAGTTGACATCAGCGTTCCAATAATTCGATTCATTTCTCCCTCCAATGGCTCTGTCGTCCAAATCTTCTCTAGCCCGAGAAACAGTGTTTGCATTGTGCTTAACTTGTACTTCTCTCGAACAATTTCAGTGCAATGTAGATAGTGTCCTTGTAGACAGATATTTTAATTGATCCATTTTCTCAGTGTTCGCTGTGGATAGGTAAGCTTATATTTGAACTTATAAAATTGTAGCTGGTCAACTGCCTGTCACAACGGTTCGAACTCGAGCAGTCCCATCTCGAAGGCGTTTTTGTTAAGACAGCGCCTTCCCACTCCCATCCGAGCTGATCCGAATCACCAAGTTAGGCTTGTTCAGATGTCGCCCACTTTGACAACCAGAAATGCTCGACAGCTTCAAATGGAGACACGGTTTCAGACCTAGTTAAATCCGAGCGAATGCCTCCCACCATATCACGTATTCTTCAAAAAAACGGGGCATCGGATACACGTTTCCAAACATGCTTCGCGGTATATTTGATATATTTATAAATATATCATGCAATCACTTACGCGTAGTTTGGTATTGGTTAATTGTTTATTGTTTGGTTGTCTGTCCTTTAAGACTTCATGTTTCACGCGAAAATCTCAAGTCATCCAACCAACCTGAACTCGGAAGCACCAGAATCGGGTTTCACTGTTGTTCGAGCTCATCAGTGACGCATATCCTCCAACACACTCACGGTTTGAACTCGAGCCTTTCCTTCTAGAAGTCGTTTTGTTACCACTGCGCCTTCCGAATCCCATCCGAGCTGATCCGAATCACCAATTTAAGCTTGTTAGATGTCGACCACTTTGACAACCAGAAATGCTCGACAGCTTCAAATGCAGATACGGTTCCAGACCTAGTTAACTCCGAGCGAATGCCTCCCACCATATCAGGTCTTCTCCAAAAGAACAGGGCATCGGTTACACTTTTCTAAACCTACATCAATTTATTTCGACATATACATATATATCTATCTTGCAATTATATTTTTTTTTCGGGTTGTATATTTTAATTTTTTATTGTTTACTTGATTTCCATTCGGACTTCATGTCTCACGCGAACATCTCAAGTCATCCAACCAACCTGAACTCGGAAGCACCAGACTCGAGTTTCGCTGTTGTTCGAGCTCATCAGTGACGCATATCCTCCAATACACTCACGGTTTGAACTCGAGCCTCTCTATCTCGAAGGCGTGTTTGTTACCACTGCGCCTTCCCACTCCCATCCGAGCTGATCCGAATCACCAAGTTAAGCTTGTTCAGAAGTCGACCACTTTGACAACCAGAAATGCTCGACAGCTTCAAATGCAGATACGGTTCCAGACCTAGTTAACTCCGAGCGAATGCCTCCCACCATATCAGGTATTCTCAAAAAAGTACAGGGCATCGGATACACGTTTCCAAACATGCCTCGCGATTTATTTGATATATTTATACATACATTTCGCAAATTCTGACAAGTAGTTTGGGATTGTTTAATTGTTTAATATTCGCTTGACTGCCCTTTTGGACTTCATGTTTCCCGCGAAAATCTCAGGTCATCCAACCAACCTGAACTCGGAAGCACCAGACTCGAGTTTTGCTGTTGTTCGAGCTCATCAGTGACGCATATCCTCCAACACACTCACGGTTTGAACTCGAGCCCTTCCATCTCGGATGCGTGTTTGTTACCACTGCGCCTTCCCACTCCCATCGGAGCTGATCCGAATCACCAAGTTAAGCTTGTTCAGATGTCGACCACTTTGTCGACCAGAAATGCTCGACAGCTTCCAATGGAGACACGGTTCCAGACCTAGTTAACTCAGAGCGAATGCCTCCCACCATAACAGGTCTTCTCCAAAAGAACAGGGCATCGGATACAGGTTTCCAAACCTACCTCAATTCATTTCGACATATACATATATATCTATCTCGCAATTATATTTTATATTTCGGGTTGTATATTTTAATTTTTCATCGTTTACTTGATTTCCATTCGGACTTCATGTTTCACGCGAAAATCTCAGGTCATCCAACCATTCTGAACTCGGAAGCACCAGACTCGAGTTTCGCTGTTGTTCGAGCTCATCAGTGACGCATATCCTCCAACACACTCACGGTTTGAACTCGAGCCCTTCCATCTCGGATGCGTGTTTGTTACCACTGCGCCTTCCCACTCCCATCCGAGCTGATCCGAATCACCAAGTTAAGCTTGTTCAGATGTCGACCACTTTGACAACCAGAAATGCTCGACAGCTTCAAATGAAGACACGGTTCCAGACCTAGTTACCACCGAGCGAATGCCTCCCACCATATCTGGTGTTCTCCAAAAGAACAGGGCATCGGATACACGTTTCCAAACATGCTTCGCGGTATATTTGTTATATTTATATATATTTCGCATCTACTTAGGTGTAGTTTGGGATTGTTTAATTTTTTCAATTTTTTGAGTGACCATCATTGTGGACTTCATGTTTCACGCGAAAATCACAAGTCATCCAACCAACCTGAACTCGGAAGCACCAGACTCGAGTTTCGCTGTTGTTCGAGCTCATCAGTGACGCATATCCTCCAACACACTCACGGTTTGAACTCGAGCCCTTCCATCTATGAGTCGGTTTCAATAACACTGCGCCTTCCCACTCCCATCCGAGCTGAGCCGAATCACCAAATTAGGCTTGTTAGATGTCGACCACTTTGACAACCAGAAATGCTCGACAGCTTCAAATGCAGATACGGTTCCAGACCTAGTTAACTCCGAGCGAATGCCTCCCACCATATCAGGTCTTCTCCAAAAGAACAGGGCATCGGATACACGTTTCCAAATATGCTTCGCGGTATATTTGATATATTCATAAATATATCACGCAATTACTTACACGTAGTTTGGGATTGTTTATTTGCTTAATGTTTGATTGACTCTCCTTTTGGACTTTGTGTTTCACGAGAAAATCTCAGGTCATCCAACCAACCTGAACTCGGAAGCACCAGACTCGATTTCCGCTTTTGTTCGAGCTCATCAGTGACGCATATCCTCCAACACACTCACGGTTTGAACTCGAGCCCTTCCATCTCGAAGGCGTTTTTGTTACCACTGCGCCTTCCCACTCCCATCCGAGCTGCTCCGAATCACCAAATTAAGCTTGTTCAGATGTCGACCTCTTTGACAACCAGAAATGCTCGACAGCTTCAAATGCAGATACGGTTCGAGACCTAGTTAACTCCGAGCGAATGCCTCCCACCATAACAGGTCTTCTCCAAAAGAACAGGGCATCGGATACACGTTTCCAAACATGCTTCGCGGTATATTTGATATATTTAGTAATATATCACGCAATTACTTACACGCAGTTTGGGATTGTTTATTTGCTTAATGTTCGATTGACTCTCCTTTTGGACTTTGTGTTTCCCGCGAAAATCTCAAGTCATCCAACCAACCTGAACTCGGAAGCACCAGACTCGAGTTTCGCTGTTGTTCGAGCTCATCAGTGACGCATATCCTCCAACACACTCACGGTTTGAACTCGAGCCCTTCCATCTATGAGTCGGTTTTATTAACACTGCGCCTTCCCACTCCCATCCGAGCTGATCCGAATCACCAAATTAGGCTTGTTAGATGTCGACCACTTTGACAACCAGAAATGCTCGACAGCTTCAAATGTAGATACGGTTCCAGACCTAGTTAACTCCGAGCGAATGCCTCCCACCATATCAGGTCTTCTCCAAAAGAACAGGGCATCGGATACACGTTTCCAAACAAGCTTCGCGGTATATTTGATATATTCATAAATATATCACGCAATATCTTACGCGTAGTTTGGGATTGTTTAATTGTTTAATCTTCGCATGACTGTCCTTTTGGACTTCATGTTTCACGCGAAAATCTCAGGTCATCCAACCAACCTGAACTCGGAAGCACCAGACTCGAGTTTCGCTGTTGTTCGAGCTCATCAGTGACGCATATCCTCCAACACACTCACGGTTTGAACTCGAGCCCTTCCATCTATGAGTCGGTTTCAATAACACTGCGCCTTCCCACTCCCATCCGAGCTGAGCCGAATCACCAAATTAGGCTTGTTAGATGTCGACCACTTTGACAACCAGAAATGCTCGACAGCTTCAAATGCAGATACGGTTCCAGACCTAGTTAACTCCGAGCGAATGCCTCCCACCATATCAGGTCTTCTCCAAAAGAACAGGGCATCGGATACACGTTTCCAAATATGCTTCGCGGTATATTTGATATATTCATAAATATATCACGCAATTACTTACACGTAGTTTGGGATTGTTTATTTGCTTAATGTTTGATTGACTCTCCTTTTGGACTTTGTGTTTCACGAGAAAATCTCAGGTCATCCAACCAACCTGAATTCGGAAGCACCAGACTCGATTTCCGCTTTTGTTCGAGCTCATCAGTGACGCATATCCTCCAACACACTCACGGTTTGAACTCGAGCCCTTCCATCTCGAAGGCGTTTTTGTTACCACTGCGCCTTCCCACTCCCATCCGAGCTGCTCCGAATCACCAAATTAAGCTTGTTCAGATGTCGACCTCTTTGACAACCAGAAATGCTCGACAGCTTCAAATGCAGATACGGTTCGAGACCTAGTTAACTCCGAGCGAATGCCTCCCACCATAACAGGTCTTCTCCAAAAGAACAGGGCATCGGATACACGTTTCCAAACATGCTTCGCGGTATATTTGATATATTTAGTAATATATCACGCAATTACTTACACGCAGTTTGGGATTGTTTATTTGCTTAATGTTCGATTGACTCTCCTTTTGGACTTTGTGTTTCCCGCGAAAATCTCAAGTCATCCAACCAACCTGAACTCGGAAGCACCAGACTCGAGTTTCGCTGTTGTTCGAGCTCATCAGTGACGCATATCCTCCAATACACTCACGGTTTGAACTCGAGCCCTTCCATCTCGAAGGCGTTTTTGTTACCACTGCGCCTTCCCACTCCCATCCGAGCTGATCCGAATCACCAATTTAAGCTTGTTCAGATGTCGACCTCTTTGACAACCAGAAATGCTCGACAGCTTCAAATGGAGACACGTTTTCAGACCTAGTTAACTCCGAGCGAATGCCTCCCACCATATCAGGTCTTCTACAAAAGAACAGTGCATCGGATACACGTTTCCAAACATGCTTCGCGGAATATTTGATATATTTAGTAATATATCACGCAATTACTTACACGCAGTTTGGGATTAATTATGTGCCTAATGTTCGGTTGACTGTCCTTTTGGACTTCATGTTTCACGCGAAACTCTCAGGTCATCCAACCAACCTGAACTCGGAAGCACCAGACTCGAGTTTCGCTGTTGTTCGAGCTCATCAGTGACGCATATCCTCCAACACACTCACGGTTTGAACTCGAGCCTTTCCATCTCGAAGGCGTGTTTGTTACCACTGCGCCTTCCCACTCCCATCCGAGCTGATCCGAATCACCAAGTTAAGCTTGTTCAGATGTCGACCACTTCGACAACCAGAAATGCTCGACAGCTTCAAATGCAGATACGGTTCCAGACCTAGTTAACTCCGAAAGAATGCCTCCCACCATATCAGGTCTATTCCAAAAGAACAGGGCATCGGATACACGTTTCCAAACATGCTTCGCGTTATTTCGATACATATATATATAAATATCTATCTTGCCGTTATTTGCTCGTAGTTTGGGATTGTTTAATTGTTTATTGTTTGGTTGACTGTCCTTTTGGACTTCATGTTTCACGCGAAAATCTCAGGTCATCCAACCAACCTGAACTCGGAAGCACCAGACTCGATTTCCGCTTTTGTTCGAGCTCATCAGTGACGCATATCCTCCAACACACTCACGGTTTGAACTCGAGCCCTTCCATCTCGAAGGCGTTTTTGTTACCACTGCGCCTTCCCACTCCCATCCGAGCTGATCCGAATCACCAAGTTAAGCTTGTTCAGATGTCGACCTCTTTGACAACCAGAAATGCTCGACAGCTTCAAATGGAGACACGGTTCCAGACCTAGTTAACTCCGAGCGAATGCCTCCCACCATAACAGGTCTTCTCCAAAAGAACAGGGCATCGGATACACGTTTCCAAACATGCTTCGCGGTATATTTGATATATTTATAAATATATCACGCAATTACTTACACGCAGTTTGGGATTGTTTATTTGCTTAATGTTCGATTGACTCTCCTTTTGGACTTTGTGTTTCCCGCGAAAATCTCAAGTCATCCAACCAACCTGAACTCGGAAGCACCAGACTCGAGTTTCGCTGTTGTTCGAGCTCTTCAGTGACGCATATCCTCCAATACACTCACGGTTTGAACTCGAGCCCTTCCATCTCGAAAGCGTTTTTGTTACCACTGCGCCTTCCCACTCCCATCCGAGCTGATCCGAATCACCAATTTAAGCTTGTTCAGATGTCGACCTCTTTGACAACCAGAAATGCTCGACAGCTTCAAATGGAGACACGTTTTCAGACCTAGTTAACTCCGAGCGAATGCCTCCCACCATATCAGGTCTTCTCCAAAAGAACAGTGCATCGGATACACGTTTCCAAACATGCTTCGCGGAATATTTGATATATTTAGTAATATATCACGCAATTACTTACACGCAGTTTGGGATTAATTATGTGCCTAATTTTCGGTTGACTGTCCTTTTGGACTTCATGTTTCACGCGAAACTCTCAGGTCATCCAACCAACCTGAACTCGGAAGCACCAGACTCGAGTTTCGCTGTTGTTCGAGCTCATCAGTGACGCATATCCTCCAACACACTCACGGTTTGAACTCGAGCCTTTCCATCTCGAAGGCGTGTTTGTTACCACTGCGCCTTCCCACTCCCATCCGAGCTGATCCGAATCACCAAGTTAAGCTTGTTCAGATGTCGACCTCTTTGACAACCAGAAATGCTCGACAGCTTCAAATGGAGATACGGTTCCAGACCTAGTTAACTCCGAAAGAATGCCTCCCACCATATCAGGTCTATTCCAAAAGAACAGGGCATCGGATACACGTTTCCAAACATGCTTCGCGTTATTTCGATACATATAAATATAAATATCTATCTTGCAGTTATTTGCTCGCAAATTGGGATTGTTTAATTGTTTATTGTTTGGTTGACTGTCCTTTTGGACTTCATGTTTCACGCGAAAATCTCAGGTCATCCAACCAACCTGAACTCGGAAGCACCAGACTCGAGTTTCGCTGTTGTTCGAGCTCATCAGTGACGCATATCCTCCAACACACTCACGGTTTGAACTCGAGCCTTTCCATCTCGAAGGCTTGTATGTTACCACTGCGCCTTCCCCCTCCCATCCGAGCTGATCCGAATCACCAAATTAAGCTTGTTAGATGTCGACCACTTTGACAACCAGAAATGCTCGACAGCTTCAAATAGAGACACGGTTCCAGACATAGTTAACTGCGAGCGAATGCCTCCTACCATAACAGGTCTTCTCCAAAAGAACAGGGCATCGGATACACGTTTCCAAACATGCTTCGCGGTATATTTGATATATTCATAAATATATCACGCAATTACTTACACGCAGTTTGGGATTGTTTATTTGCTTAATTTTCGGTTGACTGTCCTTTTGGACTTCATGTTTCACGCGAAAATCTCAAGTCATCCAACCAACCTGAACTCGGAAGCACCAGACTCGAGTTTCGCTGTTGTTCGAGCTCATCAGTGATGCATATCCTCCAACACACTCACGGTTTGAACTCGAGCCCTTCCATCTCGGATGCGTGTTTGTTACCACTGCGCCTTCCGAATCCCATCCGAGCTGATCCGAATCACCAAGTTAAGCTTGTAAGATGTCCACCACTTTGACAACCAGAAAATGCTCGACAGCTTCCAATGGAGACACGGTTCCAGACCTAGTCAACTCCGAGCGAATGCCTCCCACCATATCAGGTCTTCTCCAAAAGAACAGGGCATCGGATACACGTTTCCAAACATGCTCCTCGTTATTTCGATATATACATATATATCTATCTTGCAATTATTTGCTCGTAGTTTGGGATTGTTTAATTGTATATTGTTTGGTTGACTGTCCTTCTGGACTTCATGTTTCAAGCGAAAAGCTCAGGTCATCCAACCAACCTGAACTCGGAAGCACCAGACTCGAGGTTCGCTGTTGTTCGAGCTCATCAGTGACGCATATCCTCCAACACACTCACGGTTTGAACTCGAGCCCTTCCATCTCGAAGGCGTTTTTGTTACCACTGCGCCTTCCCACTCCCATCCGTGCTGATCCGAATCACCAAGTTAAGCTTGTTCAGATGTTGACCACTTTGACAACCAGAAATGCTCGACAGCTTCAAATGGAGACACGGTTCCAGACATAGTTAACTCCGAGCGAATGCCTCCCACCATAACAGGTCTTCTACAAAAGAACAGGGCATCGGATACACGTTTCCAAACATGCTTCGCGGAATATTTGATGTATTTAGTAATATATCACGCAATAACTTACGCGTAGTTTTGGATTGTTTAATTGTTTATTGTTCGGTTGACTGTCCTTTTGGACTTCATGTTTCACGCGAAAATCTCAAGTCATCCAACCAACCTGATCTCGGAAGCACCAGACTCGAGTTTCGCTGTTGTTCGAGCTCATCAGTGACGCATATCCTCCAACACACTCACGGTTTGAACTCGAGCCCTTCCATCTGTGAGTCGGTTTTATTAATACTGCGCCTTCCCACTCCCATCCGAGCTGATCCGAATCACCAAATTAGGCTTGTTAGATGTCGACCACTTTGACAACCAGAAATGCTCGACAGCTTCAAATGTAGATACGGTTCCAGACCTAGTTAACTCCGAGCGAATGCCTCCCACCATATCAGGTCTTCTCCAAAAGAACAGGGCATCGGATACACGTTTCCAAACAAGCTTCGCGGTATGTTTGATATATTCATAAATATATCACGCAATATCTTACGCGTAGTTTGGGATTGTTTAATTGTTTAATCTTCGCATGACTGTCCTTGTGGACTTCATGTTTCACGCGAAAATCTCAGGTCATCCAACCAACCTGAACTCGGAAGCACCAGACTCGAGTTTCGCTGTTGTTCGAGCTCATCAGTGACGCATATCCTCCAACACACTCACGGTTTGAACTCGAGCCCTTCCATCTATGAGTCGGTTTTATTAACACTGCGCCTTCCCACTCCCATCCGAGCTGAGCCGAATCACCAAATTAGGCTTGTTAGATGTCGACCACTTTGACAACCAGAAATGCTCGACAGCTTCAAATGCAGATACGGTTCCAGACCTAGTTAACTCCGAGCGAATGCCTCCCACCATATCAGGTCTTCTCCAAAAGAACAGGGCATCGGATACACGTTTCCAAATATGCTTCGCGGTATATTTGATATATTCATAAATATATCACGCAATTACTTACACGTAGTTTGGGATTGTTTATTTGCTTAATGTTTGATTGACTCTCCTTTTGGACTTTGTGTTTCACGATAAAATCTCAGGTCATCCAACCAACCTGAACTCGGAAGCACCAGACTCGATTTCCGCTTTTGTTCGAGCTCATCAGTGACGCATATCCTCCAACACACTCACGGTTTGAACTCGAGCCCTTCCATCTCGAAGGCGTTTTTGTTACCACTGCGCCTTCCCACTCCCATCCGAGCTGCTCCGAATCACCAATTTAAGCTTGTTCAGATGTCGACCTCTTTGACAACCAGAAATGCTCGACAGCTTCAAATGGAGACACGGTTCCAGACCTAGTTAACTCCGAGCGAATGCCTCCCGCCATAACAGGTCTTCTCCAAAAGAACGGGGCGTCGGATACACGTTTCCAAACATGGTTCGCGGTATATTTGATATATTTAGTAATATATCACGCAATTACTTACACGCAGTTTGGGATTGTTTATTTGCTTAATGTTCGATTGACTCTCATTTTGGACTTCATGTTTCACGCGAAAATCTCAAGTCATCCAACCAACCTGAACTCGGAAGCACCAGACTCGAGTTTCGCTGTTGTTCGAGCTCATCAGTGATGCATATCCTCCAACACACTCACGGTTTGAACTCGAGCCCTTCCATCTCGAAGGCGTTTTTGTTACCACTGCGCCTTCCCACTCCCATCCGAGCTGATCCGAATCACCAATTTAAGCTTGTTCAGATGTCGACCTCTTTGACAACCAGAAATGCTCGACAGCTTCAAATGGAGACACGTTTTCAGACCTAGTTAACTCCGAGCGAATGCCTCCCACCATATCAGGTCTTCTACAAAAGAACAGGGCATCGGATACACGTTTCCAAACATGCTTCGCGGAATATTTGATATATTTAGTAATATATCACGCAATTACTTACACGCAGTTTGGGATTAATTATGTGCCTAATGTTCGGTTGACTGTCCTTTTGGACTTCATGTTTCACGCGAAACTCTCAGGTCATCCAACCAATCTGAACTCGGAAGCACCAGACTCGAAATTCGCTTTTGTTCGAGCTCATCAGTGACGCATATCCTCCAACACATTCACGGTTTGAACTCGAGCCCTTCCATCTCGGAGGCGTTTCTGTTACCACTGCGCCTTCCCACTCCCATCCGAGCTGAGCCGAATCACCAAATTAAGCCTGTTCAGATGTCGACCACCTTGACAACCAGAAATGCTCGACAGCTTCAAATAGAGACACGGTTCCAGACCTAGTTAACTCCGAGCGAATGCCTCCCACCATAACAGGTCTTCTCCAAAAGAACGGGGCATCGGATACACGTTTTCAAACATGCTTAGCGGCATATTTGGAATATTTAGTAATATATCACGCAAATACTTACACGCAGTTTGGGATTAATTATTTGCCTAATGTTCGGTTGACTGTCCTTTTGGACTTCATGTTTCACGCGAAAATCTCGAGTCATCCAACCAACCTGAAATCGGAAGCACCAGACTCGAGTTTCGCTGTTGTTCGAGCTCATCAGTGACGCATACCCTCCAACACACTCACGGTTTGAACTCGAGCCCTTCCATCTCGGATGCGTTTTTGTTACCATTGCGCCTTCCCACTCCCATCCGAAATGACCCGAATCACCAAATTAAGCTTGTTCAGATGTCGACCACCTTGACAACCAGAAATGCTCGACAGCTTCAAATGGAGACACGGTTCCAGACCTAGTTAACTCAGAGCGAATGCCTCCCACCATAACAGGTCTTCTCCAAAAGAACAGGGCATCGGATACACGTTTCCAAACATACTTCGCGGAATATTTGATATATTTAGTAATATATCACGCAATTACTTACACGCAGTTTGGGATTGTTTATTTGCTTAATTTTCGGTTGACTGTCCTTTTGGACTTCATGTTTCACGCGAAAATCTCAGGTCATCCAACCAACCTGAACTCGGAAGCACCAGACTCGAAATTCGCTTTTGTTCGAGCTCATCAGTGACGCATATCCTCCAACACATTCACGGTTTGAACTCGAGCCCTTCCATCTCGGATGCGTGTTTGTTACCACTGCGCCTTCCCACTCCCATCCGAGCTGAGCCGAATCACCAAATTAAGCCTGTTCAGATGTCGACCACTTTGACAACCAGAAATGCTCGACAGCTTCAAATGGAGACACGGTTCCAGACCTAGTTAACTCCGAGCGAATGCCTCCCACCATAACAGGTCTTCTCCAAAAGAACGGGGCATCGGATACACGTTTTCAAACATGCTTAGCGGCATATTTGGAATATTTAGTAATATATCACGCAAATACTTACACGCAGTTTGGGATTATTTATTTGCTTAATGTTCGGTTGACTGTCCTTTTGGACTTCATGTTTCACGCGAAAATCTCGAGTCATCCAACCAACCTGAAATCGGAAGCACCAGACTCGAGTTTCGCTGTTGTTCGAGCTCATCAGTGACGCATATCCTCCAACACACTCACGGTTTGAACTCGAGCCCTTCCATCTCGGATGCGTTTTTGTTACCATTGCGCCTTCCCACTCCCATCCGAAATGACCCGAATCACCAAATTAAGCTTGTTCAGATGTCGACCACTTTGACAACCAGAAATGCTCGACAGCTTCAAATGGAGACACGGTTCCAGACATAGTTAACTCCGAGCGAATGCCTCCCACCATAACAGGTCTTCTCCAAAAGAACAGGGCATCGGATACACGTTTCCAAACATACTTCGCGGAATATTTGATATATTTAGTAATATATCACGCAATTACTTACACGCAGTTTGGGATTGTTTATTTGCTTAATTTTCGGTTGACTGTCCTTTTGGACTTCATGTTTCACGCGAAAATCTCAGGTCATCCAACCAACCTGAACTCGGAAGCACCAGACTCGAAATTCGCTTTTGTTCGAGCTCATCAGTGACGCATATCCTCCAACACATTCACGGTTTGAACTCGAGCCCTTCCATCTCGGAGGCGTTTCTGTTACCGCTGCGCCTTCCCACTCCCATCCAACTGAGCCGAATCACCAAATTAAGCCTGTTCAGATGTCGACCACCTTGACAACCAGAAATGCTCGACAGCTTCAAATAGAGACACGGTTCCAGACCTAGTTAACTCCGAGCGAATGCCTCCCACCATAACAGGTCTTCTCCAAAAGAACGGGGCATCGGATACACGTTTTCAAACATGCTTAGCGGCATATTTGGAATATTTAGTAATATATCACGCAAATACTTACACGCAGTTTGGGATTAATTATTTGCTTAATGTTCGGTTGACTGTCCTTTTGGACTTCATGTTTCACGCGAAAATCTCGAGTCATCCAACCAACCTGAAATCGGAAGCACCAGACTCGAGTTTCGCTGTTGTTCGAGCTCATCAGTGACGCATATCCTCCAACACACTCACGGTTTGAACTCGAGCCCTTCCATCTCGGATGCGTTTTTGTTACCATTGCGCCTTCCCACTCCCATCCGAAATGACCCGAATCACCAAATTAAGCTTGTTCAGATGTCGACCACTTTGACAACCAGAAATGCTCGACAGCTTCAAATGGAGACACGGTTCCAGACCTAGTTAACTCAGAGCGAATGCCTCCCACCATAACAGGTCTTCTCCAAAAGAACAGGGCATCGGATACACGTTTCCAAACATACTTCGCGGAATATTGGATATATTTAGTAATATATCACGCAATTACTTACACGCAGTTTGGGATTGTTTATTTGCTTAATTTTCGGTTGACTGTCCTTTTGGACTTCATGTTTCACGCGAAAATCTCAGGTCATCCAACCAACCTGAACTCGGAAGCACCAGACTCGAAATTCGCTTTTGTTCGAGCTCATCAGTGACGCATATCCTCCAACACATTCACGGTTTGAACTCGAGCCCTTCCATCTCGGATGCGTGTTTGTTACCACTGCGCCTTCCCACTCCCATCCGAGCTGAGCCGAATCACCAAATTAAGCCTTTTCAGATGTCGACCACCTTGACAACCAGAAATGCTCGACAGCTTCAAATGGAGACACGGTTCCAGACCTAGTTAACTCCGAGCGAATGCCTCCCACCATAACAGGTCTTCTCCAAAAGAACGGGGCATCGGATACACGTTTTCAAACATGCTTAGCGGCATATTTGGAATATTTAGTAATATATCACGCAAATACTTACACGCAGTTTGGGATTATTTATATGCTTAATGTTCGGTTGACTGTCCTTTTGGACTTCATGTTTCACGCGAAAATCTCGAGTCATCCAACCAACCTGAAATCGGAAGCACCAGACTCGAGTTTCGCTGTTGTTCGAGCTCATCAGTGACGCATATCCTCCAACACACTCACGGTTTGAACTCGAGCCCTTCCATCTCGGATGCGTTTTTGTTACCATTGCGCCTTCCCACTCCCATCCGAAATGACCCGAATCACCAAATTAAGCTTGTTCAGATGTCGACCACTTTGACAACCAGAAATGCTCGACAGCTTCAAATGGAGACACGGTTCCAGACATAGTTAACTCCGAGCGAATGCCTCCCACCATAACAGGTCTTCTCCAAAAGAACAGGGCATCGGATACACGTTTCCAAACATACTTCGCGGAATATTTGATATATTTAGTAATATATCACGCAATTACTTACACGCAGTTTGGGATTGTTTATTTGCTTAAGTTTCGGTTGACTGTCCTTTTGGACTTCATGTTTCACGCGAAAATCTCAGGTCATCCAACCAACCTGAACTTGGAAGCACCAGACTCGAGTTTCGCTGTTGTTCGAGCTCATCAGTGATGCATATCCTCCAACACACTCACGGTTTGAACTCGAGCCCTTCCATCTCGGAGGCGTTTTTGTTACCACTGCGCCTTCCCACTCCCATCCGAGCTGATCCGAATCACCAATTTAAGCTTGTTAGATGTCGACCACTTTGACAACCAGAAATGCTCGACAGCTTCAAATGGAGACACGGTTCCAGACCTAGTTAACTCAGAGCGAATGCCTCCCACCATATCAGGTCTTCTCCAAAAGAACAGGGCATCGGATACACGTTTCCAAACATGCTCCTCGTTATTTTGATATATACATATATATCTATCTTGCAATTATTTGCTCGTAGTTTGGGATTGTTTAATTGTTTATTGTTTGGTTGACTGTCCTTTTGGACTTCATGTTTCACGCGAAAATCTCAAGTCATCCAACCAACCTGAACTCGGAAGCACCAGACTCGAGTTTCGCTGTTGTTCGAGCTCATCAGTGACGCATATCCTCCAACACACTCACGGTTTGAACTCGAGCCCTTCCATCTCGAAGGCGTGTTTGTTACCACTGCGCCTTCCCACTCCCATCCGAGCTGAGCCGAATCACCAAATTAGGCTTGTTAGATGTCGACCTCTTTGACAACCAGAAATGCTCGACAGCTTCAAATGGAGACACGGTTCCAGACCTAGTTAACTCCGAGCGAATGCCTCCCGCCAAAGCAGGTCTTCTCCAAAAGAACGGGGCATCGGATACACGTTTCCAAACATGCTTCGCGGTATATTTGATATATTTAGTAATATATCACGCAATTACTTACACGCAGTTTGGGATTGTTTATTTGCTTAATGTTCGATTGACTCTCCTTTTGGACTTTGTGTTTCCCGCGAAAATCTCAAGTCATCCAACCAACCTGAACTCGTAAGCACCAGACTCGAGTTTCGCTGTTGTTCGAGCTCATCAGTGACGCATATCCTCCAACACACTCACGGTTTGAACTCGAGCCCTTCCATCTCGAAGGCGTTTTTGTTACCACTGCGCCTTCCCACTCCCATCCGAGCTGATCCGAATCACCAATTTAAGCTTGTTCAGATGTCGACCTCTTTGACAACCAGAAATGCTCGACAGCTTCAAATGGAGACACGTTTTCAGACCTAGTTAACTCCGAGCGAATGCCTCCCACCATATCTGGTCTTCTACAAAAGAACAGGGCATCGGATACACGTTTCCAAACATGCTTCGCGGAATATTTGATATATTTAGTAATATATCACGCAATTACTTACACGCAGTTTGGGATTAATTATGTGCCTAATGTTCGGTGGACTCTCATTTTGGACTTCATGTTTCACGCGAAAATCTCAGGTCATCCAACCAACCTGAACTCGGAAGCACCAGACTCGAGTTTCGCTGTTGTTCGAGCTCATCAGTGACGCATATCCTCCAACACACTCACGGTTTGAACTCGAGCCCTTCCATCTCGAAGGCGTGTTTGTTACCACTGCGCCTTCCCACTCCCATCCGAGATGACCCGAATCAACAAATAAGGCTTGTTCAGATGTCGACCACTTTGACAACCAGAAATGCTCGACAGCTTCAAATGGAGACACGGTTCCAGACATAGTTAACTCCGAGCGAATGCCTCCCACCATAACAGGTCTTCTCCAAAAGAACAGGGCATCGGATACACGTTTCCAAACATGCTTCGCGGTATATTTGATATATTTAAAAATATATCACGCAATTACTTACACGCAGTTTGGGATTGTTTATTTGCTTAATTTTCGGTTGACTGTCCTTTTGGACTTCATGTTTCACGCGAAAATCTCAGCTCATCCAACCAACCTGAACTCGGAAGCACCAGACTCGAAATTCGCTTTTGTTCGAGCTCTTCAGTGACGCATATCCTCCAACACACTCACGGTTTGAACTCGAGCCCTTCCATCTCGAAGGCGTTTCTGTTACCACTGCGCCTTCCCACTCCCATCCGAGCTGAGCCGAATCACCAAATTAAGCCTGTTCAGATGTCGACCACCTTGACAACCAGAAATGCTCGACAGCTTCAAATAGAGACACGGTTCCAGACCTAGTTAACTCCGAGCGAATGCCTCCCACCATAACAGGTCTTCTCCAAAAGAACAGGGCATCGGATACACGTGTCCAAACATGCTTAGCGGCATATTTGGAATATTTAGTAATATATCACGCAAATACTTACACGCAGTTTGGGATTAATTATTTGCTTAATGTTCGGTTGACTGTCCTTTTGGACTTCATGTTTCACGCGAAAATCTCAAGTCATCCAACCAACCTGAACTCGGAAGCACCAGACTCGAGTTTCGCTGTTGTTCGAGCTCATCAGTGACGCATATCCTCCAACACACTCACGGTTTGAACTCGAGCCCTTCCATCTCGGATGCGTTTTTGTTACCACTGCGCCTTCCCACTCCCATCCGAGCTGATCCGAATCACCAATTTAAGCTTGTTAGATGTCGACCACTTTGACAACCAGAAATGCTCGACAGCTTCAAATGGAGACACGGTTCCAGACCTAGTTAACTCAGAGCGAATGCCTCCCACCATATCAGGTCTTCTCCAAAAGAACAGGGCATCGGATACACGTTTCCAAACATGCTCCTCGTTATTTTGATATATACATATATATCTATCTTGCAATTATTTGCTCGTAGTTTGGGATAGTTTAATTGTTTATTGTTTGGTTGACTGTCCTTTTGGACTTCATGTTTCACGCGAAAATCTCAAGTCATCCAACCAACCTGAATTCGGAAGCACCAGACTCGAGTTTCGCTGTTGTTCGAGCTCATCAGTGACGCATATCCTCCAACACACTCACGGTTTGAACTCGGGTCCATCCATCTCGAAGGCGTGTTTGTTACCACTGCGCCTTCCCACTCCCCTCCGAGCTGATCCGAATCACCAAATTAGGCTTGTTAGATGTCGACCACTTTGACAACCAGAAATGCTCGACAGCTTCCAATGGAGACACGGTTCCAGACCTAGTTAACACCGAGCGAATGCCTCCCACCATATCAGATATTCTCCAAAAGAACAGGGCATCGGATACACGTTTCCAAACAAGCTTCGCGATATATTTGATATATTTAGTAATATATCACGCAATTACTTACACGCAGTTTGGGACTGTTTAATTGTTTATTGTTTGGTTGACTGTCCTTCTGGACTTCATGTTTCACGCGAAAATCTCAGGTCATCCAACCAACCTGAACTCGGAAGCACCAGACTCGAGTTTCGCTGTTGTTCGAGCTCATCAGTGACGCATATCCTCCAACACACTCACGGTTTGAACTCGAGCCCTTCCATCTATGAGTCGGTTTTATTAACACTGCGCCTTCCCACTCCCATCCGAGCTGATCCGAATCATCAAGTTAAGCTTGTTCAGATGTCGACCACTTTGACAACCAGAAATGCTCGACAGCTTCAAATGCAGATACGGTTCCAGACCTAGTTAACTCCGAGCGAATGCCTCCCACCATATCAGGTCTTCTCCAAAAGAACAGGGCATCGGATACAAGTTTCCAAACATGCTTCGCGGTATATTTCATATATTTATAAATATATCACGCAATTACATGCACGCAGTTTGGGATTGTTTATTTGCTTAATGTTCGCTTGACTCTCCTTTTGGACTTCATGTTTCACGCGAAAATCTCAGGTCATCCAACCAACCTGAACTCGGAAGCACCAGACTCGAGTTTCGCTGTTGTTCGAGCTCATCCGTGACGCATATCCTCCAACACACTCACGGTTTGAACTCGAGCCCTTCCATCTCGAAGGCGTTTTTGTTACCACTGCGCCTTCCCACTCCCATCCGAGCTGATCCGAATCACCAATTTAAGCTTGTTCAGATGTCGACCACTTTGACAACCAGAAATGCTCGACAGCTTCAAATGAAGACACGGTTCCAGACCTAGTTAACTCCAAGCGAATGCCTCCCACCATATCAGGTATTCTCCAAAAGAACAGGGCATCGGATACACGTTTCCAAACACGCTCCTCGTTATTTCGATATAAACATATATATCTATCTTGCAATTATTTGCTCGTAGTTTGGGATTATTTAATTGTTTATTGTTTGGTTGACTGTCCTTTTGGACTTCATGTTTCACGCGAAAATCTCAAGTCATCCAACCAACCTGAAATCGGAAGCACCAGACTCGAGTTTCGCTGTTGTTCGAGCTCATCAGTGACGCATATCCTCCAACACACTCACGGTTTGAACTCGAGCCCTTCCATCTCGAAGGCGTGTTTGTTACCACTGCGCCTTCCCACTCCCATCCGAGCTGAGCCGAATCACCAAATTAGGCTTGTTAGATGTCGACCACTTTGACAACCAGAAATGCTCGACAGCTTCAAATGGAGACACGGTTCCAGACCTAGTTAACTCCGAGCGAATGCCTCCCTCCATATCAGATATTCTCCAAAAGAACAGGGCATCGGATACACGTTTCCAAACATGCTTCGCGGTATATTTGATATATTTATAAATTTATCACGCAATTACATGCACGCAGTTTGGGATTGTTTAATTGCTTAATGTTCGATTGACTCTCATTTTGGACTTCATGTTTCACGCGAAAATCTCAGGTCATCTAACCAACCTGAACTCGGAAGCACCAGACTCGAGTTTCGCTGTTGTTCGAGCTCATCAGTGATGCATATCCTCCAACACACTCACGGTTTGAACTCGAGCCCTTCCATCTCGAAGGCGTGTTTGTTACCACTGCGCCTTCCCACTCCCATCCGAGCTGATCCGAATCATCAAGTTAAGCTTGTTCAGATGTCGACCACTTTGACAACCAGAAATGCTCGACAGCTTCAAATGGAGACACGGTTCCAGACCTAGTTAACTCCGAGCGAATGCCTCCCTCCATATCAGATATTCTCCAAAAGAACAGGGCATCGGATACACGTTTCCAAACATGCTTCGCGGTATATTTGATATATTTATAAATATATCACGCAATTACATACACGCAGTTTGGGATTGTTTAATTGCTTAATGTTCGATTGACTCTCATTTTGGACTTCATGTTTCACGCGAAAATCTCAAGTCATCTAACCAACCTGAACTCGGAAGCACCAGACTCGAGTTTCGCTGTTGTTCGAGCTCATCAGTGACGCATATCCTCCAACACACTCACGGTTTGAACTCGAGCCCTTCCATCTCGAAGGCGTGTTTGTTACCACTGCGCCTTCCCACTCCCATCCGAGCTGATCCGAATCACCAATTTAAGCTTGTTCAGATGTCGACCACTTTGACAACCAGAAATGCTCGACAGCTTCAAATGAAGACACGGTTCCAGACCTAGTTAACTCCGAGCGAATGCCTCCCACTATATCAGGTCTTCTCCAAAAGAACAGGGCATCGGATACACGTTTCCAAACATGCTCCTCGTTATTTCGATATGAACATATATATCTATCTTGCAATTATTTGCTTGTAGATTGTGTTGTTTAATTGTTTATTGTTCGGTTGACTGTCCTTTTGGACTTCATGTTTCACGCGAAAATCTCAGGTCATCCAACCAACCTGAACTCGGAAGCACCAGACTCGAGTTTCGCTGTTGTTCGAGCTCATCAGTGACGCATATCCTCCAACACTCTCACGGTTTGAACTCGGGTGCATCCATCTCGAAGGCGTGTTTGTAACCACGGCGCCTTCCCACTCCCATCCGAGCTGATCCGAATCACCAAGTTATGCTTGTTCAGATGTCGACCACTTTGACAACCAGAAATGCTCGACAGCTTCCAATGGAGACACGGTTCCAGACATAGATAAATCCGAGCGAATGCCTCCCTCCATATCAGATATTCTCCAAAAGAACAGGGCATCGGATACACGTTTCCATACAAGCTTCGCGGTATATTTGATGTATTTATAAATATATCACGCAATTACTTACGCAGAGTTTTGGATTGGTTAATTGTTCATTGTTTGTTTGACTCTCCATTTGGACTTCATGTTTCACGCGAAAATCCCAAGTCATCCAACCAACCTGAACTCGGAAGCACCAGACTCGAGTTTCGCTGTTGTTCGAGCTCATCAGTGACGCATATCCTCCAACACACTCACGGTTTGAACTCGAGCCCTTCCATCTCGGATGCGTGTTTGTAACCACGGCGCCTTCCCACTCCCATCCGAGCTGATCCGAATCACCAAGTTATGCTTGTTCAGATGTCGACCACTTTGACAACCAGAAATGCTCGACAGCTTCAAACGGAGACACGGTTCCAGACATAGATAACTCCGAGCGAATGCCTCCCACCATATCAGGTCTATTCCAAAAGAACAGGGCATCGGTTACACGTTTCCAAACATGCTTCGCGGTATATTTGATATATTTATAAATATATCACGCAATAACTTAGGCGCAGGATGGGATGGTTTGTTCATTTTGTTTGCTTGACTTTCCTATTGGACTTCATGTTTCACGCGAAACTCTCAGGTCATCCAACCAACCTGAACTCGGAAGCACCAGACTCGAGTTTCGCTGTTGTTCGAGCTCATCAGTGACGCATATCCTCCAACACACTCACGGTTTGAACCCGAGTCCTTCCATCCGGAAGGCGTTTTGTTACCACTGCGCCTTCCCACTCCCATCCGAGCTGATCCGAATCACCAAGTTAAGCTTGTTCAGATGTCGACCACTTTGACAACCAGAAATGCTCGACAGCTTCAAACGGAGACACGGTTCCAGACATAGATAACTCCGAGCGAATGCCTCCCACCATAACAGGTCTTCTACAAAAGAACAGGGTCTCGGATACAAGTTTCCAAACATGTTTCGCGGTATTTCGATATATACATAAATATATATCTTGCAAACATTTGCTCGCAAATTGGGATTATTTAATTGTTTATTGTTTGGTTGACTGTCCTTCTGGACTTCATGTTTCACGCGAAAATCTCAAGTCATCCAACCAACCTGAACTCGGAAGCACCAGACTCGATTTCCGCTTTTGTTCGAGCTCATCAGTGACGCATATCCTCCAACACACTCACGGTTTGAACCCGAGTCCTTCCATCCGGAAGGCGTTTTGTTACCACTGCGCCTTCCTACTCCCATCCGAGCTGATCCGAATCACCAAGTTAAGCTTGTTCAGATGTCGACCACTTTGACAACCAGAAATGCTCGTTAGCTTCAAATGGAGACACGGTTCCAGACCTAGTTAACTCCGAGCGAATGCCTCCCACTATATCAGGTCTTTTCCAGAAGAACAGGGCATCGTTTACAGTTTTCCAACCCTAACTCGCTTTATTTCAATATATGCATATATATCTATCTTGCAATTATTTTTTTTTCGCTTTGTGATATTATATTCGATTATTCTTTAATTGACTGTCCTTTTGGACTTCATGTTTCACGCGAAAATCTCAGGTCATCCAACCAACCTGAACTCGGAAGCACCAGACTCGAGTTTCGCTGTTGTTCGAGCTCATCAGTGACGCATATCCTCCAACACATTCACGGTTTGAACTCGAGCCCTTCCATCTCGAAGGCGGGTTTGTTACCACTGCGCCTTCCCACTCCCGTCCGAGCTGAGCCGAATCATCAAATTAGGCTTGTTCAGATGTCGACCACTTTGACAACCAGAAATGCTCGACAGCTTCAAATGGAGACACGGTTCCAGACCTAGTTAACTCCGAGCGAATGCCTCCCACCATATCAGATATTCTCCAAAAGAACAGGGCATCGGATACACGTTTCCAAACATGCTTCGCGGTATATTTGATATATTTATGAATATATCACGCAAATTCCTGAGCGCATTATGGTATAGTTTAATTGTTTATTGTTTGGTTGACTGTCCTTTTGGACTTCATGTTTCACGCGAAAATCTCAAGTCATCCAACCAACCTGAACTCGGAAGCACCAGACTCGAGTTTCGCTGTTGTTCGAGCTCATCAGTGACGCATATCCTCCAACACACTCACGGTTTGAACTCGAGCCCTTCCATCTCGAAGGCGTGTTTGTTACCACTGCGCCTTCCCATTCCCATCCGAGCTGAGCCGAATCACCAAATTAAGCTTGTTCAGATGTCGACCTCTTTGACAACCAGAAATGCTCGACAGCTTCAAATGGAGACACGGTTCCAAACCTAGGTAACTCCGAGCGAATGCCTCCCACCATATCAGGTCTTCTGCAAAAGAACAGGGCATCGGATACACGTTTCCGAACATGCTTCGCGGTATATTTGATAAATTTATAAATATATCACGCAATAACTTAGGAATAGTTTGGGATTGTTTAATTGTTTATTGTTTGGTTGACTGTCCTTTTGGACTTCATGTTTCACGCGAAAATCTCAGGTCATCCAACCAACCTGAACTCGGAAGCACCAGACTCGAGTTTCGCTGTTGTTCGAGCTCATCAGTGACGCATATCCTCCAACACACTCACGGTTTGAACTCGAGCCCTTCCATCTCGAAGGCGTGTTTGTTACCACTGCGCCTTCCCACTCCCATCCGAGCTGATCCGAATCACCAATTTAAGCTTGTTCAGATGTCGTTCACTTTGACAACCAGAAATGCTCGACAGCTTCAAATGGAGACACGGTTCCAGACCTAGTTAACTCCGAGCGAATGCCTCCCACCAAATCAGGTATTCTCCAAATAAACAGGGCATCGGTTACTCGTTTCCAAACTTGCTCCGCGGTATTTAGATATACATATATATCTATCTTGCAAATATTTGCTCGTAGTTTGGGATTATTTAATTGTTTATTGTCTGGTTGACTGTCCTTTTGGACTACATGTTTCACGCGAAAATCTCAGGTCATCCAACCAACCTGAACTCGGAAGCACCAGACTCGAGTTTCGCTGTTGTTCGAGCTCATCAGTGATGCATATCCTCCAACACACTCACGGTTTGAACTCGAGCCCTTCCATCTCGAAGGCGTGTTTGTTACCACTGCGCCTTCCCACTCCCATCCGAGCTGATCCGAATCACCAAGATAAGCTTGTTCAGATGTCGACCTCTTTGACAACCAGAAATGCTCGACAGCTTCAAATGGAGACACGGTTCCAGACCTAGTTAACTCCGAGCGAATGCCTCCCACCATAACAGGTCTTCTCCAAAAGAACAGGGCATCGGATACACGTTTCCAAACATGCTTCGCGGTATATTTGATATATTTATAAATTTATCACGCAATTACATGCACGCAGTTTGGGATTGTTTAATTGCTTAATGTTCGATTGACTCTCATTTTGGACTTCATGTTTCACGCGAAAATCTCAGGTCATCTAACCAACCTGAACTCGGAAGCACCAGACTCGAGTTTCGCTGTTGTTCGAGCTCATCAGTGACGCATATCCTCCAACACACTCACGGTTTGAACTCGAGCCCTTCCATCTCGGAGGCGTTTTTGTTACCACTGCGCCTTCCCACTCCCGTCCAAGCTGATCCGAATCACCAATCTTGCCTTGTTCAGATGTCGATCTTTTTGACAACAAATAATGCTCGTCTGCATCATATGGAGACACGGTTCCAGACCTAGGTATATCCATGGGGAACAAATTTTCCTGACTCTGAATGGCAGGCATTTTACTGATTTTCTCTTCTTTTGCATACTAACAAAACTGTTGAATTTGGAATACTGACCGCTCCACGTTTGTTTTCGGTGCACATTTCGCTGGACCCGACCATCCCCTTTTCTCGTGACAGTCACATCGAGGAATGGTTGTTTATTTGGCGTTCGGTTGCAATGCGTATTGCTTTATGTGCCCCACTGAATAATGTTCGCAGAAAATCAAGGTCACAATCAACGTCAGTCACGCAAATTATGTCTTCCACATAACGATAGTATTGATCAAAGCTGTCAATTGTAGATTTCAGCTTGGTTCTTTCTAACTTCGCTAGGAATGCTTCGTCAAGAAATGGACCTAGTGGTGATCCCATAGCCACACCGTCCCGTTGTCTTTACAAAGTTCCATGAAATAGGAACTGAACTGTGCATCGAAGCAAGAGCTCATGCAAACCTTCTAGTGGTAAACCGACGTTCATATTATTCTCTTTTATGTAGTTCACCACGAAGTCGATGGTTTCTGTTAGTGGTACATTCGTGAATAGAGACTCGACGTCAAGCGAAAACATTATTTTGTCACTCATATAGACATCTTTTGTTCGCTCTATGAAATCAAATGTGTCGTTGAGACTGTTTATAGCCATATGTTTTTTGATTGGTTCCAGTAATTCAGATAACCATCGGGCGACATTATGGTAGGGTGAATTTGTCATTGATAGGATGGGGCGAATCGGTGTTCCAGGTTTGTGGATCTTGGGGAGTCCGTACAGCCTGGGGATTGTAGATCCCGTGGGTCTTATCTGCTCGTACAATTGGTTTGAAACAAAACTAGCATCCCTCAAGTGTTTCAAAGTAGTGGTTATCTGGCGCTCAACCTGTTGAGTTGAGTCAGTCTCACCAGGGCTAGTGCTGAATTTGGTTTCATCACTCAGAATTGCTGTGAGTTTTCCAATTTAGTCACATCTGTCCATCACCACTATTCCACTACCTTTGTCAGGTCTGCTCAGTAGGATATGTTTATTATTCAACAATTCCTTCACTGCATCTAAATGCTCTTTTTTGACTGGCCGTTGTAGCCTTGGGGTAATCTTTCGATATGAATGGCAAGCGTTCACTAGGGTTGACTTGAGTTCCTCTAATGCTTCATTAGATGTTGGCATCAACGCTTGAGTTTGAGAATATAGGGCTTCAAAATGGACCTCGTAATCAAACGTGTCACGTTTTCGCGTAGGGATACAGAAATTAGGACCAAGTGATAAGGCCTCGATCATATGATCACTCAAATGCAAGTTAGAGCAGTTATACACATGCAGATTGGGTTGATTAGGTAAAACCTACTGAGGAATCTTGGCTTCCATCCCTTTTGTCAATGCATTTTGTTTCTTTCTTGTTCGAGAATCCAGGATAGCTCCGGCGTAGTTAAGAAACATTACTATCAAGTCTCCATTTAAGCAATCTATGAAGTGCTGACGTTGTGAAATATTCCGTTCGTATTCCGATAGTTTAGAACGTAAAGTGTCACACTGATTTAACACACACCGCCGTAGTGATTTACTATTTCGGTAGATCCGATGTCGTCGGAGAGAGTTCCAGTATTGTTTCGGATACTGATTTCGATGTGCTCAATTCATTAGAACCTGAACTCGGAAGCACCAGACTCGAGTTTCGCTGTTGTTCGAGCTCATCAATGCGACTCACGGTTTGAACTCGAGCCCTTCCATCTCGAAGGCGTGCTTGTTACCACTACGCCTTCCCACTCCCATCCGAGCTGATCCGTATCACCAAGTTAACCTTGTTCAGATGGCGACCTCTATGACAGCCCCAAATGGAGACACGGATCCGATCCTGGTTAACTCCAAGCGAATGCCTGCCACCATATCAGGTCTTCACCACAGGAACAGGGCATCTTATCCCCGTTTTCAACCCTGCTTCGCGTTATCTTTTATTTTTCCACGCATTCACTTACATATGGACTGGTTTTGTTTTTTTTTTTAAATTTGTTTTCTGTGCCTCTTGAAATGGAGGATACTTTTCATCTTCAAATGCAATTTCGATCCACCATCCTTTAGAATCTACTGGGACAACTGTTCCGGTCATTCAGTCTCATGTCATCGATGTGGCCCAGTTCACGAATAACCTGCGTTTCTGACGGAGGTCCATTATCTACAACCAGATTTTCAGCCTAAACGCTTTTCAACGCGCCTTTCGCGGATATTGGCCAAGTGAACTGTTTCTTGGAATGCCTTTCCCAACATTCTAGTCGACGCTCCTGAGTTCGTACCAGTTTGCCGTTCGTCTCTTAGATCAGTTCAATAACGCCTGACTTGCCAGTGCCGGTGTTTCAGGTTAGACGGTTAAAGTTGGATCTGCTGCCAATCGCTGCAGCTGCTGTTCATCGCTGCAGCTTTTTCCACTACCACAATCCACTACTATTCACGGCCGTTTCTCAGGCTCCGAATCAATTGGCGTTTAAGGCACCTCTGTATTCCATCATATCTGGAATCCGGAGGAATCGTTCTGCGAGCATCTAACGGCGCAACTGAGAAGGCAGATATCCATCGCTTCTGTGGGTACCTGGTTGTTGGATCTTGGTCAGCCGTCACAGCCTCAAATAGAACCCACTGGATGTTTGTTCAGTACTTAACTGAAAACGGGGCGTCCATAACTCGGTAAACAGTTGTGACATCGAATGGATTGTCAATGGCAAGACCAGGTTCGAAAAAGGTAAAGGGGATTCACAAAACGAATTGCATACAAAGTTCTCTGCAAGCCCATTAGATTGCGGACGTGTATGAATATTTTCAACCAAACCTTTAAACCACTTATCCTATAGTTTAGCATCACAAGAAGCTGTTGTATATTCAATGAATCGGTTGAAGAGGTAAGGAGAGTGACATCAATGTGCAATTCACGAACAACTTTAAAACCAATATGTGGAGGCCCAGAATCAGAAACCAAAAACTTACATTCAATAGGGTCAGAGTCAGGTAGCTGATTTAGAACCATACATGGACCGACATGTAGGAGCTTTTACCCAGTAATACCTGGAAGAGTCACACTGGTACGATTGTTCTTATCGATGGGATAAACGCAATTTATGGCCTGAGGTGAAATGATGGATTCTACACGCCCAGTGTCAGCAATAAAAGTGTGTTGACTACCCTCTGGAGTATGCAATTTCTGGTAATATGTGGGACCTTCTCTGACAAGAGGGCTAATGCAAATGTCGAAAACCGGGTAGCAAGAAGGGAAGTGTCTGATGATGCTGGTGAGAACTTCTGTCGATACGCTGGGCTAATTCCACAAGCGCTATCATTGTGACCAAACCAACCACAGGCAAAATATGTGGTCCTTCGGCAACCGGTTTGGATGTAGAACTTACATCAAGAGGTTCCATTCAAGAAGCAATCATTGTTTGAATCTATTGAGTGACGCCAAATGTGATATGAAACTGAGAATTGAGAAATTCAGGAACGCATAGAACTTAGCTCAATATTTCGTCTGAACGGTATCATGCACGATACAGCATTGTATTATAACCGAGAGAATACATTGAAAGGAAACATAAAGGGTCATTCTAGAGTTTTACAATATTTCTGCTTGGAGGCAAATTGATGGTCATCGTCCAGTACCGGCCACCGAGGATTATTTTCTTTGGTGTAATTTCGGCCACCGACGAGAGGTAGGCATAGATTCACACGGACAACAACATGTGGTCATTGTCGACAGACGTGGACCAAAATGATTAGCAGTTTTGAGTTGATCCGCGTTGCTAAAGTAAGATGAATAGGGGGAACATTTTTCTGAGAAGAAAGGGAGGTTTTGTGAATTTCCTCGGTGCATTTAATTTAGTCAACCAGAAGGAGTGTTAAATTATACACTGTAGATGCGCACTGGATATTTACACGAAATGCGATAAGTTCAAACGCGAAAACTGTAAATGAAAAGGAACTGGTGATGGGTGGTGGTCAAGCGATCATCACAAAAGGCCTCAAACCAAGAGGCTGAAAATAGAATGAAAACTGTTTTGTAAAATGTTGCGAGCATGATGTTAGGAAATAGGTATACTGAGGCCGGCTTTCTCGGGGTATTCTGGGTACAAAATGCATCGGGGGCAACGGCAATCGGTAATAAGTAGTGGTGACAATGAAACAAACGGGAAGAAACAAACTAAAATTTGGACATTGACTATCGGGTCATAAGCTTCTCAACCAGGTTAGATCAGTGTGGAATTTCATGCTGGACGAAATTAGTTTCGTCTAAAATATTACCATATCCACCAGCTGTAGATATTTCGTGATGCGCGGAATCGTGTGTGTGGAATGTTTGTACTGATTATGTACACTTTATTCCATAGAAAATAGTACGCTCTTGTGTGTTGGATGTTTTTAATTTGCCTCATTCATGGTGCTCCCGGATTGGTCACAGTGAATTTTGATTGATGCACTGTAAACCGAGCAATGTGACTGATGCAAGTGACTTTATAAACCACGGAATATTTACCAATATCGAGATTTCTTTGTTGCACACTATCAACATACTGACTGCTTTTCATGAAGAACTAACTTTTGACATCATAGAGGTTTGCACTTCAACTTTAGCTACTGAAAATGGCTGCAGCAGACACGTTTTGACATTTTCTATTATCAGGCAAGAGAAATCGCGTTTTTTAGTCTGCTTGATAACAAGGGTGCTCTTTTGAAACAGAACGATCCTACGGCCTTGTAATCTTCTGGTTATGCGATTTTGGATATAGTTCATGCTTGCGCTTGATTGTGGTGGAAGAGGTATATATCCCATGGTCACAAAGGTCCACTCAACAATCAGGGATAAACGGCAAACAGCCCTTGAGTTTTGCGAGGAGCGCCACACAAGTTCCAAATAGGTCATGTCCGTTGCCGAGCAGGGCGATAGTGTAAATGCTGTCCACAAGCGGCTTTCTCGTTATTCAGCTGACAGTCGATTGTGAAATCTCATTAGTATTCGGCGGATCACAGCCGACATTGTACTGCCCTCCGAGAATTTTTGATCCATTACGGCTTTCAATCAGGAGAGCGAAGCTCCCTGTTGCAGTGTGTAGGTTTTGCCGTTTCCTGATATCTGGGCTTCGTTTTCATAGGCTGACGGCTTAAATGACTTCTCGGAGATCCAATCTGGTAAACGTCGTTTCCTAGGACGTCTCGCATTGACTCATCCGAGGGACCTGTGAGAGCAATCCAGTTCCAAGCGATGTCCGGAATGTCACATTTCTTGACCCAATTTATTATCTCATGGAAATTGGCGTTCAATTCATCATCGCAATCACTGTCGAGATTCTGTGGAAGCCCTCGAAACGTGCAAAAGGAAGTTTTACGGAAATCGACTTCCAAGCGATCACGGTGCTTTGGGATTCATTGCCAGTATCGAATGTGACATCGTGGCTCCCAAACTGTTCTGCCTTGTGGCTGCGATAAAGCTAGCAAGCTGTCTCGTGTCCTGAAATATTTATGTACCGAGTGCCACAGTTAACTATGCGGACTTATGAGAAACAAGCCATGTAGATGTTTCAGTTTTAGTTCAAAAGTGTCGTCATTCTGAGGCTGCCAACGTTTAATAGAGTCCCTTCATTCCAACAGGATGCAAAAGCCTGTTTCCTAAAGTTCAGTATTCCAGGTTGTTGTCTTGTCACCTCGGCCACTGGAGCACGAGGAGCATCACTTGCCGGACAAGCCTTGGCATGATCAGATCGCATATATCCAGAATTAGTCATAGAGGTTCTCTGGAGAACTGTGCGGGTTGGTGTCTCCAGCACTGTTCAGGACTGTTGTATCACTCAATTGCCCAGTCAGCAGTGGAAATTGAAATAACGGTGACTAATCCAGCCTTTATCCAGACGATCTCCTTTCAGCCTTTGCCCATCCAGAAGCAAACAACAGTGCTGCAGAGTCGGTGGCGTGTTGTGCGGCTAGTTTGCCAATTCCGGAATACCGGGATGGTTAGATTGGATAGCTTTCCGTTGTAGCCGATGCGTCGAGAGATCTTGTCCGCCCATTTGGGAGTATCTGTCCCCGTATGCCGAACATCGTCACTCTGAGTAATTTCGGCCTTAGTTACCCTTATCTGATTTAGCCCTCCTGTTGAGCGGTTCGCCGGGGTGTGGCTGGTCATGCGTGCTTCAGATTTTTGGGTCCACAAGTGGGAGATGGGTGACTGATGGTAACTGACGCCCTAAAGGATACGACAATCTATCAACATACAATGGCTACCTCCCTCAGACATCTCAAAATCCCAAGCTTTAACTAGTATTCGACCGGAGCAGTTTACTCCCAAAATCTATCGGGCTAGAATCAAACACCACGAAAACTGAAGGTAAATCATCTTACTCATGGCCATCAGCTCAAAAGCTGTCCATCAATGACCAGCCGTTAGATTGCGTTCCATCATTCACCTATTTTGACTCTACACTGCTTCTGATCGATCAGCTATGATATGTGATATATTCATGAAGCCAACTCGTCGCCTAGTAGGAGATAGTTGCGTGTAAGTAAAGTAAAGAAAGGAATAAGTGTATCGATGGTTTACCGTGGCGTATTCATAGAAATGAGCTTCCCTTTAATCACCCAGTTGTAGACCATCGTTTGTCGTTTCTCAAGATATGCCTGGACTGGAATTTGAAACTACTCTCAAAGTACAATCTTGTCATTCGCGGTCATGATTGGAAAGGATAAATGACATCTATAATTCCACAAGAAGATGCTCAAGAAAGGGTGTGTTCCTGGAATCACTTAACAGAATGGGTGTCGTAAAGACGTAGACTACGAGTAGAATTGATGAACGGTGAAAAATCGAGTTTGTGCTTTAAATTAGATCAGCAGATCATTGTGGACCACAGAGCATTAGGTTTCCAGTGGGATATTCAAGATGACTGTTTTCTGGTTTCAATTCATTTACCCGGATTTCCAATCACGACTAGGGATTTACTATGATTTTTCTCCAAATTTTATGATCCATTATCGTTTTCAGTGCCCAATCCATTGCCTTCTCGTAGGAATCTTCATCATGTTTGTCACAAGAGTCTAGAGTAGGTCAATGAAGTAACAAAGCCTGTCAAAATGTATGTTCGTCGGGAAGAGCAATCAGTACAATTACAGTATGCAACAGGGAAATCTCGAATATTTTTTACCTGTTTGGTGGTTTTATGAAGCCTGAGATTGCTCGATTTACGATGTTCCAAACAATTACTGTCCGGCTGGGACCGTTGTCTGTGTTCGAAGTTGCAGAAGCAACGGGAACTGTAGTCGAGTTGATTCAGACGTACAATTTCGGAGAAGAATTAACATCAGTGGAAACAAATCACGCTAGATGCGCAAATATTTTCAACGTGAACATGTAAGAACCGAGTCTGCTCGACTGTAAGCGATTTCTTGGTTGCAGAGCTGCTCTGCATTGCAGTTTACCTAATAGTAGGTTGATGGTTCTACCAGCCCGCCCACAATTCACGGAATATTTGAAGCAACACCACCACCGGATTCCAGGATATCTAGGCGCGAGTCATGTTTGAACTCGCATCAGGAAAGACTTCTGAATTTTAATGGCTATGCCAACCGCCAGACGCGTCCTCAGTGAGTGCCTAATATGCCCAACCCATAGCTCAAGTAATAACACTCTTGTCTGATTGCCTATGGAAAGGTGGGAGCTACCTCTTTGAGGAATGCAGTGTCCATCATTTCGGACCGTTTCGTATCAAGGTAGATTGAAGTGAGCACAACAGATATGGGTGTCGAGCAATACACTTGGAATCGCATATAGTATGACTGCGCATACATTTCCCACGGCAACGATACGGTTTATAACCAGACGCAGTATACCTAAGGTGATGGTGGTGATGGTGTATCTTCCTTTGAGGCCGCAGAATGTGCAATGAAAACTGCGTTGTCTGCTATTGATCGTGAAAATCTTCAACAGGGTAAGTTACACTTTGAAACTGATTGACAGATTCAGCCAACAGATGCAAGATATGTGGTGGCTAGACTGATATTGTCGGCAGTCAGTTCACATCAACCACTGAACGGCGAGGAAATATCGACATACATGTTGGAAGGTGGACGTATCATTAAAGATAGATGGTACGTCTCCGGGTGTCGAGACCCAGGGCACCCACACGCACTTTGACTTAGTGATTTATAATTGCTTCCCTCAACACATTCCTTTGTGCAGTGAAAAATAAGCTGGTAGAAACTTGCATCAAAATTGACGTCAAGCAGAACATCTAGATGCGATGATTAGGTAAAGTTGGGGTCGTGAATATCTCCCTACGTAAAGGGCTTGAAGATGGATCGGATTCGAACCAAACCATGAGTGTAGGTCTTCGGTGCGAAACTGGAGATTAGAAAAGGCGACCTTCCTAATTTTTTTTGAGATATTAAGTGCGTGGCAACGTTTTACCGAACATCTGAATATTAGAAACAACTAAACGGGATAAGCTATTGACTAGTTCTTCTCCGTGAGTAATAGAGGGATTTGTTAGAATAGAAAAAATTGTGTTCCTGCAACCAGATAGGGAATCAGGCAGTGCAATCATGAAGAAGATATGTACACATGAAAGATGGAAGACATACCGTCAGACATAACATCTTTCAAACGGGACACTTCATTGGATAACAACATCCTGAAAGAGAAACAAATGATATCAAGACCTCTTCAAATTCTGAACTTACATGGAATCTTATCCGAAAACATAATAAACAATTCAAACCAATTGGGAAACAGGGGCCTTATTTGACGGGATCACCAGCAGTTCAAAAGTCACGAGTTTCTTTGAAGCCTTCATTATGCATATCACAAACTGGCTCGTTATCAAGCACGGAGGTCATATGACCGTTGCACGTATACGCTACAATCACGATCTCGCAATGCACGTAAATTATTTCCCCCCTAATGACCGTGTTCTCCATCTCAATAGTCGCGGGAAGCGATAATCGGGTTGTCGCGTCATTTTCATGCGAAGCATCAAAGTGACGGACGCGTGGTCCGTGCATAGTCGAAAAGACTGATGAACACGTGCAATTAGGCAGAAAACGTTGTAAGTTTTACCCGAACATGCACATCAAATACAATCAACAAGAAGCAAGTTTCTATCGTTTTATTATTCGGAGGTGACTACTTCCTCATTGAAATTTTTTGCATACCTTAGGTCAAACATAAGACACTCGTAGACCGTGGTGCAACTACTTCAGTTACTGATTACCAACAGGTCAGGATTCAAACGTCATTCAAACAGTCTTGCCCATCCCAGTGTCTCACATGTTTTCTACCAGTTCACTTACAGCTACGGTGACGCATCCACAGGCAGAACGGATAGCTGCTTGGCTCAACCGGCGTCGGAGAACATACCCGAACGGTTGGCAAAATCGATGACATCGCGCAATGCGGACACAGAGAATGACGTCAAATCTTCAGTTTCTTCAATTGCGAAATACCTAATTGAATCAGGTCACAAAGTTGACCCGATTACATCCCTTACGTTAATGTTGCTGATGTTGATGTTGAGCCTTGTATATAATACGCCCTTACATTTGCAGCTGCCTGAGTTATTCAGATATAATACGATTCTCTAATTAGGCCATACAGATATCTCCTAATTTAGGTCCCAAGAAGAATAGGATTTAAACTTCTTTTTTAATGCTTTCAGGCTCCGTGTATATGAAGGGTACTTGAGGTCCATCTACTATCTAATATTCTTATATTTTTGATTGTTTCTTTTAAAGAAACTCGCAGGTAGAGAAGATACATTGAGTGAGTAGACCGTCTTGTTGGACACATCTGCAAATTGGAATGAATCTCCCATCTGGTAGATTGGATAATTTCATTTCTTCACGTTTCTATCACATGATGTAGCAAGGTGCTCATGTCTAGAACTGGTCTCAAACGTAACCCCTCCCAATACATTTTAGGAAGAGCATAAAAATGATTTTAAATTCGGTACTTGGATGGGTTCTTTCAATTTATTAAGTGAATTCAATTAGGCCTATAAAGGTATAAAATCACATTGAAAATAGAATCCACATATTGTTTGCTTTTCTCGGACGCATTTCAGTCACATCAATCCGATGGCTCACAAGAACGATCACCTAATAATAAGGACATTTTGTCAAGTCTATGCATACACTGCCACAGATTCGTATTATTGAGACAGAAAAGGCACTTTATACAGTCATTGACCAATAATGTAATAAAGATATGTACTGTAAAGAATAAGTAGAAGGCAGAAATGTTTTCTTATTCCGACCACACAAACCGGGTGCTTTGTCAATGATGTTACGACGAATTACGATAGCACACTTTGTCATCAAGCAGTCGAAAATAAAACTGTCTACCCATGAATTGGATTAAGAAGTAGCATTAAAGCGGAAATGATAAACAGTCGATCTCAATCGCCTGTTCTCAATATCCCAACTCAGAACGATGTTATTACGCTGCCGGAATACATGTTTTGTTCAGCTCTCGACTATTTCTCATTTTACAAATGAAACGCAGAATATCCGTGCATTCCAGCTCTCAGTGTGGGGCAGGTGACGTAGGCAGAACCACAGAAAGACCGTCTCGACGAATAAAGGCGTATCACCCGAGTTGGTTAAACAAGATACCTGTGAAAATCGGTCCAATGACACTTACCATCTTTTCGATAGAATCGGATCATTGGATGAATACTAATGGAGTCCCTCTTCCCAAATAAACTGTCAAAGTGAGAACAGCAAGAAATGCCAAAGGCCAGATCTCGGCAACCATCGACTGAGTCTCAATCCACACAAAACAACACCACATTATGCGCTCAGAAGCAATATTTCAGATCTATTAATGTCTCCTGATTACCCACAAAAATAACGTGACGTAATCAATAACCCCAAGCAACTGATAGTTATCAACACAATATATGTTGTAACACTGATAACACCTCAACTGTATTGACGAGAATTTGTCAATTGCTTTAATCAAGATTACCGACTATCTTTCTGATTTTCCATAAGTCAACTAAGAAGACACTTTGAACAACGCCACACGTACAACGAGACAGGTGAACGATAGAAAACACAATGCTTTTTACAATGACTGTTCAATCAACCAGTTTGGATGAAGCTGCAAAAGTGCATTAACTAAATAAGTACAACATAAAATTGCGGCTCACATTTCCACCTGTTTTCCAATGGTCAATCCCACACGTTTTCTTATTCGATCAGCCAATTCTTACACCCAACGATTATCAATATTGCATGTTAGTGGACCAATATGTGCATCACCAATACACATGTAAAGCTAGTGACGAATTGGCACCATATAAGGCGAAACTGTTTTGCAACAATTATTTGACGGTCATCTAGGATAGTATGGACTCGAAATCCCAAATTTCCAAACTACCAGCACGACTCCAGTGATGTATCGTTGGACAGAGTAGTAAAACAATTTTGATACCCAATCAGCTGGCCAAATACTGCATGTCATAACATATTGAGGTAATAAGTAAGCAAAATGAAATAAATAAATAGCAATTCTTTTTACTTCTTATTTGTTATACATCATCAATCCGATGGTTAACTAGGACGATCACCTAATCATAAAGGCAGCTAATGCAATGACTGACCAGTAAAGTAATTAAGATATGTTCTATGAAGAATAAATAAAAGGATGAAATCATTTCCCATCCCGTATACACAATCAATAATATCACGAAGAATGACGATAGCACATCTTGTCATCAAGCAGTCGAAAATAAATCTGTCTACCCAGTGTAGCAGATATGGTAAACGAGTGAAATCAATCGCCTGTTACACATATCCGAAAACAGGAAGATGTATCACGTTGCTGGAATCCAAGTTTTGTTCACCTCTCGACTATTTCTCATTTTAAAAATGAAATGCAGAATATCCGTGCATTCCAGCTCTCAGTGTGGGGCAGGTGACGTAGGCCGAACCACAGAAAGACCGTCTCGACGAATAAAGGCGTATCACCCGAGTTGGTTAAACGAGATACCTGTGAAAATCGGTCCAATGACACTTACCATCTTTTCGATAGAATCGGATCATTGGATGAATACTAATGGAGTCCCTCTTCCCAAATAAACTGTCAAAGTGAGAACAGCAAGAAATGCCAAAGGCCAGATCTCGGCAACCATCGACTGAGTCTCAATCCACACAAAACAACACCGCATTATGCGCTCAGAAGCAATATTTCAGATCTATTAATGTATCCTGGTTACCCACAAAAATAACGTGACGTAATCAATAACCCCAAGCAACTGATAGTTATCAACACAATATATGTTGTAACACTGATAACACCTCAACTGTATTGACGAGAATTTGTCAATTGCTTTAATCAAGATTACCGACTATCTTTCTGATTTTCCATAAGTCAACTAAGAAGACACTTTGAACAACGCCACACGTACAACGAGACAGGTGAACGATAGAAAACACAATGCTTTTTACAATGACTGTTCAATCAACCAGTTTGGATGAAGCTGCAAAAGTGCATTAACTAAATAAGTAAAACATAAAACTGCGGCTCACATTTCCACCTGTTTTCCAATGGTCAATCCCACACGTTTTCTTATTCGATCAGCCAATTCTTACACCCAACGATTATCAATATTGCATGTTAGTGGACCAATATGTGCATCACAAATACACATGTAAAGCTAGTGACGAATTGGCACCATATAAGGCGAAACTGTTTTGCAACAATTATTTGACGGTCATCTAGGATAGTATGGACTCGAAATCCCAAATTTCCAAACTACCAGCACGACTCCAGTGATGTATCGTTGGACAGAGTAGTAAAACAATTTTGATACCCAATCAGCTGGCCAAATACTGCATGTCATAACATATTGAGGTAATAAGTAAGCAAAATGAAATAAATAAATAGCAATTCTTTTTACTTCTTATTTGTTATACATCATCAATCCGATGGTTAACTAGGACGATCACCTAATCATAAAGGCAGCTAATGCAATGACTGACCAGTAAAGTAATTAAGATATGTTCTATGAAGAATAAATAAAAGGATGAAATCATTTCCCATCCCGTATACACAATCAATAATATCACGAAGAATGACGATAGCACATCTTGTCATCAAGCAGTCGAAAATAAATCTGTCTACCCAGTGTAGCAGATATGGTAAACGAATGAAATCAATCGCCTGTTACACATATCCGAAAACAGGAAGATGTATCACGTTGCTGGAATCCAAGTTTTGTTCACCTCTCGACTATTTCTCATTTTAAAAATGAAATGCAGAATATCCGTGCATTCCAGCTCTCAGTGTGGGGCAGGTGACGTAGGCCGAACCACAGAAAGACCGTCTCGACGAATAAAGGCGTATCACCCGAGTTGGTTAAACGAGATACCTGTGAAAAGCGGTCAAACGACATTTACCATCTTTTCGATAGAATCGGATCATTGGATGAATACTAATGGAGTCCCTCTTCCCAAATAAACGGTCAAAGTGAGAGCAACAAGAAATGCCAAAGGCCAGATCTCGGCCACCGCCGACTGAGTCTCGATCCGCACAAAACAACACCACATTGTGTGCTCACATGCAATATTTCAGATCCCTGAGTGTATCCTGGTTACCCACAAAAATAATGTGACGGAATCACTAACCCCCTCCCCCCCCAATTCGTAACACTGATAACATCTCTACTGTAAGGACACGAATTTTTCAATTGCTAGAATCAAGATTACCGACTATCTTTCTGATTTTCTATCATCCACTGTGCAAAATCTCTAAAACGTGTAATATTTTTATCGCAAGTGGGCATGTGACAACTGATTGTTTTGATACCGACTGTTCTGATGCCATATTCGAGTGTCCCCACTCAACCGTATTTGCCAAATCAGATGAATCCTCAATAATTGCAGAAAAATATTGTTCAAATATAAACATGAACCAAAACAAACAGGTCAGTACGACACCCGTAACCATTAATCCAAGTTTCATTTCACATATGAAGAGCGTTCCTCTAATTTATCTTTTAACCTGGCATAGCAAGTAAATAAAAAGCGTGTGCATATCTCTCACTCAAAGCTCACCTTATCAAACCATAAATTGGGAAAAACGTATGACGATCATTACTCGTATTCCGTATAGGATAGGTTATCTTATATTTGAACGGAGATTATTCTAGATGTTCAACTGTCCTTCACAACGTAACTTGATTTCGTAACCTCATCAACCATTTTATTACTTATTATCTAGAGCAGTTTCGGTCATTGATGAGACTACTCGCTCTGTTCCGTCTGTTTTGTCATTTTGAGGACACGTTTTATTGAAGTTATCAACAGACTCATGGGAATTTTCTACCATAAGACACGAGAAAAATTGCTGATACAGTATTCACGCCGCGTTTTTTTCCCAGTTCATGAACCAAGAAAACCTCCTTTGGATTTTTTTTCTATGAATTCATTAATTCACTGGATTGAGCATGTTTTACCTGAACATATCAAAAAAGTCTTCGTACGTTAAAAGGTGTTGACGGTTCAGATAAAAAATCCTTGAACAGTCTGCTTTGATATTTCCGATAACTGAAATGGATGATGTTATATGCTTATCGCCTACACCCTGTACAGACCTCTACCAACAGTGATGCAGTCTCCTTTTCAACAAACGAAAAATAAATACGACAGAACAATGTGGAAACATTGGAAACATACACTGATGTACGAAGGAAGAAATAGCAGACTGCGAAGCAATGAACCGTTGGATTTCAGAAATTCGAAATGGCAATCGATGAACATTCCAGACAGCAATGCCTGTATGTAAAGATCGAATGCAAGTTCTTTAAAACCGAGATATTTCACACGGTTTACACTTGTGAGAAGAGTTGATTCAACAGTGGTGCTGTCTTCTAGATAACGTGATCTCAAAGTGGAATGAATGCAATCTATAAATTTGTGATTGTTTATCGGAAATGTTTGTTCTTCTGAGTTATTTTCATCAACGTACTTGAAGAAACGAGCTGAATGGGTGACAGCTAAGTGACTCACAACTAAGTTGTTACCATTTGTAATTTGATGCTTCTGTTCCATTCTGTTCTATTTCGAGCTGTGTGACTGTGTGAAAAGAAATTCGGTACACGATTGCACTAATGTGTTGGTTTTATGTGCATTTGCCAAACAAGCGATCCTGTGTTTCGATGGTGATTCCCTGTGGAACGGAATTTCGTACAAATCAATCAAGACAAATGTAAATTTACATCGCCTGGTTGCTCTCGACCAGATTGATACGGGCTTGTAAATACTCAAATAAAATATAATAATTTCATTTTTCTAAGCATGAATTCCGTATAAACTGGTCTGACTAATTCTCGCGTCAATAACCACGAAATGATACTCCCTTCTCCAATGATTTGCATTTTATTGAACAGCTCTTTTCCGTGCCTGCACAATGCAGATCGTGATCGATCACTTGGATGTTCATCTCGTTCACCAGCCACAAACCTAATACCCCTGGTTGCGTCAGTTTTCCGTCTGTCTAGTATACCTTTCAACTTATTGTTTCGTATTCGTATTAGGATTATTAGATGGAGCGGCAGATACAACATGGGAGCATAATCACTGACTACGCCACATAATATACCACTGAATGAACTCAAATGCTAAACAAACTTTGGGAGACGTTTGAGCAAGGCTTGTGAAGTTGTCTTTATTCCGGTCTCACAGCGAACTACCAAAAAAATAACCTCTTTCGAAAGATAGAGAAGATGCTAGTCGATGGACAGATGTGACAATGTTTTCTATTGTACGTTTCCGTGCTTGCACAATGCAGATCGTGATCGATCACTTGTATGTTCATCTCGTTCACCAGCCACAAACCTTATACCACTGGTTGCGTTCATTTTCTGTCTGTCGAGTATAACTTCAAACTTATTGTTTCGTATTCGTATTCGTATTAGCAGATTGAGCGGCAGATGCAACATGCGAGCATAATCACTGACTGCGCCGCACAATATACCACTAAATGACTTTTAAAGCTAAACATCATCTTTCGGGAGACGTTTGAGCAAGGCTCATGAACGTGTTTTTATTCCGGTCTCACATCGAAATTCCAACGTAATCCTCTCTGTTGAATGAATAGAGAATATGCATGCCAAGGAGAAGATGGTACAATGTATTCTATTCGGCGTGGAACCCAAACAGTACCGATACGAGTAACACACGGAATGCAAACGAACTCAACGACGAATCAGAAAGCGAAACGCGCCCGAGTACAGTCGGATTTGATAAAGAGGCCGACCGAAACAGAAACGTTATTTCAGGTAAATATGGTGGCCAGATAACGGTCTTTTTCTCAACTATATCGAGGCCACTATGAATTCCTTGAACGATCAAAGACTTTTACTTTGCACATGCAAATACAGTCCAGGTTTGACCTCTGAGGTCATTTTTGCACACAATAGGTAAACTAATAACAAACCAAACTCAGTACGGTCAACCAAATTCTGAAACCAAATAATTTGTCCCTCGAAAAGGAAATTCAGTAATACCAACTGAGTGTTGGGTAAATAAATCAAATATGCAAACACAGAATGAAAGTAATGAGGTCAGCAAAGTCGAGCGGACGTCAAATAAATCGGGCAACATTTATCTGACTAGTGGAATAGTCGGTCATGGTAAAGTTTACGAAATCAAGAGTTGCACAGACTCGACTCAGGTAATGACGTAATCTGTTCACCAATCCAAACGAGCGAGCAGCAATTTCATTCCAAATAGGCATGGAAACCACAATTCTCGACAGCCGATCCAACCATAACTCGGTCAAATTTCGCAGCATACTAATTTGTGGCAAGTTGACAGACACTGTTCATCCACTAATTCGTCTCCATTATTCGATCAGCTGACGACTTGTCTCACGCAAATCTGCAACAATCCTTCGTTTCATTGATCAATGGGTTGTCCACGTGTGTATTGTCCGATGGCAGTTGACAGTTCAATCACATGGAGATTATGGTAAGTAATCGGTCCTGTTGTTCATTAACAAGTGTTCTATTCGACTGGTGATAGGCAATTGCTTTTTGAGTGAATTTGGCTGCAAAACTTCACAAAAGTTGTGATTCAGTATATTGCTGACGATAACACAAGAAATTGAGAGGGTTATGACATTATTTGATGGAGTTCAAATAAGTTACCTGATGACTGCACTGACCTCATGTCCCAGTAGTGGATATGGTTGACAGAGACATATACAAATAGACTGTTCAGCTCATCATTTGGAAGGTGTAGCGCGCCTTGAAGTCCACAGTCATTCGAACACAGCTGGCGCTCCATCTGCCGCTCAAGATTATTCGGATTGGCTTCCCGGGAAAGGCCAATTCGTTTGCTGTGACCAAAGAAGATGCCAGTTTTTCGTAGTCTTCGTTGAGGATCACTTGTGCGTTCGTAACAAAAAACCTATGCACGGCAACATGACTAACAATGATCTATAAAGTACATAGCTTATTTTTGTTTAGGTCCTATACTATCTTATACAGTATGCAGGTCAGATGCCACAAGGATTCGTTTGCCCTGTTCACCACACAACCCATCAACTGCGCCGGTAGATATAAGCACACAAACGAAAGATTATTTTGGACCTGAAGGCATGTTGTTAACGGCTTGCTCGTTTACATTATAATCTGAATTCAGTTTGAATTATTCCTTACTTCTTTACTCTTATCACCCTTCTGTTTTGCCGATTCGCGTGTGCGTCGTATGCTTTGCTCTTCCCCCATAGTCATGCCCTTCTTTATTCATGTAGTTTGTGTCACTTGTGTCAACCATGAACTTGCTCTGTCCTCAGGCTTTTACCCATCACTCCAGCACAGGTTTATTAATATATCAAAAATAGCTCCCATGAATGTGATTTTCCATTTTTGTGAGTTTGCCTTGCTGATCCAATACGCAACTACGATCAAGTGATCGTTCTAGCTCACATGAAGGAGATCTGTGTATAAATAACTAGATCGAGGAAAGATCAAGATTTACATGTAGCCGGAATGATTTCATTCAACATCGGTTTCTCATTGAAAATGAAACTGTAACAGAGTTTCATTCGGCAATGACGGCAATTTTGAAAAGGTAATGACCGTTTAGTTGGTGAGGAACCACCAAAAATAAATGATTATGTTTTTAAGTGGTGAAAATATTGTGGAGAATTTCCAAGTCATTTTGAATGACATTCTTAACAGGGCTACTTATCAGTAGGCAAGATAGCGAAACATACATATGGGCTTCGAGCATCCGGCCTGTGTTCTAAGCCTTATATTCTGTGATCTGACAAAATTTTCGCCCGTAAAATATACTGTAAAGTCAAGCGCATTGACGGATGAACATCAGCACATAGTCCATTTTTCGATAGTCCAAAAGGACAGTCTAATTTAGAATTTATGAAGCCAATGTTCCAGATTGCATTCCCACGACCTCATCGCATGCGGTAAAAAGTCAGCGTCATCAATACCATTTCTTTCTGAAGATAATTAACAGACAATACGATTCAATTGAGCAGATAAATGGGTAGGCAAACCGTTTCAGAGAAACCAACATCCTGTATTTCTGGAATTTCCGTGTCGATTAGGAGATTCGTGGTAATCATTTATATGATCACGTGATTTGCTGTCGGATAGTCCACCAAATGTTGCCCTTCTTCGTCCAAGATTTACAGTGAGGACCAGAACATACTGTGGTAGATTTTCAAAATAATCCAAGTAATTCCTCGAACTCGCCTTTTATATCAAACCAATTCCAGAGAAAAAAGCGATACTCGAAAATCAATACCAAACTGTTTGTTTCTGATGGCAATTATCCTGCTGTTTCCTGGCAAGAAAGCCTTTTCTATGGGCAAGATACACCAAACTGCGATCGCTGGCACAGAGTTTTCAAATGACACTTCGGAACTCGAATGACGATCATTTTCGTGGCAAGGAGAAATCTATTGTGAGTGGGCTGGTAACCACACCTGACCTGTTGGGACCTTATGCGGTCCCAAACTTCAAGCCTTAGATTCTGGTTTCCGGTTATCCCTAATAGTGCACTGCGCTTTTGAGGCTACAAGCTCATAGTTTCCTTAAGGTGAGCTATTAATATATCTGATAAAATGGGATCCTATGGGTTTCCCATTGCGACTGCGTCAATTTATCTGTGAGCGCGGACGGGGAAGGAAAACGATCCATTTGTTGAGCATGATGATGTTTGTCGTTCCTGAACTGACACTGCTAAACCCATTTTGAGTTGGTTTTGCTCGACATGGTCGCAGATGATACGTATGGCCTCCCTAAATTGGAAGTTCGTGAACAGTGATCGGATATCAAACGGAGCCGTGTGTTTCCCTCTCACAAGGATCTGGCCCAAAGATCTCTACTATTTCGAAACTTTCTTTGATAGTGTCTCTGACCATTGAACCATGAAGTGGCTTAAGCAATTTCAACACCCATTTTGCCAATTCGTTCTGTGATGAATTATTCATAGATAGTATTTGTCGAAATGAGAATTCTGGTTTGTGTTGTTTCGATGGACCGTACAGTTGTGGATTTTGATTTCCTTTTGGCTTCAGATGTTGAGCTGTGGTCTCACTGGTAAAATGTCCATCTAGTAGAAAGTGTGCTTCTGCCGACACCACTTGTTCTAGTTCCTCCGGATTATCGCAGTTATCTTGGAATACAGACTTGCTGGGATGGTCAACAACGGTCTCCATTTGCTCATATTCACTTCAGTGAGTCAGCACGGGTCCGAAATCTTTGGTAGGGCGTAAAATTACCAAGCCAGTTTGAAACTGTAGATTTTCAATATTAAAAATGCACTCAGATGTGGTAAGTGACTAATGTCTGGACGACGTTACCAGTTACTGTGGTTCCAAGTCAACAAGCTCCGCTTGGAACCAAGTCTGCGCATCTTTTGAAGTTGGTTTGAATATCTTTGGCTGTTCGAATAGATATTCGAATTGTGCCTGTGTCTCTATGCTGTTTATTTTCTTCGGTGGAATACAGAAACCTAGATCTCAAGAGACAGCCCACAGTTGATGTTCATTCAGTGCAACCGCAAAAGTTACTGGTTGTTTCGGAAAATTGTATTCGGCCAACTTGTGAGGGCGAGCAAAATCCTGGAAAGCATAGTCCTTTACAACAGCTACGTTGATGATATTTTTTTCGTCACGAAAGTCCAGAATAGACGACGTGGATTATGGATGAACTCAATCATCTGCATCCAAGCATACGATCTGCGATGGGCGCGGAAGTGGACAATGCACTTCTCTTCCTTGAGATTATTATGACTAGGAGGAAGGATGAAACAATCGCCAAATCTGATCTCATAGAAAAGAAACTTGGACAAGCCTTTAATTGCACACTGACAGCTTTAAGCCTGTGGAATATAAACGTAGCCTGGTCCGAACACCATTTCGGAGACCTGGACGAATTTTCGCGGAATTAAGATTGACAGCGATCTACAACAGCTGAAAGAGGCGTCGACCGAATACGCTCATCCCTATACGTGTATCATAAGGCCCAGCAGGCCCATAGTTACCTGATAAACGACTTGTGCAGTAGAGAAATCACTAGTCATTCGCTGTCTTCCATTCAAAGGTGAAGATGTCAATGCCTGCTCAAACGGCGACTTGGTTCAGCGATTCCTAGAACATAATATGAAACTGATCTAATGATTGTTCATCGAACGATTGGTATCCCCAAAACCTCGGTGAAAAGAACAAGTACCCCTGTTCACCAAATCTAATCTGATTTAGGAAATTGCGGAGCAACCTACGTGGGTGGAACAGAACGACAGTTGTCTAACCGAGAAATTGAACACATTCCAAATTGGGCACAATGTCTTGTGATGCACTCGAGGTCAGATCAAACGTATATTCTCAACGTTCGAAGTCAAAAGTTCTGGTCGTCTACCATTGCTCGTCATCTTCAGATGACGCAACATCCAGCTGACCGAAACACTGCGTCTCGGGTCATCTACGTGATAAGGAATGCAAGGCTATTGAGGTTTGCCGAAGCCGTACCAATACATCGATGAAAAACCATATTATGTCAGCAGAAACAGCTGCTTGGAATTGTGTCTTTACCATGGTGACAATTGTAATTCCCCCTATATTTGTCGCACAACACTGTTTTACATTAACTTATTTGAAATGTACAGTTCTGCAGTATGCTCCATGTCGAGATGAAGCGAAATCGTCCCGAAAGTAAATCGTGCCATGTAACAACTCTTGCTTTTTATCTGTCGTAAAACAAGTGGCTCCATTGTATGATCCCTTGGGTTTGGTCTCTCTTATGTTGCTGCCAGCAAGGCCGATCATTCGCGGTGTATGCAACCAGTGTCTGGATTGTGACCGTCAGTCAGTTGAACGTGCGCGAGGCAGATGGACGAAATGGTCGAAGAACATGCAATCTATAATTCCCATTCGCGTCGATAGATGTCTGGTAACTAAATTCCCACTATATTGGTCAGTAGAGCTGCACATCTATAGTGCCGCATCAGGAACTGGTTATTGTCCAGTTGGGTATTTGCGGTTCCAATCAGACTGTGGACCTATTTGCCGTTTCATATTGGGACAACCCCCAGTGGCACGGTGCAAATCTCTCACCATACAGTGACCTGAATTGATTACGGCTGTTCTTCGAACACTGTTTTGAACGACATTGCTCACGAGTAACAAATGCATAAAGATCGTCTTGTTCCATGGACTGAATGCACCACTGTTTTGCAGTGAATTATTAATGTCAGTGCCATTCGTCTCCTTTGTGGCCAATGAAATTACTCTCATAGGGAACTGTACATCACACCGTGAGTGGCGATATGTTCCAACTGATGAGAATCCAGCGGATGTTTCATCAGGGAACTGTTGCTTGAAATGTAGCGTCAAATACTTTGTCTTCGTCGTTTCCGTACTGAATCGTTATGACAAACTCACCAGCTCTCCAACTGTTCCACTGTTTGCCATCGGCGATTGAAGCGTGACTGTTGTCTATTAAACTGCCCCATTTTCCACTATGGTTCTCGGGCGGATTAGGCGAAAACGACCTTTGAGACTGGACCACGATTACCTCAAACTTGGTTTTACAAACCAGGATCAACAAAGACTATTACGTTATGTTGGTCTTCAAAAAGACAAAAGGAAAAGTTTGTTCTCTGTTTCTGATAAGAACCGTATTAACCATCACAGCAGATGCTCAAGAACGCCACCAACTTGAGCCAGGCAAATCGTCAGCCGTCGAATCATATTATGTTAAATTGCCTCCAGCATTGATGTTGGAATCGCATCACATACAGATTCGATCCGATTTTCCAACTCATCCCGGTTCTCCGCCTTGGGGTCGTGAAATTTCAATTCAACATAATCGCCCAGGAAATATGCCGTTGGATTTATATCCAGAGATCTTTGAGACCAGGGTATATGTCCATTTCGTCCGATCCTGTGCAAACGGAACTTCCAGTCGAGCCATTGTGCATAGTCCGTAGAAAACATAGTTTTGTAGCGAGATCAAGCTTTGTTCATTTGTCTCACGCACTAACTTATCCGAAAGCTTGTTGCCAGGCCCGATATCTAATTGACCGTTGCAGGTGAACCTACTTGCAATCGGTCGCCATCTCACTCCAATTTTTCTAATGAACTTCCAACTCCACGTGCAACTGATTTACCCACATTTGAATTTCTTTAATGCAGTGGAGGAAATATGAAGACCGACTTCCACGGAAATCCTGATCTTGTGATTTAAGGGCGCCAATTGCCTTGCTTCAAAGTTATATTATCATGTGAATCGTGCTTTAGGGGCATATGGAATACGCTTGCCCAAATCGGAACCTTTATGGTAAGATTTCGAATGAATCGATCACTCAGGTGGGGCTGATTGCCACGACAGCTTAAGGGCTTGATAAATTGAGGCAAATTTTGAGTGTGCTGAACTACTTGAAGTTTAGAAGAATGGAACAGTGTGGACTCCGAAACAGCATTTACTTCCCGATACTTTTCACGAATTCGGCTAACGTGATGAAGGGTCTGATCAGTTGCACGCAACAGCCTCTGTTCCAAACTGGAAGGTTGATTCCTACAATCAAGCGATTGCACAGTTGATGTTCCCATGTCGGATCTTAGTCGCACTTCGCTGCCTGTGTCTCCAGCTGAAAAATAAATTCACGAACGGATCGGTTTTCAAGTCTTTTGAGGCTGTTTTATTTGGCTCTCCCAGCAGCAGTGAAATTTACCGACTTGAACTGCTATAAAATGATGATTCTTAACTTATCGTGTGGTAGACTGATGGTAGGATCCGGAAAAGACGACGTTCTCATGGGGGTGCATGCATTTCTGCAAATGGGATGAAGGAAAACACTGTTTTCTCTGCCTCATCCAAATTGTTTTTGGCCTAATACGATTTATTGAAACATTCCATGTAGTCGTCAACCGGCTGAGATTTAGAACTTACATCAAGAGTTTCCATTTCAGATGCAATTGTGGTTTGAATCCTCTGCGCGACCCTGAATGTGAAATCGAATGGATTGAATAGTCTGAACCCCGCACACAACCACTGCGAAGTAAGAACATCAAGAACGCATAGAACGTAGCTCAATTTTTCATCTGGATGGTATCATGTACGGTATCATTATGTACTATAACAGAGAGATTACAGTGAAATAAAATGGGAATTGTCAATCTTGATTTTCACAATATTTCTGCTTTGAGGCTGTTCCTTTGATAACGTCTTTGATGTATTTTCGGCTACCGACTTCAATTCACACAGACAACCGTGTGATCGTTGGCAACAGACGAGGACCAAAATGATCAACAGTTTAGAGTTGATCCGTACCAGCGGTAACCAAGAGCAATATGTTCGATCTGAGTGCAAAGCTGTGAAGACGCAGCAGTGTGCCAGGTTACTTGGTGGAGCTTATTGTGCCGGGAATTTGTACTCGCTAGGAATAGTCCATGGTCGGGACAAAGTTGAATGAGTCGGTCACCGTTATCGGTTGCATCGGTTGAAATGTCGAAATTGTTTTCTTTATTTCTCTCCATCTCTTCTAGGCTTTCAACTGGAACATTGAATTCACCAACAACATCCGTGATGTCCGTTGAACGCATGCTACGGAGCAATTGATAAAATCATGGTAGTATTCGTCTTAAGCTTCAGACGAGTTGCAGTCATTTGGGGCATACAGACAGACAGACGCCTCAGTCTAGTGCAGTTTACATGTATAGAACCATTCACCCTAATCGCGCATAGACGACTGGTCATTGGAATCCATTCGAACAGTAAACGCTCAATTTTCTTGCCGAAAATGATACCAACGCCAGTGTTACCACAAGCACTAGACACCGAATGACCCGACATGCGAATAGGGAAACGGGAAGCCCAGTTTGTAGCTGGACAGCTTCGTGTTAACAATGAAGTAAGGTCTTTTATGCGCGTTTCGAGGACATAATGAACATGGATTCTGTTTTTTTGTCTCCTATTTGCTACCGGTACCGACAGTTGGAAGTTCACGGTCACGACTCATTGTAGCCTCTCATATCTATTCGGAATTGGGATGAGAGAGGTAAAGGGCAGATAAATGAGAACTTTTTTTCCCGAAATAAACAATGGAGATTTTCGGGCGTATCAATGTTGACGACTACCCACAAGACACAACGGAACTCTGACCCGGAACATGGTGGGGCGCTACAAAACACAGGAAAATAACCGAAGAACCCTTGGAGGAACTTCTTCTGACCTGTCGCGTGAATTCTGATTGTGCAAGTATTCGTTCTTGTCTTCGATGCTGTTTTGTTAACGATCCACTCTTTGGATTTAGTCCTAATCCCCATGCATCCCATAGAGGAAGAGAAACGTGGAGCGGATAACATCTTTTTGGTCAAAGGATGCCAAAATTAGTTTGGTGATAGCTGTTCAATGATGTGCGATGATCTCTCGCCGTCGATATAAAACCGGGGTACGCTACTCCTACGTCCATCTAATGGAGATTTTTTAGATCGGTCAACTGTTTCTCTCCTTGTTCATTCACTGGAGTGTCTTCTCCCTGGGCACAGTGGATCGAATCCGATGTTGCCCATCAACTGGTTTTGAGACAGGACTTCGTCCGGCCTCTATCCATTGACCTGTCGGTAATGATTACATCTCTGGCTCAATGAGTCCATTCCGATTAGCTCATTGGATTATGGGGACACGGTACAAGGTGCATCCTCGTCCTGTCGTATAGACATATCGGAATAGTTATAACATCTGCACCAAGAAAAATCGATATTCTATTTAACATTTTTTCTCGAATCTGGGTCATTGTCAACAGACAGCTTCTTTCCATTACCATACAGCGCGAAGGTTTTGGAACTGCCGGCACGTTTTCGCCTATCCTGAAACGAGGACAAATTTAGAGCGAACGAAGGATACCGAAGATCCAATCAAATGCTCAATGTCATCTGACCCGAAGGAACAAATTGGGTTCCCTCCCACTCAGATAGGCTGAACGAGAATAACAGCTGAACCGTTTATTGTACGGGCCACGATATGGTCATGATCCTCATTCATCGTATGCAAACTGTGATTTTTGTAATAAGCATACAACAGATCTGAAGGCAGAATAGTCTTCTCTCTAGAGTCAGTGTTATACTTCAAAACAGAACGACATTTCATTTCAAGTGAACTCCTCAAAAGTGATGATGACAATTTTTGGCAGAAAATTGTGTCTGTCAGTCGATTCAATCCGTTAGTCACTGAAACATCAATATGATACACTTCCTCATCTATACCTGCAAGTGGTGAAACCCAATAACACAATAAATAATACACTTTCCCTCAATGAACTTCAAATCAAATACATTGTGGAACCATGTTGGTCTCATGTGGCAACGGTGTACTGATGATTATCATTCACATATTACGTTGTCGTGGAGAGAACGGTAAAATGCACCCTACCAATGAAAAGCTGAAGGGTGAGGGATGAAATATCATGACAGAAAAAAGATAAGTTTCATTTAAATTTGATCAATGACAGTATTTCCCCATGCAAGGGTTTAAAAAAGTGAGTGACTCATTTGGCTTTTTATGCTAAACGAAAGCCGCGTGCTTCACATGGTACTGCATCATGGAGAACTCAACTACACATTATTAATCACAAAACCTCTGTTCCGATTTCCAGTATAAATATATATTCTCAAGTCATAAAAGAGAGAAAGACAGAGAGAGAGATAGAGTTTCTTGTGATAACAACAATATACAAGCTGATAGGATGTGTTGAAATCGCTCCCATCCGAAACCACCTTATCCAAAATGGCAAGAACGCCCAGGATGTGACAGAGCACGATAATTTTATTCCAGAACTGATTTGTATCCATGTAAATGCAAAACATTTAAGTGACAGGTTAGAATTTGATCAATCCCAGTGGGCTTAACTGTATTCGTCCGCGGCAATCTTTATCTGTTGAGGATCCTAAACGCGAGTGTAGCTACGGAAATATACTTGGCCATATCAAGTGTGATGCTTACTAAATCATCACATCTGTCCTCCTTCAGGTGCTCTTCGGTATTGGCATCTCTAATCGCACTGATCTCCGAACTGGGGCTGGTGGCTTTGGCTCGGCCGCTATAGCCGTCGTTTTGGTTGGAGGAATAAATGGATCCCTGTCATTAACACGGTCACCATCTGGATCCTCGGTCGTCTCAGCAGTGTGATCGGCCACGTTGGCGGTCGCCATTTGAAATGGATTTGACTGATGTGGCGCCGGTGCAACGATTCATCATCCATCTACGTAATCTGGACAATCGATTGAGCAAGTTATCTGGAGATGATTCCGCAAGTTGGTCGAAGTTCGTTGCCATGGAGTTATGTGATGTTGCCGGAATCAAGACATGTCAGCGATGACCGTAGTTATCAGGACCCAAAACAAAACGGCTGAAATCTCCCTGGTGGTCATGTTCACTGCGTCTCAGTATTGCAACAGGAAACTGTCCAGGAATACCTCCCATTCGGGCAACCATCTGGGAATCGCTGATTACAGCACACTTTTCACGGAGCGCACCAAGATTTCTGATGCATCGTTAGAGCATATGTGGCGTGGCGCTGTACACAAATGGCAACATCCAATTTTCTCAAGCTGATTTTCAGCTCCGTCTCACAGAACTACGATCCATTTTCGGTGACCAGTACCTGACGAGTTGCTTCTCGGCTGAGGCGCTTCCGTAAAACCTGGATTACGAACGAGCTGTTTGGCCAACTGGTCAGGAACACTTGTGGACATCTGAAATAGGAGTCCGTGAACCCCTTGCTTTCGGACCACGGGTTCATTGCCAAAGTGCAAATGTCCGCATACAATTCCGGCCACCGACAAATCTGTCAAGCCAGTGACTTCATTTTATTCACACCCAAATGGCCTAAACACAGTTTAACCAAACCCGACTTGTGAAATGGAAATGGAATTCAAGTTGCTCACCTCAACGAGGGACATCATCGGGTTGGATATCTAATGCCACTCACGGTACGAAAAACAGAAGAAAATTCCGCTTCAGTCCGGGTCGCCACCCTTTTCTGATTGCCGGAGTCACCGAAGAGTAGCATCGTTTTGTCTGCTACCTCAATTTTGAAGGGAACATGAGAGCGGTCACAGTAATGAAATGGTATTTTTTGCCAGGAAATCCGTCTTCATGACGATTTTGCCTCCTTGATGCAGGAGGTCGTAGCTTTAGGCAGCTCAGTCAATGATTCATCGTTAGATCATAGCAGCCATGGAACTGGAGACGAATTTATCTGCATCAAATGAGAGCTGATTAGTTTGGTGGTCGGTGACCATTGTAAACTTCAGTCCGATGTGCACCTATCGCCACTTTGGACGAGTCGGTGATCCGTGTGGTCCACTCAAACCGCGCTTTTGGGGTTAGTATCGGTCGGCCAACGATATTTTGAACAAGACCACGTGGTGTTTTTTTCCAAATTGCTTGTTTCACTGCTCTGCTTGGGACGAACGGGCGAGAAAAAATGGTTCGGCTCGTGTCAAAGAATTGGGAATCGATCGTAATTTAGCCTGATTTTTCGGTGACTAGTTGACGATCACTGGTCTAGAACTATCTGGATCTGGTCGATATCCGTTTGAATTGACAGGGAAGCCTAGGAAATCAGGTTTGATGAAACCGAATTTGCGCTTTTTCGATACGTTTTATTCCATAACTCTCATCAGCAGCTGTCAAAATCTGCAGTAGTGTTCTTTCTTAGGAGGAACCACAAATTAGCTTTCCATCCTGATATGGCATCATCCCATTGATACCGCAGATCACCTTGTCTATTGTGGCCTGAAATATCCCGTAGGACACGTGCATACCGAACGCAAAGGAATTATATTGGAGAACACTCCAGGGGATAATCGTTGTTGGTTATAGTTGATATTCTAAACATGCATCAGCCAGATCAATTTATGAGAAAAAGTTCCTGCCGAGCATGCATTTTTTAAGTTCTGCGGTTCCACCGTGGTTGCCGCGCATCTTTTTGAACGTGGATTCAAGAACAGTCGGTGATCACCACATGTTCGAAGTGTCTGTTCATCACTTATCATCGCCATCACAATCGGAGTCACCCAAGTGGATGGAGAAACACACACAAAATGACACCGTCTTGTTCCACTTGGGAAAGCACCTTCAGAACACCTTCGATCTGACCATACGACAACATTCAGTGCTTCAGGAGCTCCACATCACCACCCACTCCCAACTTCGCGGGCTCAAATGCCATGCCGCTTTCGGTATTCAAGCATTGTGCCATCAAATGCTGGAGAACAACCTGATCCACCGGAATATTGGATGCCTTTCGGATTGTTCCCTATTGCTCCAATGTACGCGGGGCCTTCAACCTAAAATCAAGGGACTGTCTATGGAAATCGGGAAGCTTGTCAGGATATATTTAACTTCCAAACGAACCATCCTGTAGTCGCGCGCCACGGTGGAATTCGACGATCAGAAACATCGTGAATGCGGACATCAGTGTGTTATATGGCTACTCTGGGTGGAATAAAGTAAAAAAATGATTTCCGAATGATGGACTAGAAGCTCTTGATATCCAACATGATTCAACGTCCAATGTCTCAGTGGATTTGGAGTGATTTGTTAAAGAATTAGTTGGATTTACTCCGAATCTCGAGTGTGTATGCCGGATTGTAATCATTTTCCGGTTACATTTATGACAACGCTTTTTGACTAGCGGCAGGCTTTGCAAATACGACCATCCATACCACAAGAACCACAACCTGCATGACGAAAGCGGTAGGTGGAACGTAGGTGGAGTTCAGTGCACGAGATGCAATTTTCTGTCTGACGATTTTCAAGTTCGGCGTCATTTGAAAAGGTTCAATACATGCATAAATAGCAGTCTTACTTTACGAATCTTCGAAGATGCATGAGGTATGGTTCTTCTTTAGTAGGTGTTGATGCGATTCAAATCGTTGAGAGAGTTAGCTCGCGTTGCTCAGGTTCTGTTTCCACTCCTAGAGTGAACTCGGTAGGTGTGCACTTCTAATGAATCCTAACATGTGTGAAACAGCGATGCTGTATTGTTATTGGTGAGTTGAGTGTGGATACTGAATGAAGAGTCATTTCACGAAACAATACTGTAGGTCATCTGTTCGGGTCAAAATAGATAATATGAAGGAATCCTTGATAAGTACAAGTTGAACATATTGATAGATGAACGGTGCTAGGGACGTCACTTCGTACATAATTCCCAAGATCCTGTTAAACTGTTCATCTACACACACCGCGTACGTACTGCCGAGGACAGGCACGGGCCTTCTTGGCTCATCCTCTCGTAGGAGCTAGCAGCGTAAAAATAAAATGAAGTGAATACAAGAGCAAAAAGCGGCACGTGGTGGGATACTGCAAGACTTGGAAATCCACTGTTTGCACTGATGCTGATAGAAGCTTCAGTCGCGAAACGTCCGCTTTTTCGAACAAAATGTTGAACGCCCAGGAATCCTCTAGAAGATTCTAGTTCCTTGCATATTGGTTTGTTGCAATTCATCGCAAAATCCTGGTTCGCATCTCCTACTGTTGAACAAAATCAAAGAATTATCGGAATTCAGATGAAAATTTAGAGTTTTGAGTAATTCCATGCTCCGACTGGAATGTTGGACTCTACACAAACTTGTTAGTCCCCATAATCTTACCACTTGATGACTATTACATACAAAGTCTTTTCGGTTAATTTCCTCTCCGTGAGCATGACAACTTCAACAAATTTACTATTTCGTAAATGGCGCTGATCCACGAACATGTGAGAATATGAATCTCAAACAGCAAAATAAGTGTCATAAATTTACCGGCATACTCTCACCATTTTTGAAAGCAATGACTGTCCTCTACAATTTCAATGAAAGAGTCAAAAACAGTCTTTCACAATGCATCCTGGACAATTGCCTTGCATCTGTAAACGGGTATACTGCGGTCAGTGTGATTTTTTCATTATCAGTGAAGCAACTGTTGAGACCGAGATAAGACTGAGGTCAGTATTAAGGGATAGGAACCAACAATAAGGAGATGGGGAATAAATTGTTTCACCAACGTGGGACTAAACTGGTAAGACATTCACGCTGTTCGAACACAGTTTCGGTTTATGCTCAGGAATGGCAAGGGCCTCAGCATATCTGAATAATCTGGTGTTTGTAATGTTGCACATGAATTGACGCTAGTTTTCAGAATTTACATACTGTTTCTGTTCAGTTATATGAGGCCCAATTGATGGTTTGATTGCATTTGATTTCGTAGACGTCATCATTTGTGTGAACTTGCCATCCGTCATCTTTTGAGGTCATACCGGAATTTGATCATTTATTTGGTGACGTTTTTTTCTCCCATTTCTGTCTATGCAAACTGGTGAACATGCCCATGTGAGTTAATAGATGAATTTGGGTTGGTTTCGAGCAGAGAGCAGCTCTTTCACTGACGGTGTTGGTGTCCGACGGGTTAAGAATATTTTAACCATATTGGTTGCGTCGCTTATGTGTTTGATGGCAGATTTCATGCGCTTGGTGATTAGTTGGATGATTTCGTCACCTTTGAATGGTAAATGTTGGAAAACTGCAAAATTCTGAGCACCTTGGCGGCAACCGCTCAGAAGCGTAATCCTCTGTGCGGGAATCGTGCCTGTTCCACTTCTGCTCGCGGCGCTGGACTTCTCGGTGGCAAAAAACAATTCGATTATTCTATTATATAGGATTCGGTTTGTTCGTGGCAATAATAACGTCTGTGAATTATATATATCAAGAAAGGGCACGTCATTGTTTTCTACCCAGCGACGAATCATTTCCATATCTCAGTGGCTGCTGGTTAAGCGATCAAATAAACCAACTTTTTGGCTGTTTTCAGTTTTCACTTTGTTCAACTGGTTACCTCGCAGTTCTCTACTTTCATTTCGGCTGCTACTTTCTAATATCATCGCGCAAGGGGCAAAATAAGGGAGCACAAAATGAAAAAGAGCCTAAATTCCAAAGTAAACAAAGAAAACCATGAAGATAAAGCGAGTCCGAATACAACTATGCCATTGAGTGGGACACCAAGCAATATCATCTAATGTCCCCAACTATTTGGTAGACGGGTCACGTGTCTAACACGTCCTGTCTGGCCAAGCCCACTGGTCAATGTTTCCATGCCTTTTTTGCCATGTCGTGGATTGACCATCTCGACCTACTTTCGAAGCATTACTCGCCTCAGAGAACAGCATACGCCGAAAAAGTCTGTCGTTGGGCATGTGTACCATATGTTGCAGCCACTTCAATCTGTTTAAAATCAATACTCGATCCAAAAGTTTACCTCTGATTCCAAACACTGGTGAAGTTAGACTTAAGTAAATGGCAGTTGCTCAGAAAAACCGAGCCTAAAATGTCGAATCTGAAGAACTCTGGTGTCGAAAAGTTCTTGAATAAAGATCCTACTTGGCTGGAGCACAACATCTAGCTTTGCCTACGTTATAAAACATAATCCACTTCCTAACGTTGAATTCGAGCTAACACGAAAACACTCAAATCAGAAATTCAAAATGTTACAGAACGTTCCAACGTGCATTGCTTTGATAGAAGAAAGTTCTCACAGTGCGAATTCAATTGGTGAAGAACACTGTATATATGTAACTATTACCATAAGGTGATTGCAGTTAAGAAAACAGTTTGACAAGTCGAAGGTGAGAATTTTCATTTTTCCTGTTTTCTAATTCCCGACTTCCGAAGTTTATTAAAGGAACTGCTGAGAATAATCAACGAGAGACCATAAATCAGCATTGAACTTCCTATGAGTAACACGATTGTTTTCTGATTGACGCAGGTTTGTGCTGCCCATCCTGGCTGCATTAGTTATTACAATTTCAGATTATCTTATCTCCCTTCACTTACATGTATTCATGCGAACCGCTAAATCACTGCATCGAGATCTTGCTAACTATGCCTGTACATGACTCCAGGGTTGTCATTTTCAAAAAAATAAACTTTCATACCGCTTCCTAATTCAGAAACTAATAAAATTGTATGATGGCACGGCGTTTATTATTTTCAGATAAACAAGTCTTTGGTAAAACCGGAATGACAAAAACCTAAACTGATGTCTCCTAGCCTGAGCATACGCTGGGATGGAATTCGTTGTCCATCAAAATATAGTCATGTTTATAGAAAGTAACCTTTCTTCTGCATTTGAACCACGCCATTTCCATCCATGAGACTTTTTTTTCTGAAACACAGTTTAGTAGCTCAGTGACTGGATTTTTCGATTCACTCCGTAGTAGTAGCTTCCATCGTGTTCTTGCGTTCCCGACTGGTCATTTGACGTTTTCCGTAAAATCGTCCAAACAGACAATATAAACGGTTATAGTGGTGACTTTATTAAGCTTGTGCTGGTCGTCACTGAAAATGCTCAACTTCGCCGTCTTTTTTGGCGATGATGGTTCTAGGATTCCGTAGTGATCAACAGTGTAGTTGCCGTTCGAGGTATCAGTTTTGAACATCCCGGTTTTACCTGTCCCTCAAAAGCTGTGCCTAATTATCTATGTGCGGCGAGGTAATATCAGTACAATTTGTTTTGATTCAGTATTAGTGAGTTAGGACGTTCAGTTATTTCGTTAGTGAAACGTTGCTAATAAAAGTTGCTCACACAGTGTCTAGTTCTGACCAAGTTGGTGCCAACAATAAACATGACCGTACATAGTCTTCAGGAACGCATTAATGAAAATCATTACGGTGGGTCAGTAAGATTTGATCTGAATGGGCATGGAATCATGATGATCACTTGTACTCTAATGTGGTTGAAGAGGTTTCAGCCTGTAGGTCACATATGAGATAGAAAGTGGTTGTATAGATGGGCCATCAGAGGTACAGAAGAATCTTGAGTGATTACTTCAGGTTTTATATCTAAATGCCGAGAAATGAATGTGAGCATTCATCCAGAAGATACTTATATTGACAGTAACAGCGGCGCAATACTACAACACTTGGCTAATATTGGACTCAAGATCAGTTTGATGACAGCTTTCAAACCAATCCTGGTGACTCTCGAATGATTGCTGGTTGCAAATGAAACAATAACAACTGCAACATTGAGACCAAAACTGTGAAAATAGTAAACATTCATGCAGCTCCTATTATTGAAGTGTCATGAGGAGTAATCATCGCGTAGCTCCAATGCAGTACTCTCCCCATTCATTTCGTTTTGCATCTTAGTCTTTCCCGTTGCTTTTTAACACACTTCGAGCACACTATCACATACTGTAATGTTTTAAGGACCATTCTGTTCCGGAATCCTGTTACAATATTGCTTTTTCTGAATGGCTGGTGATGGTCGAGTGGTGTAGAACATTTGATTACCACATTGAAAACCAGACCTTCGAATCCCTGGACTGTCGGTTGTTTCTGTAGTAGACAGCAGTTCACTGTCGTCCGGCTCGTTACACATTTGACCTACTGGGACCACGTGTAATTCCCCACTATAAGTTTCAGTGTCAGATTGTCGATGATACTTGATATTGCTGTGAGTGTTCCACCGCCGTGGTGACCATGCATGTAGTGAGAAAATGTTAGCTCACACAATGCTGTCAGTATACATAATTCATCTCTTCGATACCCCGTATTATACATAATATACAATTGATCACACGAACTGATATATGGCAAAGAAATTCACTCCCTATTTGTTGTTTTGTAGGAATCTCTGAGCATATAATGTGCAAAATTAGTGTGTTAGTTTCAGAACAACCGACGAACAGAATCGTGAAGAACGTCTAACATTTAAAAACTGAAAACGAAATACATTGGTCGTCTAGCGGAAAGAAAATAAATCACTGGAATTGATCTTGTTTGGTTTTAACACATGTTGTTCGCATATTATGTTATTTTACCAAGAAAAGAATCCCTAAGATGTGGGAATTATTGTAATATTTAAGGGAAATCTCTTATCCATTTTTCTGCTAGATGAGTATTGTGGAAACATAAAATGAGAATGTTGTGGACCTACTGAGTCCAGCAATCAATTGTGCTGCGGTGGAAATTCGTCACACATGAGTCTCAGTGGGAAATGAAGCAGATATGCAACAAGCTGTCAGCCTCGATCAGAAGGTTAAACATGTGGCTGGAACAATGCTGAACCCGAGCAGGCACGTTTTACATACAAACTCCCTACCAAACTATCACCTTTAGCATCACTTACCCCTTATGCGCATTTTTCATTTGGTCTTTTCATACAACAGTAGTTCATCAAATGATTCCGAAATTGGCACAAGACTAATAGTGAGCTACCGAGGAGGTCATTGTTTCCGAAGGTGGCATAATTCCAACCTTGGGTCGTGTGGTCATAAGTCAACTAAGAAGACACTTTGAACAACGCCACACGTACAACGAGACAGGTGAACGATAGAAAACACAATGCTTTTTACAATGACTGTTCAATCAACCAGTTTGGATGAAGCTGCAAAAGTGCATTAACTAAATAAGTACAACATAAAATTGCGGCTCACATTTCCACCTGTTTTCCAATGGTCAATCCCACACGTTTTCTTATTCGATCAGCCAATTCTTACACCCAACGATTATCAATATTGCATGTTAGTGGACCAATATGTGCATCACCAATACACATGTAAAGCTAGTGACGAATTGGCACCATATAAGGCGAAACTGTTTTGCAACAATTATTTGACGGTCATCTAGGATAGTATGGACTCGAAATCCCAAATTTCCAAACTACCAGCACGACTCCAGTGATGTATCGTTGGACAGAGTAGTAAAACAATTTTGATACCCAATCAGCTGGCCAAATACTGCATGTCATAACATATTGAGGTAATAAGTAAGCAAAATGAAATAAATAAATAGCAATTCTTTTTACTTCTTATTTGTTATACATCATCAATCCGATGGTTAACTAGGACGATCACCTAATCATAAAGGCAGCTAATGCAATGACTGACCAGTAAAGTAATTAAGATATGTTCTATGAAGAATAAATAAAAGGATGAAATCATTTCCCATCCCGTATACACAATCAATAATATCACGAAGAATGACGATAGCACATCTTGTCATCAAGCAGTCGAAAATAAATCTGTCTACCCAGTGTAGCAGATATGGTAAACGAGTGAAATCAATCGCCTGTTACACATATCCGAAAACAGGAAGATGTATCACGTTGCTGGAATCCAAGTTTTGTTCACCTCTCGACTATTTCTCATTTTACGAATGAAAGGCAGAATATCCGTGCATTCGAGCTCTCAGTGTGTGGCGTGTGACGTAGACCGAACCACAGAAAGACCGCATAAACGCATAAAGACGTATCACCCGAGTTGGTTAAATAAAAGTCTAGTGAAAAGCCGAAAAACGACATTTACCATCACTTCGAAATAATCGATTCGTTAGATGAATAACAATGGAGTCCCTCTGCCCATATAAACTGTCAAAAGGAGAGCAACAAGAATTGCCAAAGGCCAGATCTCGGCAACCGCCAATTGAGTTTCAATCCGCACCACATTGTGTGCTCAGAAGCAACATTTTAGATCTTTGAATCTCTCTTGGTCACCCACATGAAATAATTTGACGTAATCACTGACCGCATGCAACTGACAGTTATCCACACAATATCTGTCGTAACACTGATAACTCCGCTACGGTATAGACACGAATTTTTCATTTGCTGTATTCGAGATTACCGACTATCTTTCTGATTTCCTATCATCCAGGGTGCAAAATCTGTAAAAACGTTTAATATTTTATCACAGGTGAAACAGTTAAAACTAGTTGTTTTGATGCCGAGTGTGCTGTTGTCCTAATCGAGTGTCCTCACTCAACCGTATTTGCCAAATCAGATGAATATTCATTAATTGCAGGAAAATATTGTTCAAATATAAACATGAACCAAAACAAACAGGTCAGTAAAACATTGGTAACCAATTATTCAAGTTTCATTTCACATATGAACAGCGTTCCTCTAATTTATCTTCTAACCTGGCATAGCAAGTAAATAAAAAGCGTGTGCATATCTCTCACTCAAAGCTCACCTTATCAAACCATAAATTGGGAAAAACGTATGACGATCATTACTCGTATTCCGTAAAAGAAGTAGAACAGTTTTGTGCCTTGCCTGTCTTCTCCGGTTGGGCAGCTTTCAGGGCGCGTCTGTCGCATGAAGCATCACCACAATCACATCACCACTACCACTACCATCAATCAATTACGATGCTCACGTCAAACTGATCGACAAGTTTGAATATGGTTGAATCTAATAGTAACAGTCAACAACCTGATATCCACCTGCTCAGCGTGAGCACACATGACCTTGTTCATGCGAGATTTGCTGCGACAGCGAAATGAGTAATCATGTTGAGTGAATCAAGTCTATCGGTTTGGAAGCATGGTTGGATCACGTGATGGTTTCGCGTTGTTCATGATGCCATGTACTTCTAGTTCCGCCATTGGGGAAGATCATTGGTGGTGACGTAATGCCTTGTCTCCGGACGAGTCGAGGCAGTCACTTTTCTTTCATCGATTGATGTTGCAATCGTGTTGAGTTTAATTCTCAAGTCACACGTGAATGTGTTGAGTCATTGTATGACGTGTAGGTAGTTGAGATCAAATATTTTACTTGGAATGTCGAGCTGAACCTGGTGTGAATAGACAGTGAATCCTTTATTATCGTATCATCTGGTTTGTGAGGATTTTCAAAATTCACTTCCATTTACAGTGGACGATCATTCTTTATCAGCTTCATATGATAATACTTTGCCAGAAATAACGCTGGATACACAATTGATATCAGCGTTTCACTAATCTGATTGATTTCTCCATCCAGTGTATCTGTCGTCAAAATTATCTTTAAGGTGAGAAACAATGTTTGCACTGTGTTTATATTGTACTTCTCTGGAACAATTTCAGTGCAGTGTACAGAGTGCATAGGTTAGGTTTCATTCCGGAAGACAGATCGTTTAATTGAACCATTCCCTCAATATTCGCTGGGATAAATAACGTCATATTTGAACAAAGATTATTGTAGATTGTCAACTGTCTTTCAGAACGGGACTAGATTTCGTAACCTTGTGAACCATTTTATCAGTTACTATTTCGTAGAGATTTGCTCATTGATGAGACTACTCGTTCTGTTATATCTCTATCCCGTATTTTTGACACACCGAGCGATTTTAAACGAAACGTTTTACTGAAGTTATTTAAACTGCCGTTGGGAGTTTCCATCAGAGAAAATGAGAAACGTTTGGTCATATTATGTAAAGTAAGGAATAAACCTGTTTGGGATAAAAACTGGTCTACATCGTCTACTCGGTTCACTTCCATCATTTTTCCTACCCGATGTCCGAATTCTTTGTAACGATAACTGAATGAGCTTTTGGGTGAATAAAATCGCCTGAAGGGACCAAGATAGATTAGGCTGATGGGAATCGATGTTTGGAAGGAATGAATAATAGTTCATGATGGCCTAAAGCACAGCTCTAGGAAGTCCAGTTTCTAAAAGGTATATGTGCTATCTCATGGGCAAATCGGACTTGCATTTATGGGGGATTCGAGATTATTCGGAAGAACCCCTCCATCACATTGGTGCATCCATTCCGTATTTCGTATCCACGTTTCCCGACAATAAAACCATTCTCTGGTTGCTCTTGAAAACCATCATTATGACGATATCAAAGTGGCAGTTTCAAAATGCCGATATACCCTGTGCAATGACTTGCTTCAATTCAGATTACTCAGAATTTATTTGAAATGGGGATGGATGTGATTTGATTCTATTTCGTACAGGACTGTTTTCAAAAGATACGTGTGTATGATATGCCACACGTTTTATTCTACAAGGCCCATTTGAAATTATTAGTAGATTATAGTCATGTGTTCGTACATGATTGTAAGTGATTGACCGATGAGTGCTAGTATGAACTCACAAAGCTAGGTATTCTGAATACAGATTGCATTTGTGTTGATGCAATTATTCTTCATGCAAACATGGAGCAATATTCATTAAAGCTCAGTTCAGTTCAGTTCAGCTTTCCTCAGCTTGATTTAGTTTAGTTCAGTTTGTTTCAAACATCTATAATTCACGAAGTGGTTATGGTAGTTCTCGTTTCTATCTCACAACTGGAATCTCAACTGTAACTCAAACAACTAATGGTACAAAAAATATAGGGAGATAACTACGAATAATTCTATCGAGTGGATAAATAATGCATTTACAAAAGCGCTACTCGAATGCAATAAACCCCTATGTGGGACCACACCAAGGAAGTTTAACACAATACACATGGCCTTCCCATACCTTTCTTTCATATCATGTCATGGACTGGCCAATTTCATTGATCTCTTCCACCAACTACCTCCCTTAGCGAAAGTAGTGCTCCAAGTTGTCCAATCCGGTGATATGTAGGACACAAGTCCCAAACACATTGGCCTTATGAGCTTTACTGTTTCATCTAGTGGTTTGTTCTGTGCACCCAATACACTGCACCAATCCTCAGTAATACAAAAACAATATTCACGCTGTATTCTAGACCAGTGCCTGAATTACCAATGGACTCCTTGAATTGATTTCTCCGAATTTATTATCACACTGGATGAACCTGTCCGCAACGATATTTTCGGCAAATTAAATGGATGATGTTATATGCTTACCACATAAGCCCAGAAACAAGACCAAATATGTACAGACATCTACGAAGAGAGATAGATTATGTTATTCTTGAGAAGTCTGCCAATCAGTAATTTGAGTACTTGGGCAGATAATGGATTCTAACTCCTCGAGGAGCGACGTTTACTGTAAACTATAAAATGTTGGTGTCTGATCGACGAAGGCAGGCCCAGTGGATTTTCACGAATCAATGTGGGATTCTGCAATGAAATGGACTACCACGCTATTATCTCATACGTGAACCGCCAGGGTTTATATGCAAATTGGTATTTGTCATTTGGACTTCTGACAGGGTTTCGAAGGCCGTGGAGTACATCAGGTCCAAACAATTTCAACTTCGACGAAAATAATACAACTGTGTGAACTTTCTTGGATCCTGTTGGGTTACTGGGCCATTTTGGTATGAGAATGATAGTGATAGGACGGTTAGAGTCGGAAATGAAGAACGATTCAGTTGCGTGACTGACCACAATAATCAACACTTCCGACAGAGGTCCAGCCCCATGCTTGAGTACCGTACACGTAAAGTCGTCCGATCCAGAAGGTTTTGGTGAACTTGATGAATCAAAGAATCTTGATAAGCTTGCTGCCTGAGAAGTTCTTCAATTCCGAATTGTTAGCTTGTTATAATATTGGGAGACGGTATTTCGGATAGTGACTGTATCAGCGTTTTACGCATGAGAGATGTTGATAACAATAACAATCTTTGGTGGAGTGATTAAAAGTATATGGATATTTCTCGCACAAAACTGTTTTACATGAACTTCTGTGAACGTTTGAGATGCAGTGAAATCGTCGCAAAAATAAACCGTGTCTTTCTGCAACTCTTGCTGTTTATCTGTCGTAAAACATGTGGCTCCATTGTATGATCCCTTGGGTTTGGTCTACCTTATGTTGCCGCCAGCAAGGCCGATCATTCGCGGTGTATGCAAACAGTGTCTGGATTGTGACCGTCAGTTAATTGAACGTGTGCGAGACAGATGGACAAATGGTCGAAGAACATAAAATCTATAATTCCCATTCGCGTCGATAAATGTCTGGTAACTAAACACTATTTTGAACGACATTACTGATGAGCTACAAATATATATAGATCGTCTTGTTCCATGGCCGGATTCCATTACTGTTTTGCAGTAAAATATTATTGTCAGTGCCATTCGTTACCTTTGTGGCCAATAGAATTGGACTCAAAGAAAACCGTTCATTAGACTTCAGGTGGCGATATGCGCCGACCGATGGGAATCCAGTGGATGGTGCATCTAGTGGCAAAGTCAGGGAACTGTTGCCTGAAATACAGTGTCAAAGAACTTCGCTTTGTCATTTCCGTACTAAATATTTCTGATAAACTGACCAACTGTTCGACTTTTACCCTGTTATTCACTGTCCAATTTCGGCCCCTGAAGCGTTACTGCTGCCTGTTGAACTGCCCCATTTTACACTCTGGTTCTTGGATAGTTTGACCAAAGAGATCAATACTGATTTTGGTTGTCTTATATTTATAAACTTCAATTTTCGCAGTACCATGCCGCAAATTATTTCGTCATTCCCATCTCAATGACGGTCGTTTGACATGTGGCTTATTACTCGAGTAGGACAAATTCTTGATTGGGATTTTCGTATTGTTGTGCTAATCAGCGAGAACGATTAGGTGAAAACGACCTTTGGGACTGAAGTACGGGTAACTCAGACTTTTGTTTTATAAACCGGGATCAACAAGTAAAATCATATCGTGTTGGTCTTCAAAACGACCACCTGATCGTTCTTCGGATCTAAACAAAGGGAATAGGTCGTCCTCTGTTTCTGATAGGCACCGTTATTACCATTACGGTAGATGCTCAAAAGCACCACCATCTTGCTCCAGGCAAATCGTCAGCCGTCGAACCGTATTATGTTGAACTGCCTCCTGCATCATTGTCGGAATCGCACCACATACAGAATGGATCCATTTATTCAACTCATCCAGGTTCTAGGACTTGAAGTCGTGAAAGTTTCTCTCAGTATAACCGCCTAGGAAATATCCCATAGGAATTATATCCGGAGATCTTTGAGGCCGTGGTATAGGTCCCTTTCGTCCGATCCTGTGCAAACGGAACGTCCAGTCGAGCCATTGAACATAGTCCGTAGAAAACATAGTTTTGTAGACAGATCAAGCTTTGTTCATTTGCTTCACGCACTAACTTATCCGAATGCCTATCCAAAAGCTCGATATCAAATTGACCATTGCAGGTGAACCTACATGCAATCGGTCGCCATCTAACTCCAATTTTCCTAATGATCTTCAAACTCCACGTACGACTGAACTACCCAGATTTGAATTTCTTCAATGCGGTGAAGGAAGTATGGAGACCGAATTCCACTGAAATCCTAATCTTGTCATTTTAGGGGGTGACTTGCATCACTTCGAAGTAATATTTTCATCTGAATCGTGTTTTCGGGGCAAATATGCCCTTTAATCGAGATATAATACCATACTTATCACAGAGTTGCCCCATCTTTCTAATTGGAAATGTCAAGGAATTATGTGTTAGAGCCTCTTTGCATGCTTTCATTACTCCTCTCTCCCGTAATTCTGCCTCCTAATAAAGTAGGAATTTCGTTTGATTTTGTGGTATCCGTTGCCATACGTTGTGTATTTTCAAAAGCATCGTCACCAAATATGTGATTTGCTCTCCAATTTCTATGAAAACCATTCCGGACCTACTTGAAGTGACAGCAACTAACCTTCTAGTTAAAACGGTATAGTTACCGTTATCGTGGTATGATGCAGTGGTCTCATTCAGATGCCCTATGGAGCGGTGGACCATCTACTACTCATCATCACTCACTAAATAATAGTTGATTTCTCTAGATTCCTCTAATATTAATGAGTCAAGTCCCTATTTTTCCGATGTTCCTGTTCTCATCACTCACTGCTCATCAGGCAGTGCAGCAGGAACTAATAATGCAGTCAGTACGAGGAACATTACCGTTTGACCACGACATATCTTCTGTTAACACTCCTACGTGCTCGGGTGTCTTAGGTTTACCATGGACAGTACCATGCGAGCTGAGTTTACCCGACTATCCCTAGAATATCCCACCTATCGGTAAGTTTCATTCAATCCGCACATGATGCTAAACATTCACACGGATGAGCAACTTGCTCTCATTGTCGAGAATGACCTATGCTAGTTTCTGTCATGAATTCTATGAAACGTGGCTTACGAAAATATTCATATCAAGTCAGCCTTATTCTTGAGATTGATTCGTTCATTTTCCTCTGTCTATGGTTCTTTACATTTAGGAATCAATGAACTTCGAAGTTATCATTATGTTACTGAAAATGCACTTTCGCAGATGAATAACATGCAAAAAGACAAGCTCTATCCTCATGCAGTATGGCATTGCACAATTCTGAGTGCCACATTAATGAGGTTTATTCCCAACCAGCTGTTCTCTAGCATATAAACGGATACGAGCAGACCTCGAGGAGTAGAAAAGATTGACTAAATGAAGGAGATTTCAGTTCAGACATCAAAGAGAAGAAACAGGTCAGCTCAACAATAATGATGAGTATCATACAAGGTTTAATTGCCCCATATACAGAGAATAAAATGGTAGAGCATTCATTCAAGTGGAGGGACGGTTCGTCTTCTTCGAATGCGGTCGTGTATAGGGGATTGTGCTCATATATTTGATTCAGTGCAGAAGACTGCTTTCACTGCGTTTAGCCTTCTTATTGCTTTAAAAATCTACTAATTGTTTGCTACCAGTATAGGCGGCGACCATTCATATTAGGAAGTCCTACAACGTTTCCTGCCAAAATAATTACATTCTGTCGAAATGAGCATGATTGCAGTAGTTTGATGAACATACACTCATGAAACAATTTTCCGAAAATGGAAATTTTCATCATTCCAAATGTGAATACTAAGTTGTTTGGGATTTATTTATGAATTACCGTGACCCTGGACGGTGACACGAAGACAACTATCGTCCTCTACGAGATATGCGAAATTCAGCCAGCACTCTAAAGCAGATGTAAACTTACTGGTATGTGAATTATTTTAACTTTGCTTTTATTCGTCAGGGGTTCAATTCCGCGAATCGAGTTACTCCTCCTGAATATTGAAACCCAAAATATCAGCCTGACAAAACCAAGAAAAATGTCGTGGATTTTAGTTGAAATGCCAATTCTGGAGAATATGGTTTCATCGGCCGCAAATGACTGATCAATAAACGAAGCAATTCAAGTGGTCAAAATTGAGCAGGTTTAATCTATCGTCATCCCACTCCCAACGACAATAATTTAAAAGAAATGGAGAGGTTCCGCTTGCGATCAGGTGAAAATCTGCGCAGACGGACACAGTCAAGAATCGTCACATATAGTTTTGATCATGGTTCATATAGCAATGTCTGATTCAATGACTGTATGAGATGTAATGAAATTTTGTTATATCACGCGATGGCACACTTGACAAAGAATGTCTCAATTCACTAAGACTCGATAAAAAATATATTTGGCATTGGTAGGCCAGACACGGTGGAAGCACACGGCCTATTGTACCCACAACACAATCAAAAGACAGGGTTCCCCAATGAATACAATGCACGAAACACAGGGCACTAGGTCAAGAAAACTCACAAAACTGAATACAACTGATGAAGAACTCTGATGTTGCCCGACTAACTACTACGCTTGATCCATTGAGGCCTTTTGTGGTCCGTCAATTTAGATCTCAGGATCACGGTTGCTGGTTTCTTTTACACTACAAATCATGAAAATACACTACCACACACGCAGTCGCCGTCTTGCTCGCTCTCCTCACTCGGAAGATGAGCACTAACTTGTCACTCCCACTAGCGTTCGCGGATTGTAGCATAAATACAGTTCATGTGGTTGAAGCTCCGACTCACTTTTTGTAATCACTGCTTTTGTGTAGATCACCGTTCACCCAACAGTAGCGATTCATCGTTCTTTGATATCTCACCTTCAAACATTGACTTTCTTTCGTGACAGATCCCAACTGACTCGTCACCATCTTATGAGATTTCAATCTTCACAAGCGAGATTGGTTCATTCACTCATCGGACACTTCGGCTCTGGGGCGCGAAGCCGAACACTTTTCCGTGGTCAACAACCTATGCCAACTTGTGTACATCCTCACACGTATTCCCGATCGAGCTGGCGATCATGCCCATACCTCTAAACGTATTCTCACTTCTTTTCATTCCCTATCCTCATGCATGTTTGCTCTTCCCCCCGTTGACACTTCCAATCTCTATATTATTTCCTGTTCCATCAGTTTCACTCACCTACGTTTTTGGAACTAAAATTCAACCGACTGGGAAAAATGTTACCATGTTGTAGCTCCCTATTCTTGAAATGAATGGTGCTCTACTTCAGACAATTCCTCTCCCGTTTCTAACTTCACCGACATTGTTCTTTAATTTATGCAACTTTTTATTACTCACTTGTCCAAACCTGGCAAACCCGAATCCTCTGAGTGGTTCAACCATGCATGCAATCGTGCTGTACGCTTGAAATGTGCAACATTTTGCAGCTGGCTGGGCTCGCCCACAACGGACTCCCACATCTGCTCCGTGCAAGCCAGGAACAGATGCTCGCCAACCATACAGAGGGCCAAAGAAAGCTTCTTCTGCTGGAAAACCGACCGCTTACTCTCATCTGCCAACGGTAGCCTGGAACTTTGGTCGTTTGCCAAAGCAGTCCTCCGCAATTTTGGCACTTTCAATTTGCTTCGCATCTGTAATTCCCCTGGTGATCCTGGTCGTGAACCATATGAGAAAGTTGACAATTTGCTTCCTGATTTGCCACTAACTCCATCTCACCTACATATACTACTCCTTCGTTTCATTCTGTCTCCCATTTTCGATCCCATTTTGGTTTCGGAAGATACGCCAAATGCTGCATTCTGTGAACTTATGAAAACCACCCGATCGAAAAGTCATATCACCCATCGTCCTTAAAATGTGCAATTTGAATTGGCCTATTTCTTACGTCGTCCTTTCTGTCTCTCTCTCTCTTACATTCTCCGACTTTCTACTTTTTCGATGACCTGGAAACACATAGCGATGTTTCATAATCCCAAAAACGATGCTCTTCCTGACCGGATTAACTATCGTCCTATTCCCACCACACCCGGTATTTCGTTAAAAACTCGGAACTGTCATCTCCATAAAACCGCGTGCGTTCCTCGAACGCGAAGAACTACTGAGTGATCACCAATACGGATTCCGACCTCGCCGTTCTACCGGTGATATCGTGGCTCTCATCTCACACTCTTGACCGGTTGCACTCAACAACCATGGAGAAACACACATTGCTCCATCCAACATCTCCAAGCATTTGACCGAGTTTGGTACGGAGGTCTTCTAGTGAAACTGCTCACGTTCGGAGTCTCCACCACTCTCGTATCACGGACATCACGTTTCCTCAGTAAGGGAGTCATCTCTGCCCGAATTAAAGGAGTTCTGTCCCAGCCATTTCCTGTGAATGCTGGCGATACCCAGGGTTCAGTACTTGGCCCACCTGATTGCTTTTATTTTCTAATGATCTTTCATCCACTAAATCCAACTCAATCCATTTATTTGCCGATGATGCCACCCTTCATTCTTCTTTTTCTTACCGCACTTCCCACAATGCCAACACCAACATCGATCGTGACCTCAGTGCAATCAGTGCGTCTTTAGAGTCCCACTTCGAATATATCTCCTCCTCGGGGCTCCCACTGCTATGCTGCATTCACTGCTTCCACAATTTCTCTTATAATTTGTCTGAAACATCGTTCATGCATCCCTAATTCAACCCTTGGTTCAACTGTGTTGCCTCCCACAGATTCTACGTCTCTTCTCAGCTTACCTATAACTCCTCTATCTTGGTCCGCTTGCTTAACTCAGTTCGCTTCTCGTGCTGCGTGCGAAATTGGTTTTCTGTTTTGCACCATAAGCTTTTTCACACTAGCTCATTTTCTGATATACAAAACTCAAACTAGCCCCACACTTGAACACTGCAGTGACGTGTGAGAAGAGGCGTCGTCGGCCTCTCTTTCTCTTGTTCGGGTTGACCGACGGGTCATTCGGTTGATCTACAACCCTTCTTCAAACTCCAACAGGCTTCACTAACCCATTGACGGGCTTTTGCTGCATTGTCTTTCGTCTGTTGGCACTACTTAAGATCTTGTTCGTCCGAACTTGTTCTAGAAGCTTTTCTTTCCAAACGTTCTTCCGACCATCACGTACCCACGAAGCTTCTCACCCGAATACAAGGAATGAACTTCGATTATGCTAGCCCACCAGCTAGTTAGAGTGGGAAGTCAGACACGACAGGATACCACGCGTTCATTGGTGACGACCAACACAAGTCAAACTGAGGTGTAAATTTTACGGCTTATATGGTCTGTACAGGCGACTTTGCGAAAATCATGTATGAACCAATCAGCGAAGTCATGTGAACGGAAGATAAAACAACAGCTGGGGATTAACATGGAAATATCTCATTGGCGGGGAAATTTAGAAATTGATAGAAAAAAGAAGTTGCATGTTATTTAAAAAATTGAAAGTTTTATGGAAAGCTAGTTCCCGTGTTGAATTCATTTTCTTCCAGTTCAGTCGTGAAATTAGACTCAGATGCGACTCATCAAATGCCTGTAAGAATGGATGTACACTACATTCTACATTTAGTAGGCATTAAATATCATCGACGTATCTTTCATATAGCAAAAGGCAGCTGACGGTTGGATATAACGAGATAATTTCAATTTTCGTCATGAATGTATTGGCGAACCAAGAACTCAGTGGAGACGCCCTTGTGATGTCCTCTTTCCGTCTGTGAACATTATCATCAAATTAGAACTGATTGGAGTGTAGAAAATCAGAAATTCTTCATATTTACATCAGGTATAGTCTTGATGTTTTTGCTGTTGATATGCAATTGTCTATTATTTTAGATACAGACGCGTTTGTGATCAATGACGAAACATCTAGAGAAATCATTTTATGTGAATTCACGATTCATATTGAATTACAATTGAGTAACAAGTGATTAGATTTGTGTAATATGAATAATCATACAGCTTCACCGCTCAGCTCAGCATTGAAAAATATGCAAGTGTAGTGTTGATGTTGAGCAAACAGTTGAGAGCCAGGTCGGATAACCTTGAGGGTAAGGTGTACCATTCACAATCCTATTGTTTCACCTCGACTAATAATAGAACGACTAGGACCAGTTATGGCAGATGTGTTTGTCCCACACTTCGAACAATAAATGACCACAGTTATATAACAAGATACTCTCTACGGACGTTAAGCAGACGATATCTTCGGTAATATGCACACCAACGACGAATGTGAAAACGTGTTCCGTCACTACTACATCATATAACCAATCATACAAATGATGACCGGTTAGCCCGAAATGAAAACATAAGACACACCAACTGGCACTGAAATGTATTGTTCATTAGGCATGCAAATTGCGGCATTTTAATAGGCAATACACATATAAAGAGACGCATATTCAAGCAGCAATCGCATCCGAAGAGCACGGATGGTCATCATCAGATACTCGAATATTGTTAGGCGGCAAACTCCGACCGAATGTGTAGAATTTCACAGCCCAAGTTTATATTATGTAATCCAAGTCCGGAGTGGAAAGAACCGTGTTTACGTAATGTTGATTGTGGTGGAAATTAACTTCGTGTTACCGATCACATGTGGGAATAGATGAACTAAATGAATTTATGACAACGAATTAGCCGCAGAACCACTACATCTCATCTACTCAATTTCGGAGAAGCTAACAACAACATTGTTCTTGTGCGTATTTGAATTATTCGTCAAAACCATGGATCAGTCTGCTGATCAGTCCATCGTAAAACTACGTGGTCAGGAAAGTATCCACACTTAACTAGCTCTGTTCCATGAAGTACAAATTTGGATTTGTCGGGGCCGTGTTCTAAAGAACACATGATCGACAAGCTGGAAGAAGTTTGTTGCTCGCTGTTCAACACTTGGAAGTCAAAAAGACATCCAAAATCATCTGTACCCGAACTCTCACAACCACATCCGATCGTAACCAAAGTCATCACAGTCCCATAAATTGTGGCCATCATGCGGTCAACTTAAAATTGGGATGACATTACCACTCTATTCAGCGGACATCCAACTGTCATTATTTGTACTTATTACCCCAAGAAGATCATCAGTTTTTTGACGACCACGTGCCTGAAAATGCCATCGATGAAAAACCACTACCTCTCCACACCTAGTCCCATTGCATTTGTCAGTTCAAGTGTAGGTAAGCACCCACCTACTTTGGCAGCAGAGTGAGACAACTGCACAACCGAATGCTCGAACATATTCCGGCTTGACTACAGAGAACAATAACCAAACAGAAACAATCAGTGACGTCCTCGAGCGAACTCAATACAACTGCGGGAGACATAGTATTGCGTCAACCAGATTATAGCCTTCATTGTCATTTACATCACAAACAATCAAGGGCTAGTGAGATAACGAATAATTCGTGGAAACGAGCAGCGAGTGACACTTTGAAATCACCAACCTCGACAACGAAAGCAAGAATGAGGCATTCCGAAAGATGGAGCCCAAAGTACAGTCAGCCACACAAGGCTTCCTAGGCCCCACACGCACTACTCGCAAGTAATCGAGTGATATACATTCCGTCAGACTTGTCCTGCTAACGTGTCTGTAATTGCTAACACTTGTGCATGAATCGGGTTATGTATGTTCCTTTGGTTTCATGATAATTTTTAATTTACCACTGAAAAGTAATAACCTTAATATGTACCAAAATACATCCAGAAATGTGAATGCGAACATAGAGGAAGAGATGAATTTCCCGAATCCCCTTTCAATGTTTTTGAAATCCCAATACCAAGAGAGATATGCTCACACGCCTTCAAATTTGGTCCACAGTTACGATGCAACACGAGAACTGAAATAGAAAATATTTGTGCAGGATATTCCACAGTGTTTCAAAATTCCGAAATCGAAAATTGTTCTCCTTTGGCTTGTTGGTTTTTGAATAAAGAAGCCAAAACTTTGGTGTGCATAGTGTATTCAGGATAATGTCCTTTTTATATTGCCGAATGGTGGAAAATCGCGATATCGTAAGAGCAACTGATGATTGTGCTATCACATATTTTTCGTTTGGTAAAAATGAATAAAATTCACTTTTCAGGGGGGCGTAAACTGAAATATTTTGGGCTCTTTTTGTTTCTCCTGTGTTAACTACTTCCGTCCAAAAACTGCTATAAACAGATTTGCTTCACCTTGTTACGAAAATCGGGGTTGGAAAACATATCAGATGTCCATCGTTAAGCGAAAGTGGGTATGGGAGACATGAGTTGCCCGACAGATAAACTATACAAAGCCCGGTATTTGATTCGAAGTATACTGCACGACATGTGAAGAAGCGTTTACATTTGATAATAAAAAATAAACAAAATTTTGAACCACAATAGACGAATGCCAACACGTGAGTGTGTGTAATAGTGTTACGTTCAGCGTTCGAAGTAGCTGATTGGGCCTAATTGGGTCTATATGGAAAGCAAAATTGATAACAAAAATATTCAGTGAAAAACATTTCAACACAAACCTTTGCAATCTGATTAGTCAAGCCATTTCCATGGGTTCCCTTCAAATGAGATTTTTCGGTAAACCGAACCTTTAAGCGGATCGGACAAAAAACTGAAACACAACGATGAAGATGACGGTTTGTGGTATTCCTTCAGAATCTCCAAGATAAACTTCAACTGAACAGTGTGGGTCAGAAGATATCCCGGTACCGATGTGAAGCAAAAGTGTGAAACATGTCATCCAGCACACTAAATGTCGATTGAATTAGTTCAATCTGGTTCGATCTATAGAGTTATTGCAAGTGGGACATAAATCAGAGTTAGCCATCGGGAGCAGATTTGGGGTCGGTGATTGACAGCTACTGTTTTTCTATTTTCACTTCATGAATGTTTTCACAAGTGTAAATTTGTGAATAATTTTTAATCGAACTGAATATTTACCGACAGTTGACACTGTCTCACGGTCAACCGCCTTACTAGTCATACAAACAACGACGCTATTTTCATGCAGCCATATGCAGAATTTCAGTTCTTCATTGCCAATTCGCCTAACCGGTTTGACAATTCCATCCCCGTTGGTTGATTCCATATTTTTTGGCCACAGCGCATGAAATTATATTTTCTTGTTATTTCATACTATACCTCGATGTGAATTCAATCTCTGGGAGAAAAACGAGCAAAACAGAAAACAAAGGGTCATCGGTTCGCACAACTAAAATCTCAGAGAAGGTACGTACGATCATACCGCTCACCGCATTTACCACACGTCTCAACTGCCAATTGATTTTGATATACCTATATATAGCCAAGCAACTGCATGTAGCTGGTCATTACAGATTCCTTTATTATTTAGTTTTAAAACTTAGAATATTCGCATATCAAGTGTCCACACACTGTTCAGCAATCATGGCTTGAATCATACTTATCTATCGAACGGGGTGCAAATCTTCTCACTTCTAGTTTGAATTCAGCATGAATAAGATCAATTGCATTGTAATTCATGTAAAGTCACCTTTTCCAAATTCCTTTCAACATCTTGTCCTTTGCAATGCTTATGTTTTACTAGATTCTCCCGCTAATGATATCAGTCAGTTATTTGACAACCTTTCCAACTATTTAAATACGGATCTCAATCAGTCCTTGTTCATAAAAGCAGGTGATTTCAATGAACTGGACTTACCCTTTTCACTCACCATAGAGTTTTTCCAATCCTGCGCGTTTTCCAACTGCTTCGATACCCTTCAGAATTCAGTACCAGTGAAATATGAAAGTATTTTCACAGCATTTCAACGTTCCCCTTCTAGTTTTTCTGATCGCTGTACTTTACTCCTTCACCCTCAAATTTGTTACATAGGTAAATCTTTGACCAGCTGCTTGCAACCATAGCGCACTCTCCTCAGAACAGCTTGCACCTGGGAGATTCTCAATAAACTTGGAGCATTGGTTACCTTCAATAGTTTTATCATTTGTTTACACAAGGCCTCCTCATTCTGTGAACACCTTACTGACTGCCCTAATTTCCATGATTTGTGTTGCCCTTTGGAAATATTTTATGTTCAACACAAAAGGGTTCCCTCTCCTCGCTTGAACAGCCTCCGTGGAGCTAAGGGAAAGGCACAAACATCTGGCTGTCATCAAGCCGTATAAGACTACTCCACCTCATCAAGACTGAAGTACGAAATCTGAATCACCTGCAAGTAGAAACAGTAGAGGGTAACGAGAAATGCCGTATAATTTGAAAGGCCCTTCAACTGTTCTGCTGTGCCAGACTCAAAGTGAAGCTATACGTCGTAGATTCGAATCACCAGTTCACTGGTAACTTCGACTCATCCTCACTTCCTCATCCATATAATTTGAATCCCATGAACTCAACTTCTTAACAACTCTATCTGTCCTTATTGTTCTGGGACAATCCCAGTGCCGTACGTTTGGTGGACCCCGACTAATTAACACAACCGTTTCTAATAGCTTGCTCTTCCGAGCACATATCCCATCTGAATGACCTATATATTCTTCGTATTATTTCCACCATATTATTCTTTGTCCCATCAGCTATACTCGCCCCAATACTCCACTTACTTTGGCTAACATATTTCGCAGCTACATTTCAACCATCTGCCGCCGGTAGCTGGACATTTTGGTCTTCTGCCAAAGCAGTCTCCCGCGAATTTGCCCTTCAAATTTGCTTCACATCTGTAATTCCTCTGGCGAATTTGTCCATGAACCACATGAAAAAGTTGACAATTCGCTTCCTGGTTTGCCACTAAATGCATCTTACCAACATATTCTACTCCTCCGTTTCTTTCTCTTCCCTCTGTCTCCCGTTTCCGATCTCATATTAGCATTGGAAAGATACGCCAAATGCTGCATTCTCTGGAATCATGCAAACCACCCGGTCAAAACAGAAGTATACTTACTGATATTCCCAGTAATTTCAACAGCTTCCGTTTCATCCGTACTAAATCACTCACTGGATTATTTGACAATTCGTGATTCAGAATAAACGTCGATTTGATGGTCGCTGACGTAATTTGATTTACTTTCGAATATGGATTTTTCAGATAAGGACGTTTGAACACAGTTGCTATCGGACCGATTTCCTTTTTCAAATTAATTTACCCAAATATCCGATTAGACATGTTTAAGACGCCTGACTGGCAATCACCCACAAACAAGGACTCATTCATCACATTTTTAAATCCAATTGACAGCTTTACGGACACCGAGTATCCTCAAAATTTCAACGAATTCTAATTGCTATCGATATGTCCCGGTAATTTTCCAACCGTGGTTGATGGTTTCTCATTTTATGTTGACGGAACACGTTTGATATCAGTTTTTGTAGAAAAATTGGAAGATGATTCCTTATTCTGTACGACATTCGGTGGTACTCGACGAATTATCTTCGGAGGAATCAATTTTCGATCCGAAAAATGGACCTCCGGTTAGTCCAAGCTCCATTTGACTCCAATGGGATTATAGCTGTAACCCAACTGCACATTGTTTTTATTTCGTGAAGGAAATTCCTGAGACTTGCCTAAGCCCATTCAAACCATTCAAGCCCATCCAGCACCGGGCTTCTTTTATGGTTGTCAGTTGGCCAATTTCCGAAAAATCCTCTTGGGATGTGAGCGTCGGCCTGATTACCTAGACCGTATATTTGCATGCTGGCAAAATTCTCACCAGTAACATTTGTCCAGCAGAATGCATGCAACCAGTGTCACCGCTTTTGTGGTGCATGTGTGTGTGTGAGCACGCGTATGCGGACCGATGAAATGTTCTCTGAATTGCCAGCATAACCCGTATAACATGTGACCCCAGCGAGAGTGAGTAGCATTGGATGTGTGGAATGATGTACTAGTGAGACTGGTTGAAACACTTGTTGCGAATGTCTGGCGATCAAAAAAACATAGACCAGACAGATCTTGTGTGAGAGCTTGTTTGACTTAGTAGGCCCATTCTGTACGACATTCGGTGGTAACCGACGCACTGTTTTCGGAGGAATCAACTTTTGATCCGAAAAATGGACCTCCGGTTAGTCTAAGCTCCATTTGACTCCAATGGGATTACAGCTGTAACCCAACTGTACATTGTTTTTAATTCGTGAAACACATTCTTGAGACTTGTCTAAGCCCATTCAAACCACTTTCAGCACCGGGCTAATTTTATGGTTGTCAGTTGGCCAATTGCCGAAAATTGAAACATGCTTTTACCGAAATAATCTTGAAATGAAAAGCCAGAGTTGCAACATAGCACGATTTATGTCCGGGACGATTTCGCTGCAGCTCAACATGGTGCATACTGCAGAACGATACTGTTTATATAAGTTCATGTAAAACCCCTTATGTTCGACAAATCTGGGAAAAATACAATAGTTAAGTTACGTCACCATGGTAAAGACACATTAACAAATAGCTGTTTCTGCTGACACAATGTAGGTTTCCATCGATGTATGGCAATCGCTTCGGCAAACCTCAAAAGCCTAGTATTCTTTGCCACGTAAATGACCCAAAACGCAGTGCTTCGGTCAGCTGGATGTTGCGTCATCAGAAGATGACGAGCGACGGCCGACGACGGGATCTTATGGTTTTGAACGTTGTCATTATGTCTTCGATCTGACCCTGATTGCACCACAAAACGTTGTACCCAATTTGGAATGTGTTCAACCACTCGGTTACGTAACTGCCGCTCCGTTCGACCCACCTAGGTTGCTCCACAACTACACTGAAATTGGTAAATCAGATTCGATTTGGTGTACAGAGATGGACGTTGTTTCACCGAGGGTGTGGGGATCTTAATCGTTTGTAGTCAATCGTGTCTTCTGTGCAGATACGTCGTGCTCTTTGAAATAGTGTTCGGACCAGGCCACGTTTATATTCCACAGACACAAAGCTGTCAAAGTGCAAGTATTGGCCTGTCCAAGTTTCCTTTCGGTAAACAGATCTGGCGATTGTTCCATCATTCCTTCTAGTCATATTAATGTCGAGAAAGTGCAGTGTGTCTTCAATTTCTGCCTCCATCGTAAATCGTATATTCGGATGCAGACGATTGAGTTCACCCATAATCCATGTTGTCTCTTCTAGACTTCTTTTGATGATTATAGCGTCATCAACGTATCGTTTGTAAAGTTCTGAACTTTCCAGGATTTTGCTCGCCTTTTCCTCAAGATGAGCCATAAATATATCTGCCAGAATGGGACCCAATGGACTTCCCATTGCGACACCGTCAATTTATCTGTAAGCCCGACCAAGGAACGAAAACGATACGTTTGTTGTGCACAGTAGTAGTTGTCGTTCCAGAACTGATACTGGTATACCGATTTTGAGTTGGTTTTGCTCGACATGGTCACAGATGTTGCGTATGACCTCCCGAACGGGAACATTCGTAAACAGTGATTGGACATCAAATGACGCGATGTGTTTCCCTTTCACATTAATCTGGTCCAAAAGCGTTGCTATTTCGAAACTGTCTTTGATAGTGTATCTGACCATTGATTGATGAACTGGCTCAAGCAGTTCCACCAGCCATTTCGCCAATTCGTGTTGTGGTGAATTTGCCATAGACAGTATTCGTCGAAGTGGCACTCCGGGTTTGTGTAGTTTCGGTAAACCATACAGTTGTGGAGTTTGAGTTCTTTTTGGCTTCAGATGGTGAGCGGTGCTTTCATTGATGAAGTGTCCTTCTAGTAGAAACTGTACTTCTGTCGATATCCGTTGTTCTAGTTTTTTGGGGTCATCACAGTTATCTTCGCGTACAAACTTGCTGGGATCGTCAAGATCACTTTCCATCTTCTTCTCATAGCCATTCCGATCCATCAGCACTGCTCCGGACCCCTTGTCAGGGCGTAAAATTAACAATTCAGGTCGCAGCTGTAGCTCTTTAATGGCGGATATGTGCTCAGGTGTGAGGAGTGAATTATGTCTGGGCGATGTCATCCGGTACTGTCGTTCCAAGTCAACCAGCTTTGCTTTGAACCAAGTCTCCGCATCTTTTGAAGTTGGTTTGACTATTTGTAGTTGTTTGAATAGATATTCGAATTGCGCCTGTGTCTCTATGCTGTTTATTTTACTCGGTGGTATGCATAAACGTAGACCACAGGAAAGAGCCTGTAATTGAAGTTCATTCAGTGCAACTGATGACAAATTCCTCAAAACCTTTTCTGGTTGTTTCGGGTTGCTTATGTAAGTGAGGGGAAAGGAGCGAAAGCACAACAGCTTGGAGAGTGTTAAAGTGATTGTTCAGGAGTCTGAACGACCTACCGGCATACTGAGTATTGGGGATTGGTCACGATAATTTATGCATATATCACGCCAATAAACTATGTGAGCAACCGAAAGAGTGAGGTCCTTGTAGGTCCTGTAGTGTTAAAATGAAGTTAAATGTTAAATGTTAGTCATTGGATGTGCATTTTACAGATTCAACAGAGTAGTTTAGCAATAAATGGTCGCAATGTACTGTAAAGGATTTATCACATCATTATATTTGTGTGATGCCTTTATGGCATGCCTATGTATTATTTTTCATCTAAAGGAATACCTCGAGGTTCGGACAATTTCATGCTAAAATACCATCGTGGGATGTCGTGATGCATATAACCCCTTCGAAACCAGGAAAAATGATTGGTAGTAACTACCAGTTAGGTTAGAAAGGTGTTCATTCAGAACGGAAATATAATTGTTCATTCAAAATACTTGAAGTCTGGTATAGGTTTCTTGTGCAGTGCATTGCGGAACGATATAATTTATCATTCCCAATTTACACCATTCATCCACGCAATGCTATCTAAAAGATGGAAATTCATGCACCTCTTAAAGTAGAATCATGGAGCTAACCAGGAAGTATCAAGTTAAATTAGAGGGTAATAAACGTGGATGACAATAACAGTTTCTGGTTTAGCGATCAGCCAAAGTGGAACTAATTTGTGAATGAGGGGTTAGTTTTGTTTGACGCGTCAGTTCTCTATCACGTTCAATGCAGTGATTTGACGAAGCAAACAAATTCAAATAATACATAGCCTTCACAATGATATGTAAATGGAGTTACCATTTATTGTCATGTCGTTGGTGGGAGAAAGACAGTACGAAATAGTACAATTGACTTCCCGATCGAAAGTATGAACCATTCAATTTAACCACAGAGCCACGGCAGCCTCATGCTTATTGGCTACTGGCTATTGTTCCAGTAGTAAGAACCAAAATACGACTGATATGGATTGTCACCGGAAGCAGTTTAGTGGTCAAGTATAGAATGGTCTGGCGGATGAGCACCGGGTAAGCTCACCTGATGGGCGGCAACAACCGCAAAACCAGCCGTGTGCAATTTGGACAATTTCATCCTGTCATCCATACACAGTGCCATGCTCATGCAAAATAATATGAATGCAGTTATTATGGTGGGGTTTGTGTTCTGATTCTTTTCTGTTCAATTTGTTAGTTATTTCCGTAACGGACAACGGAGATCAAATCCGTTTTGTAGAGGCTCATCGTGTTCGACGCCGGAAGACAAAATGTGGCTCAGAGTCCTCGAAAGTAGATTACAGTCATATACATGTACATTGCTCATAATAAAGACAAACAAGATATGATAATGCTTGCCGCAAATCAGTCTTTCAGCCAGGATAATCAATATATGAGGTGCACTGATTTGGCCATAACTAACCAATGCCCTTTTCAATCAACAAATCGTGCTACACAGCTCACGTCAGCGACAAAAATGTTTGTATAATCTTAGTTATCCACATTTACGCGGGTTATTTTCCAATAAAGTATTTGTCTTCCATAAATCAGTGGGCATTTTGAATCGCTTTCTGGAATTCTTCGAAGTTAGGATAACCATACGAAACGTCAATTCAAAGTCTTCAAAATCAGACGCAAAGCTGTTTACATGTCTGGAAGGTCCACATTTGGAATCACAGGGCGATTCTTCCAAAGTCAGTTCCTTGACTGAAACGGGGAAGGTTTGTCCTATCATCCAAATACAATGCCATCCTAATCATATCGAGATTCATGATGACTTTATCTACTGCATCGTGCGTGTATCCTCGAGTCAAGCAGTCAGTATCCGAGGCACCTATGTTAAACTCAAGGGCATATTCAAATTCAGGTTTTCAAAGCATTGCTAGTGACGAAGAAGACTGGTCTATTGCAAAATACCTCTGGACATATACACATGGAATCCACTCTCAACTTCATCCACTTTCAAAGTCATATTTGCTTGAACATGTTTATTACCAAGTTCTGTGAGTAGGAATTGATGCGGTTTTTATTAATCCGATCGAATCTCTTACTGGTCAAACTATTCTAGGTAACAATAATCGTTTTTGCTTATCAGCTAACCTACATGATTTGTCATCTATGCATTTCCTCATGTAAAATACAGCATTTACCGTGAGAGATATATTCCAAATAAGATGTATAAAGTGAGAGAGAATTGATCCGCTTGTCTTTTGTTCATCATTTTTAAATGACTGATATTCAAATTTCTGTTATCATTTTTCTCAAGCTTACATTTAAAAATAGCCAATAACTGTTTGAAAAGCAGATAATTGAGGATGAGGCGCAAATTTCATCAATCTACACACTGTGTGAAATTGTTTTCTTCGAATTCGGCATACATTCAAATGGTCCGAGCCTTATCCGGATTTGAACAATTTGCTAGCATGACCTCAGCTTTGGTTGAAATAGACTTGAAATAGTTACTGAGAAGTGTGTGTTTCAATCTCGAGGTCTCTATTCACGATCATTCAATTTATTTTCTCCATAAGCCTTTCACCAGTTGCATCGCTTCAATATTTCTCTTTGCCTTGTTCACATTTTTCCGTTTGATTTATATTCTAACACGTTATGGCTATGAGGAAACTGTGGTTTGAGCGTTTATTTACCTGAAAGTGTTTTTAAAATTGACACAAAACTCGTCATCATTATTGCAATGGTAGGTAATCTTAAATTATAACCAAAACCAGCTTCTCAACTCGTATAACAGGACCGTTGAGAAATTTAGATCCCGAATATGTTGAGGATAATTTGGAACCAATGAAATTCTTCCAGTTTATTATATTTCAGTCTGAACTTATGTCGTGGATTTGGCATGCTGTAGACCGAAAATTCGTCCAAAAGATTTCCAGAAGTACGCTGTTGAATTTTTGTTTAATAAGGTTCATCATGCATGAGTGTCTGGTTAAAATCTCGATCAAAATACGATCACCATTCATTTAAAACTGGATATGGAACTAACCTGGTCAACTTCAACAGTTTGAGAAACATCTTTCTTATTTAGCTAGAAGAAACAACACTAAACAAAACCCACTGGTCTGAGGCGATTAGATTCTTCAAGTCACACATGTTATGAAATCACGTGAAGGAAGTAATTTGAGCTGGAACGTCAAATGGTCGACCTCCGAATTTCGAAGTAGTATTACAATCAAACTTCCAGTTCCAACCATCCACATTTATATAGAAGTGGTATGATATAATTCGACTCTATCTCAATTACTCAATCAATTATTGATAATCGGGAGTGCCCATTATTACTGAGTCCATACAGTTAGTGTCACCAATGTTTAGTCTAGACAGTCCTGGATGGTTATAAATTGTATTCCTTCCAATGCGTACGAAGACACATAGCTTTTTAGGCATTTACTCACTTGGAGATATCATATATCAGTAACCCAGAACAGAGTGATCCACGTCCGCACTTTGCCGCACTGGACATCACTAATTCGAGATGCCTTTTGCAGCGAGTTCATGTATATATTGGTAAGTTTTCACTCAGTTAGATGTACTGCTTGCGACTACAGAAAGTCTTGAATACTAGAGTACTATTTTTATCGTGTTTCATCTTAGCAGACGTCTTTGTTCACACTCACTACGTGGATAATCAGTCAATATCCTCCTGACATTTTGGCATAAGCCTGCATCTTATTGATAGGTAGTTAGGCTTCAGCCCGGGTAGTGTTGACTTATCTATCTAGCTATGCAACGATAAAATTGACTCAGAATGAACACGTGAACTTTCCATGAACGTGCCTGCAAATCCGCCTTATACTGATTTGGCCTCTTGAACGCTAAGCATTCAAAATGTGATTCGCACATGGATTCTCGAAATAATCACGCTACAGAAAAGACTTTTGAATCCCTAATTTATCAGAAATCAACATCTTGTAAACGTCTTCACACACTATTCGGTCTTTCTTACAACAATATATAACTCAAACCTAAATAGCGTGACCAATCATGTGTTTGTATGTCATGGAAGTCATTACATTAATTTCTTTTCTTTAAACGAGTTTAATTTTTCTTTTTATCAGAGAACAGGTTTGAAATAATCCAGGGTCATGCATCAACAGTAGCTTCACACTGTTTCATCGAATTTTCACTAGAGACAACTGACATTGTTTTGGCAATACCAACGATTCTGTGTTCTATTATAGTTTGGGTCTACCCCACCAAGGGCACCTACAAGTCTACTTTGCCGGCCTGACCAAAAACACAAACGCAAGCCATTACGATTATTGAAGTAACCTAACTGGAAGCTGGATGGTTTTGCTGAAACTAAATGATGAACGCGTGAAGAAGGAAATAAACCCCTGGGCATAGCAAGGTCGGGGAAATATTTCATCATTTTCAGGAGGCTCAGTAGTGCATGCGTGCAATAACTCTGTATGTTCACAAAAGATGTTCATCGGTTAGTCTGTAGCCTGCAGGATTACAAGCCTCTCAGTCTTTATGCTGAATGAAAATATTTCTTCCGTCGGTGTACTCACGTGTCTGTGTGTGTGTGTTAGTAAGTGTGTGTGATTAAGCACTCACTGTGAAAGACAAGGACACGGAAAATGTAAGAATTCCTCGGTTCATCGATTTTAGTTGCGCAAATCCTTGAACGATTACTTCATTCTATAGTCTGTGTATTCGAAATGTCGTATCGTGAAGTTATTGAAAAACATCGACGTGATCGTTAGTTGTGACTACCCAGCTAAAAGACAGAAACAACAGTAGGAGTTCCGTTTAGGTAGCCGAGAATTTCAGTAGATTTGGATTCTATGGAATGCCAGAATACAAACACATTTCTGCATGGATAAATTTCAGGTGATGAACATTTTCATCAGAATTGTTTCCAAATGAAATCAGCAAGTATAAAGTTAGGTTTGTTATTGTTATATCAAGTGCATGTCCACATCTTCATTAGAAAAACCGAACACACTGCTTTTGTCTATTCGAATCTAGCAACCATACAGATTGGTGCTTCATCTTTGTCTTCTGGACTGGCTGTTGATTTTTTGCTGTTGCCCTGCTGATCCGATTGAGGTACAGTATATCCTATCACACAAACCTTTCATGTATATTACCAAGTATTGTGTGCTGGTAACAAGCCTGCCTTTATACCAACCATGAACAGGGATGTTATTCGCAAAGCAAGTAGCCGGGATTGGAGTTCCGTTTTGGTGCGTGTACCTTTCATTTGCAACACTGAACACAACATTATACAGGAAGTGATATGCAGTGAGTAATCAAAAGATATCAGTAAGGTTGTTCTCAATAGTATACTTATGAACCACACAATGTTCACTTTGAAATCACCATGATTAACCCACAAAGGCACTCCGCGTGCAGCTGTTTTACCCCGTTTGTTTTAAATCACTTGCGATATGCACAAAACGCACACACAGTATTTCCAATGGAACTCCAACTGATAGCAGCGCACTCGTGTAACTCACCGATGGTAAGCATGTGGTTACAAATACTAGTTCAAGGTGAATATGCACATGGTGACAATACATCTTATACCCCTTGCGTTGCACAATAATCGGATTTCTAGTCGGACATTTTTGCACTGTTAACGTAAATGAAAGGGAAGCAAGAAGAACAGCATAAAGGTTGTTTCATCAATTAACTTGCAGGGGAAAAAGTTTCCTCACTGAATGACTTGACAGATATGAATCCTCGGTCTGAACATTTTATTGTGTGTGGATACCACGCATTTTCCGATTTCCTACCCAAAGTTTTGCTCTGTAGCATATGAATGCAACCTTGCTTTTCTCACGGACCGTACATGTGAGGCAAACAAACGTCTAGTGTTACCTCCCTGTTATCTCTGTAGCGACCAGATAATTGACGCAATGTAATTGTCTTTGTTCTCAAGTGTATCAGTCAACGATGATAAACCCTCCAAAACGTCTAATAAATTGCCATTTACTTGAAAGAACAACATTTTAGCTGTGTGGTAACAAAGTCAATCCTGGCAGAAACCCATATCCTTCTAAAACCTTTGATGAGCAGTTTACAGAAATTAGGAGATTACGACATGAATTGCATGTTAGGCGAATGTGTTGGAAGCAGCCCCAACAAACCTCAAGTCGATGAAAGGCCCTGGAAGATTCCAACAGCACAGAGATTGGGTGTACTCATGATCACAGTGATTACACAATTGGTTGGGAAAAACAGACTGTTGTGGAAGAGAACAACGTTGTCCATCCAATTGTGAGGTGTTGTGAGTATCAGGTGATCGACGGTGTCCGAATCCCTGCGTTTTGCTTCAGAACCAGTAGTGAAACATTTGTACGATTCAACGAACTGTGGCACTCACCTAAGTCAATCCGAATTCAACGTGAAACATTTATCCCATTTCATTCAAGCCAATGGAAAGTATAACTATATTCTCTTATACTGTCAACACTTCGGATTTTGATGTAACGTGCCCCACTGAACAGAACAACCAATGACGTTAGAGAGAGTCACTGGGCCATTCCGTGTAAGTAGGTGGACTATACCTCTTGACTCCATTTAGGTATCAGAATGAAGGCAGATTTAATATTTAAAAAAATCCGTAATTTTGATGCTCAACATTCTCGATGTTGTCAGTACAGTCGTGATCACTTTTACTACCATAGCAGAACTAACAGGTTTCGTTCGTGCGAATTTTCCTATTGGGAGTGATAAATACATGTTTCCAGAGCGCAGCTAACTACTGCACATTCTAGATTTTCACTGAGTTTTTCGATCAGCATAAACAGGAACTCACGAAAATCTTGACGAAATTGCATTTCTTATGCCCTCATTGTTTTCTATTATGGTATTGAGTATCAACAGACTAGAGTTTGTTGCACTTCTCCGGAAGCTCGTCACGCACAAAACCAACAGAAAATATTCTTAATGGTTTGACCGAGAAATGGTTTTAAAACTTTTGGGCCGATGGCCCTAAAAATACGTGATGTGTAAACTCTAGATGATGAACAACTTTTTCAGAGTTGTTTCCAATTGAGGTGAAAAGGCCATTGTTCAAATCCTGTGTATGACAGGGAGTATAAATAAACTCAAGTAGAAGCGAAGCTCGAGTCTGGTGCTTCCGAATGAAGGGTTGGCCGGAAAGATGAAATCCAAATGACAATCAACCAAGCAAAGTACCACTTATCCTCACGTACATCCCGCAGGTAGTTGTGAGTAATACACAAAATTCAATTAGTCATGCCCACCAAAAAAAAAACCATCGGAATAGCGTGCTCAAGATTTTCGCTTTTACCAGCAAATCGTTCTGTCATAAAACACACAGGTTTTACCGTGCTGTGCTGTCGTCTTCAATTTCTCATAAAGGGGCTGAAATGATGAGATTTGAGAGCACAAGTCACGAGCGACGACGTACATAGCAGAACGCGAATGCGTATACGATCACATAAATCAAGGAGAATATGCTACTGACTTAACAGTTACACGGGAGAATTAAACAAGTAGAACAAGAGAGATTCATCAAATGGCAAAGCAATTAGGTAAAAACGAATAATTTATTCAAGTGCAGTGTTTAAGTGTATGCGAAAGAAAAGTGAAGTTGGTATCATAAGGAGGTTTCTCAAGTCATTGAGTTTTATCTACTCTCCTTTGGACATGACTTGAAGCAGACAAGGTTTGAAATTTTGTATGGAATCATTCTAGGTGGAAAGTCCCGGAATACAGATAAATTGCATGAATGGGAGCGACAAATGGCGTCTGTGTGTAACGGATGAGTATGAACCTGACATTTGTTGTTGGTTAGAGATTTAATAAGACTTAGTATGCTGACCAATTAGTAAGGTTAAAAGTGCACCTATCATAGATGAAGTATGACTTCTAATTACCAAGCCACGGTGTAGTGCGCTAAGTTCCAGGTTCCGAAATAGGAGGATAATTACAGGGAAAGTGAAATAGTATGAGAAGAACACATTGGAAGTTGAATTTGGAATTCACTCGCTGAAATGACCGAAACTGTCTGAGAAGATAGACACCTCAGTTTTCCACCACCGAAGTAACGGAAACATAAACTATTGGAATAAAGGAGCGAGAATTCGTGAACTAACATTCAAGGTGCTTGGAGACATTAGTTTTTAAACCCTCTCGGCTTGGAAGATTCTCTAAACGAGATAGACTTTCAAGAAGTAGGCCAGGAATTTCCTGACAAGAACAATATCGTCAGCTTGTTTGAACGCCTCCAGTAAGGAAAATACACAAGGGTTACCGATTTCAGTGGAATAAAGAAGAGGAAGAAAACAGAACCATGGAATAATCCATAATTGTTTGAATTGGTCTCAGAAAACTAGTATCCTTTCCTGGATTTCTGCACTGCGTGGTGAAAAATCTAGTGGGAGCGACTAGTTGACTCGACAATAAACAGTATGAACATAACCCGCACTCTTTTCCCACTGTCCCTGTTTTATTATGAGTGTTTCGTGCCTCTTTTTTTCGGAAAAAAACAATACAGTGGATGTTTTACTTGCATCTTGGTATGAATGACCTTCAGCCCTTTTCAACATGGAAGTTTGCATCAACTTTCTCCCTTGATTTGCAAGCAGTTGAGAATAAATTTATTGCTTTGTGCAATACTGATCCACGGAAGGTCATGTTTGGGGATAACATTGTATTTCTCCAATCAGTTAAATTGTACTTGAATGAAGTCTAGTCCCTTTTGGGGCTGTCATATGCATGATCTACCGACAGCTCTGTGTTCGTTATGGTTAGAGAGCCACTTAATTATTTGTCAGGGACCTTGGGAAGCTTCAAGATTTTCAAGATTTAGGAAGGGATCTGTGTGCCGTATCAGAGGCTGAAGAATATTCATGAAGTACACAACGGACAGATCGGACGGGTCTGTATTAGGATGGGGTAATGTGGTGTTTTGAGGAATCTTCACTATCAACTGTGGACCTCCTTGGTCTGCGGGCAAACTAACAATGACGGAAGGTGTGTTCGAAGAAAACAAGAAATGAGTTTCTCGCTGCGTTAAGTGCTTCTAGTAAAAGACTGCTAGATGAGCGCGTCTTTCTGTGTTAGTTGCGTCGTGCAGTTTACCAGAGGGTTCACTCGACAAAGCTGACATGGGTTGCGCAAGCTAGAATTCTACTGTACCCAAGAATTTCAGGGGATAGCTCGTGAATAATTAGAAAAATGTCAGATTGGGAAAATGATTCTAAGTCTTCAATGGGTGAATGTGAAAGAGGACGGTCACAAGAAGCCAGTATTATAGTAGATTTGGGTTGGTACACAATGTCGTCATCCGTGCCTGATTTAGTTTTTCTGACTACGACGAAGCTTTGTGACGTGCCTTAGGAATTTGCAATTCTCAGTTCTTGAAGATTTAGCGTCAAACGACATATTCTAGCGTTTTATCTGTCTCGATTGGTGCAAGTTTTGTTTGATTTGGTTTGATTTTTCATTTCTTTCTTCCATGTCATTGACTGATCATCCTCAATCATTTTCCAACAGTTACTCGCCTCCCCAATATTGCGTGCCGAGGAATACTGTCAGGGGACATGCGCACATCGGTGTTCCAATACCGATAATCTTCTCATACTCTTCAACCGTAGTGGCCATGTCTCCTAACCTTAGATAAGTGCGGGCGTATACCCGACACGTTTCTGAGCCGGTAGTCGAACGTCTTCTGTAGTGTGGTTTCTGGTTCGAGAATGAACCAACTGAACTGATTATCAGTTTGAACAAGGTGATGCGATGACAGCCGTGGATAATAGAACTTTTAATCGAGTTTCAAGCGAAAGTCACGGTTGGCGTCACTGGTGCTGAAAATCACACCGGTGACAATACCACTATATGGGTTCACGAAAGCTGAGGAAACGATGCGGTTTTTCGTAGAACCTGGGAAACAAGGGGCTTCAGGATGACTATGAGCTATCAAAACACCACTGAGAAAATTGGAGCAAAGGAAAATCAGACAATGAAGATATTATTCATGGCGCGCCGAGGAATCCTGTCAGGTGACATGCGCACATCGGTGTTCCAATGCCGATAATATACTCATATTCTCCACCCGTAGTAGCCATGTCTCTTAACCACAGATAAGTACCGCTGCAACGTACATCCAGACCTTGATTGATGACCAGATTTCTTATCAAACGCACAGATGACTCAGATTGGCAAATGCCAGGCGAAATTTCTGTATACACAATGACACCTGAACCGATATCTGTTCTCCCAGTAAACACCAGCTGCCCAGAAAACAACTTATCAACCAAGTCTATGGTTCTCCAGATACTGAATGGTTTAGCGGACCAACCCAATCCTTCAACAGCATCTTACAAATCTCATACCGATCAATGTTACGCAGTTATTCATGTTGCTCATGAACGCTTGCAACTTACCTGGATCTTCATAAAGGAGAACGATATCACTCGCATATTCAACGTCAAAGACCTTTGAACTATGGAAAAGTTTGATTCCATTATCATCACCTGACAAAAGTTCTGTATCTGGGACTGTATCAATCACGAAGGTAAAGAGAAAGGGAGAGAGGGGTGACCCCGATGCACACTACTTCTCGTGGTGAACTCGGGTGAAGGAGAACCGTAAACCCTAACTCGAACTAGGCTGTGCACATAAAGGAGCTTCATGGTGGAACCGAATTTCTCTGATACACACTCAAACAAGACGCAACGTCAGAGGATTATATGGTAAACTGAGTCTGAGGTCTCTTAAGGATCAAAAAAGGAGTGGTAGTTGACATATAAAATGTGTGCCTGTGTTCTAAAATGTGTCGAAGAGTAAATATATGATCAACACAACCGAGATCAAGTCCAAACCCATCTTGATGCTCTCTAGGGCCCTGTTCTCGAGTGTTCTCGAGTGGCGCAATCACAGATTATTTCCAACTCTTTGGAAATTGTTCGCTGTGACCTACCAAATCGAGGAGTTTTGTCAACTCCAATAACAATTTTGAGCCATCATCCTTGAAATTAGACGGGTGCAACTATTCCGGTCCAGCAGAAGTTGGTAAATATACCTTTGATCAACGGGAAAAAGCATCAGTAGTAGTATTTACCGAAGAAGTATCCACAAAAGGCTGCCAATACCCGCTACCACGCCTCGCGGAGTACTGGCGTACCTTGAGAGGGAGCTGCTGTTAGTCCTTAGCTGTGCTTTCGAAGTGGGCAGGCAGTCGTGATACTCTAACGGAATCGGTGAAGCCCAGTCAGACTACTCCACATAGCCAGTGTTTCCGCGCTCACCTAGATTGCTTTGCTTGACGGACAGCATCTCTCAAACTTAAATGAATTATACTGCACTTTAACAAAATGAGATCGCCAGATATCTCTAACCTCAATCCGGGAATGTGCATTCCACCAGAAACCTTAGAACATTTTAAAACAAGCTGTTGCATATCCTATGAATCGGGTGAAGAATTTAGGCGAGTGACATCAATGTGCTATTCACGAACAAGTTTAAAACCAAAAAGTGGAGGTCCTGAATCAGAAACAAAAAGCAAGTGAGAACTTGTGCCTAGTAATACATGGAATAGTCACACTGGTAGGATTAATTTTATCGATTGGATAAACGCTATTTATAGCTTTAGGTGAAATGATGGATTCTACACTCTCAGTGTCAACAATGAACGTGTGTTGCCTACCCGATTGCGTATGCATTTCCTGGTAGTATATGGAACCTTCTCTGACAAGAGGGTTAATGTAAATGTCGAAAACCTAGTAGGAAGTAAAGAAGTGTCAGATGATGCTGAGGGGATCGTCTGTCGATATGGTGGGCGAATTCTACAGGCACTATCAATGTGACCAAACTTACCACAGGCTCGTCGACGCGGACGTGTGAAACAACGACGTAACTGACCATATGAAACACACTGGTCTAAATCGAAACCTTTATGGTTAGATTTCGAACGAATCGATCGCTCGAGTGGGGCTGATTGCCACGACAACTCATCGGCTTGGTAAAATGAGGCATATTTTGAGTGTGCTGAACCACTTGATTTTCGGAAGAATTAAACAGTGTGGACTCCGAAAAAGCATTTAATTCCCGATTGTTTTCACGAATTCGGCTAACTTGATGAAGGGTCTGATCAGTTGCAAGCAACAGCCTCTGTTCCAAACAGGAAGGTTGATTCCTACAATCAAGCGATTGCACAGTTGATGTTCCCATGTCGGATCTTAGTCGCACTTCGCTGCCTGTGTCTCCAGCTGAAGAATGAATTCACGAACGGATCGGTTTTCAAGTTTGGTGAGACTGTTTTATTTGGCTCTCTGAGCAGCAGTGAAATTGATTGACTTGAAATGCCATAAAATGATGATTCTCAACTTGACGTGTGGTGGACTGATGGAAAGATCCGGAGAAGACGACGTTCTCATGGGAGTGTATGCATTTCTGCAAATGGAATGAACGAAAAACACTGTTTTCTTCGCATCATCCAAATGGTTTTGGGCCAAATACGAAATATTTAAACATTCCACTTAGTCGCCAACCGGTTTGGATGTAGAACTTACATCAAGAGTTTCCATTTCAGATGCAATTGTGGTTTGAATCCTCTGCGCGACCCTGAATGTGAAATCGAATGGATTGAATAGTCTGAACCCCGCACACAACCACTGCGAAGTGAGAATATCAAGAAGACGTAGAAAGTAGCTCAATTTTTCATCTGTGCGGTATCATGTACGGTACCATTATGTACTACAACAGAGAGATTACAGTGAAATAAAATAGAATGTGTCAATTTTGAATTTTACAATAATTCTGCTTGGAGGCACTCTCTTTGATATCGTCAAGTAGTGGCCGACGAGGATTTTCGTTTTTGATGTATTTTCGACCACCGTGGAGAGGTAGAGTAGAATTCACATAGACAACCGTGTGAGCATTGGCAACAGACGGGGATCAAAATGATCAACAGTTTAGAGTTGATCCGTACCAGCGGTAACCAAGAGCAATATGTTCGATCTGAGTGCAAAGCTGTGAAGAAGCAGCAGTGTGCCAGGTTACTTGGTGGCGCTTATTGTGTCAGAAAATTGTACTCGTTAGGAATAGTCCATGGTCTGTACATAGTTGAATGAGTCGGTAACCGAATAACTTCACGAACGTATCGGTGTTTAATTCTTGTGAGACAGTTTTATTTGGCTCTCTCAGCAGCAGTGACATTGGCTTACACGAAATGCCATAAAATGATGATTCATAGCTTGTGAGCAAAGTGTTAACACTGAAATTGGGTCTTTTATGTGTTTCGAGGACACAATGTACATCCATTTGGGATATTTTGAAGAGTTCTAGGTAATGCAGACTGTTGCTCCGTTTGACGAGGTGTGCGTATGCTGAAATCAGCTAATTGAAACGAAGGCCTAGGTTGGAGAATCGATTCTCTTTTTCCTTGTCCCATATTTGCTACCGTTACCAAGAGTTAGAAGTTCGCGGTCACGAATCGTTGTAGCCCCTCATATCTATTCAGAATTGGGATGTGAGAGAGTTGAAGAGCAGGGAAATAATAATAGTTTCCCGAAAGGACAATGGAGGTCTTTGGGCTCATCGTACTTGGCGACTATCCATAAGACACAACGGACTTTTCATTGGGAACTCTGACCCAGAAATTAGTTGGGCGCTAAACCAACACGGGAAAACAACAGATACATCCGTCAAGGAACTTCTCCTGGTCGGTCGCGTGAATTCTGATTGTGCAATTATTTTTTCTTGGCTTAGTTGACGCTTTTCTATCGATCCACTTTTTGAATTCAGTCCTTAGCCCCATGCATCCAATGGAGAAAGCGAAACGTGGACGGGATACCATTGTTTGATCGAGGGGTGCCAGGTTTAAGTGGGCCAAAGCTGTTCAATGATGTGCGATGATCTCTCACCGTCGATATAAAACCGGGGTACGCTACTCCTACGTCCATCTAATGGAGATTTTTTAGATCGGTCAACTGTTTCTCTCCTTGTTCATTCACTGGAGTGTCTTCTCCCTGGGCACAGTGGATCGAATCCGATGTTGCCCATCAACTGGTTTTGAGACAGGACTTCGTCCGGCCTCTATCCATTGACCTGTCGGTAACGATTACATCTCTGGCCTAATGAGTCCATTCCGAATAGCTCATTGGATTATGGGGACACGGTACAAGGTGCATCCTCGTCCTGTCGTATAGACATAACGGAATAGTTATAACATCTGCACCAAGAAAAATCGATATTCTATTTGACATTTTTTTCGAATCTGGGTCATTGTCAACAGACAGCTTCTTTCCATTACCATACAGCGCGAAGGTTTTGGAACTGTCGGCACGTTTTCGCCTATCCTGAAACGAGGACAAATTTAACGCTCAATGTCATCTGACCCGAAGGAACAAATTGGGTTCCCTCCCACTCAGATAGGTGAACGAGAATAACAGCTGAACCGTTTATTGTACGGGCCACGATATGGTCATGATCCTCATTCATCGTATGCAAACTGTGATTTTTGTAATAAGCATACAACAGATCTGAAAGCAGAATAGTCTTCTCTCTAGAGTTAGTGTTATACTTCGGAACAGAAATACATTTCATTTCAAGTGAACTCCTCAAAAGTGATGATGAGAATTTGTGGCAGAAAATTGTGTCTGTCAGTCGATTCAATCCGTTAGTCACTGAAACATCAATATGATACACTTCCTCATCTATACCTGCAAGTGGTGAAACCCAATAACACAATAAATAATACAATTTCCCTCAATGAACTTCAAATCAAATACATTGTGGAACCATGTTGGTCTCATGCGGCAACGGTGTACTGATGATTATCATTCACATATTACGTTGTCGTGGAGAGAACGGTAAAATGCACCCTACCAATGAAAAGCTGAAGGGTGAGGGATGAAATATCATGACAGAAAAAAGATAAGTTTCATTTGAATTTGATCAATGACAGTATTTCCCCATGCAAGGGTTTAAAAAAGTGAGTGACTCATTTGGCTTTGTATGCTAAACGAAAGCCGCGTGCTTCACATGGTACTGCATCATGGAGAACTCAACTACACATTAATAATCACAAAACCTCTCTTCCGATTTCCAGTATAAATATATATTCTCAAGTCATAAAAGAGAGAAAGACAGAGAGAGAGATAGAGTTTCTTGTGATAACAACAATATACAAGCTGATAGGATGTGTTGAAATCGCTCCCATCCGAAACCACCTTATCCAAAATGGCAAGAACGCCCAGGATGTGACAGAGCACGATAATTTTATTCCAGAACTGATTTGTATCCATGTAAATGCAAAACATTTAAAAGACAGGTTAGAATTTGATCAATCCCAGTGGGCTTAACTGTATTCGTCCGCGGCAATCTTTATCGGTTGAGGATCCTAAACGCGAGTGTAGCTACGGAAATATACTTGGCCATATCAAGTGTGATGCTTACTAAATCATCACATCTGTCCTCCTTCAGGTGCTCTTCGGTATTGGCATCTCTAATCGCACTGATCTCCGAACTGGGGCTGGTGGCTTTGGCTCGGCCGCTATAGCCGTCGTTTTGGTTGGAGGAATAAATGGATCCCTGTCATTAACACGGTCACCATCTGGATCCTCGGTCGTCTCAGCAGTGTGATCGGCCACGTTGGCGGTCGCCATTTGAAATGGATTTGACTGATGTGGCGCCGGTGCAACGATTCATCATCCATCTACGTAATCTGGACAATCGATTGAGCAAGTTATCTGGAGATGATTCCGCAAGTTGGTCGAAGTTCGTTGCCATGGAGTTATGTGATGTTGCCGGAATCAAGACATGTCAGCGATGACCGTAGTTATCAGGACCCAAAACAAAACGGCTGAAATCTCCCTGGTGGTCATGTTCACTGCGTCTCAGTATTGCAACAGGAAACTGTCCAGGAATACCTCCCATTCGGGCAACCATCTGGGAATCGCTGATTACAGCACACTTTTCACGGAGCGCACCAAGATTTCTGATGCATCGTTAGAGCATATGTGGCGTGGCGCTGTACACAAATGGCAACATCCAATTTTCTCAAGCTGATTTTCAGCTCCGTCTCACAGAACTACGATCCATTTTCGGTGACCAGTACCTGACGAGTTGCTTCTCGGCTGAGGCGCTTCCGTAAAACCTGGATTACGAACGAGCTGTTTGGCCAACTGGTCAGGAACACTTGTGGACATCTGAAATAGGAGTCCGTGAACCCCTTGATTTCGGACCACGGGTTCATTGCCAAAGTGCAAATGTCCGCATACAATTCCGGCCACCGACAAATCTGTCAAGCCAGTGACTTCATTCTATTCACATCCAAATGGCCTAAACACAGTTTAACCAAACCCGACTTGTGAAATGGAAATGGAATTCAAGTTGCTCACCTCAACGAGGGACATCATCGGGTTGGATATCTAATGCCACTCACGGTACGAAAAACAGAAGAAAATTCCGCTTCAGTCCGGGTCGCCACCCTTTTCTGATTGCCGGAGTCACCGAAGAGTAGCATCGTTTTGTCTGCTACCTCAATTTTGAAGGGAACATGAGAGCGGTCGCAGTAATGATATGGTATTTGTTCCGCGAATCGTGAGATTCGTGGCTAGAAATCCGTCTTCATGACGGTTTAGCCTCCTCGATGCAGGACGTCGTAGCTTTAGGCAGCTCAGGTAACGCTTCGTCGTTGAGTCACGGAAGCCGTGGAATTGAAGGCGGCTTTATCGACATTACATGAGAGCTGATCAGCTTGGCGGTCGGTGACAACTGTAAACTTCAGTCCAAATAGGTACTGTTTTATTCAGTGTCCCGCCAGTGAAACGATCAAAGCTCTCTTCTACTTATGAGAATAACTTCTCTCTGAAACACTGAGAAAACGCTAGATGCAGATCATTCGACATTCACCTGTTACAGAACTGCTCCTCTTTCCACTTTGGACACGTCAGTGGTCCGTGTCGTCCGCTCAGAGGGCGCGAATGGGGTTAGTATCGGTCAGTCAACGATATTTCGAATAAGACAACACTGCTTGTTCTACTGCTCTGCATCCGATGACTGGGCCAAGAAAATAGGTTTGACTCGTGTCAAAAAGTTGGGATATAATCTGAAGTAGCACTGCGGGCATCCAAGAATTGATCATAATTTCGCCTGACTTTTCGGTGACTGGATGACAATCACTAATTTAAAACTAATTCGATCGGGTCGATATTCGTTTGAATTGAAAGGAAAGCCCAGGAAATCTGGTTTGGTAAAACCGAATTTGCGCTTTTCCGATACGTTTCATTCCCCGAATCTCTTCAGCAGCTGTCACAATCTGCAGTATTGTTCATTCTTTGCGGATTCAAATATAAGCATAACATCCTGATATATTATCACCCCATTGATAACACGGATCACCTCGTCTATTATGACCTGAAATATCCTGGATGACACGTGCATACCGAACGACAAGGAATTGTATTGGAGCATGCTCCATGGATTGTTCATGGTTGGTTATAGTTGATATTCCGCGTGCAGCGGAATTTCAGAACATACATCAGCCAGATCACTTTTTGAGATACACTTGCTGCCGAGCATGCATTTCTGTCAGTTCTGCGGTTCCACCGTAGTTGCCGCGCGTCTTTTTGAATGTGGATTCAAGAACAGTCGATGATCACTGCAAATTGGAAATGTCTGTCCAACATTTAGCATCGCCACCAAAATCAGAGTCACCCAAGTGGATGAAGACACACTCAGTGCTTCAGGAGCTCCGCATCACCACCCACTCCCAAGTTCGCGGGCTCAACTGCCATGCCGCATTCGGTATTGGATGCCTTTCGAATGGTTGCCTATTGCTCCAATGTACGCGGGGCCTTCAAACGTAAAATCAACGGACTGCCTACGAATATCGGGAAGCTTATCAGGATATATTCACTTTCCAAACGAACCATCATGTAGTCGCGCGCAACAGTGGAATTCGACGATCAGAAACACCGTGAATGCGCACATCAGTGTGTTGTATGAGTACACTGGGCAGAATCAAGTCAAAAAATGATTTCCGAATAATGGACTAGCAGCTCCCGATATCCAACATCATTTTCCGGATATTGAGAGGTTGCATTCATGACAGCGCATTTGGACTGGTGGCATGCCTTGCAAATACGACTATTCTTACCACAAAAACAACATCCTGCATGACGGAAGCGGTAGGTGGAACGTAGGTGGAGTTCGGTGCACGGGAAGCAACGATTTATTTGTACTGGTTTGTGTTAGGGAATTGCCTCTTCGGCTTGCTTAGGTTGAGGCGTTAGTGTGAAACGGGCTGGTTGACGAGAGCAAACCTACTGGTAGTTCACCACGGACTGTTCAGCCGTTGCATCAGATACGTCATCAATTTTTTCGCACGTTGACCGAGCCTGGGAGGACGTGAGGTAGGGCTTCAGCAGTGGCTTTATTTGCAACCTCGGTGACGTATATCGGCAGTTAGGCCTTTCCACCATTGGATCTCCAACTGATCATCAAAGTCACAAGTGGCATCCTGTGTTTTTATTGTCGGGACGAAATTACGAAACTTCTATTGGGACCACAGTCTAGGGAATAGAATTTGGCACTGTCTGTGCCCGCAAACTGACCAGAATTTCCTGGCTATATAGCACAGCCTCCAGGTCACTGAACAGATTTCCAGTACAAGCTCTCGCGGATGCAATTTGTTTCATCAGCAAATACAATTACCGGCCCTCAGCAGTCAACAGGGTTCCAGTTTGGTTCTCCTTCTTCACATCTTTGTGCATGACGCCACATGATTAAGAGTAGAGACAGCATAAGTTAGCAATATGTCAGTTGTGGTAACGAGCATTACAACGATGGATAACTGTCTTTGATGTGCATGTTTTTTCGGTCACATTTCTCATTATCGCGTGTGCAGTCGCACCACGTCAGCCTTTTCACCACTGTTTACCAAATCGAACACACACAGACATATGCAGTGAGGCAGGCACATAATTACCGGCAATGTATGTGCCAGTAGGGAGGCGAGTGTGTGGACTTTCGCCAGCTAAAGATAAAACGAATATATGAAGAACAACGGGAAATTCGTTCAAGGTATTTGAATGACATTAGCATTATATATCTCTTCGTCGCAATTTCAGTGACGGTAAAATAAACCGCAAAATAAGGAAATTGAACGTTAGCATTTATTTGATCCCCGATGAGGTGATGATGCTGACGTTTTAGCCGCATTACGAGTGAGCAATTACAACGTAGACGACTGCCTGAAAACAACTCATAGCTGCATCGGTCAAGACGACATGTTCACTCCATCGTCGGTGAACTCAAACAAACCTGGACAGAAACCCACTTGTCATATATAAACGATGGCCGAAAAACGCAAGTTGCAGGACTACGCAGACGAAACCTACCGTGAACTAACTGCCGAACTAGAGAAGCTGATAAACCATGATGTCAGTTAAGATCAACATCGGTAAGTCGGTTCCCGTATAGTCTACGTTCATGATTTTGAAGTACCCGCTTCCGTTACTTCATCAATTTTTGTTTGTTAGGCAAAAAATTAGTATTACTAACAACATTAGATATATCATTGCTCTGAGGTATTCAACCTTCGAATATAACTTTACATGTCAAATACTTCTTACTACTCACACTGATTTTGAATCACAATTTATTTGAGAAACATGAGTTTTCTGTCACTGCACTTGGGCTTTCGAAAGAACGAGCTGCCTACATGCAGCCTGAAGTGAGTAAAGTCTAACTGTTGCGCAATTTTCTGTCACTGTTTACATAGCTCCTCTGAGACACTTGACGATTTTCAAGTTCGGCGTCATTTGAAAGGGTCCAAAACATTCATAGATAGCAGTCTTACTTTACGAATCTTCAAAGAAGCATGAGGTATGGTTCTTCTTTAGTAGGTGTTGATGCGATTCAAATCGTTGAGAGAGTTAGCTCGCGTTGCTCAGGTTCTGTTTCCACTCCTAGAGTGAACTCGGCAGGTGTGCACTTCTAATGAATCCTAACATGTGTGGAACAGCGATGCTGTATTGTTATTGGTGAGTTGAGTGTGGATACTGAATGAAGAGTCATTTCACAAAACAATACTGTAGGTCATCTGTTCGGGTCACAATAGATAATATGAAGGAATTCTTGATAAGTACAAGTCGAACATATTGATAGATGATCGGTGTTAGGGACGTCACTTCGTACATAATTCCCAAGATCTACACACACCGCGTACGTACTGCCGAGGACAGGCTCGGGCCTTTTTGGCTCATCCTCTCGTAGGAGCTAGCAGCGTAAAAATAAAATGAAGAGAATACAAGAGCAAAAAGCGGCAGGTGGTAGGATACTGCAAAAATTGGAAATCCACTGTTTGCACTGATGCTGATAGAAGCTTCAGTCGCGAAACGTCCGCTTTTTCGAACAAAATGTTGAACGCCCAGGAATCCTCTAGAAGATTCTAGTTCCTTGCATATTGGTTTGTTGCAATTCATCGCAAAATCCTGGTTCGCATCTCCTACTGTTGAAACAAAATCAAGGAATTATCGGAATTCAAATGAAAATTTAGAGTTTTGAGTAATTCCATGCTCCGACTGGAATGTTGGACTCTACACAAACTTGTTAGTCCCCATAATCTTACCACTTGATGACTATTACATACAAAGTCTTTTCGGTTAATTTCCTCTCCGTGAGCATGACAACTTCAACAAATTTACTATTTCGTAAATGGCGCTGATCCACGAACATGTGAGAATATGAATCTCAAACAGCAAAATAAGTGTCATAAATTTACCGGCATACTCTCACCATTTTTGAAAGCAATGACTGTCCTCTACAATTTCAATGAAAGAGTCAAAAACAGTCTTTCACAATGCATCCTGGACAGTTGCCTTGCATCTGTAAACGGGTATACTGCGGTCAGTGTGATTTTTTCATTATCAGTGAAGCAACTGTTGAGACCGAGGTAAGACTGAGGTCAGTATTAAGGGATAGGAACCAACAATAAGGAGATGGGGAATAAATTGTTTCACCAACGTGGGACTAAACTGGTAAGACATTCACGCTGTTCGAACACAGTTTCGGTTTATGCTCTGGAATGGCAAGGGCCTCAGCATATCTGAATAATCTGGTGATTGTAATGTTGCACATGAATTGACGCTAGTTTTCAGAATTTACATACTGTTTCTGTTCAGTTATATGAGGCCCAATTGATGGTTTGATTGCATTTGATTTCGTAGACGTCATCATTTGTGTGAACTTGCCATCCGTCATCTTTTGAGGTCATACCGGAATTTGATCATTTATTTGGTGACGTTTTTTTCTCCCATTTCTGTCTATGCAAACTGGTGAACATGCCCATGTGAGTTAATAGATGAATTTGGGTTGGTTTCGAGGAGAGAGCAGCTCTTTCACTGACGGTGTTGGTGTCCGACGGGTTAAGAATATGTTAACCATATTGGTTGCGTCGCTTATGTGTTTGATGGCAGATTTCATGCGCTTGGTGATTAGTTGGATGATTTCGTCACCTTTGAATGGTAAATGTTGGAAAACTGCAAAATTCTGAGCACCTTGGCGGCAACCGCTCAGAAGCGTAATTTTCTGTGCGGGAATCGTGCCTGTTCGACTTCTGCTCGCGGCGCTGGACTTCTCGGTGGCAAAAAACAATTCGATTATTCTATTATATAGGATTCGGTTTGTTCGTGGCAATAATAACGTCTGTGAATTATATATATCAAGAAAGGGCACGTCATTGTTTTCTACCCAGCGACGAATCATTTCCATATCTCAGTGGCTGCTGGTTAAGCGATCAAATAAACCAACTTTTTGGCTGTTTTCAGTTTTCACTTTGTTCAACTGGTTACCTCGCAGTTCTCTACTTTCATTTCGGCTGCTACTTTCTAATATCATCGCGCAAGGGGCAAAAATAAGGGAGCACAAAATGAAAACGAGCCTAAATTCCAAAGTAAACAAAGAAAACCATGAAGATAAAGCGAGTCCGAATACAACTATGCCATTGAGTGGGACACCAAGCAATATCATCTAATGTCCCCAACTATTTGGTAGACGGGTCACGTGTCTAACACGTCCTGTCTGGCCAAGCCCACTGGTCAATGTTTCCTTGCCTTTTTGCCATGTCGTGGATTGACCATCTCGACCTACTTTCGAAGCAATACTCGCCTCAGAGAACAGCATACGCCGAAAAAGTCTGTCGTTGGGCATGTGTACCATATGTTGCAGCCACTTCAATCTGTTTAAAATCAATACTCGATCCAAAAGTTTACCTCTGATTCCAAACACTGGTGAAGTTAGACTTAAGTAAATGGCAGTTGCTCAGAAAAACCGAGCCTAAAATGTCGAATCTGAAGAACTCTGGTGTCGAAAAGTTCTTGAATAAAGATCCTACTTGGCTGGAGCACAACATCTAGCTTTGCCTACGTTATAAAACATAATCCACTTCCTAACGTTGAATTCGAGCTAACACGAAAACACTCAAATCAGAAATTCAAAATGTTACAGAACGTTCCAACGTGCATTGCTTTGATAGAAGAAAGTTCTCACAGTGCGAATTCAATTGGTGAAGAACACTGTATATATGTAACTATTACCATAAGGTGATTGCAGTTAAGAAAACAGTTTGACAAGTCGAAGGTGAGAATTTTCATTTTTCCTGTTTTCTAATTCCCGACTTCCGAAGTTTAATAAAGGAACTGCTGAGAATAATCAACGAGAGACCATAAATCAGCATTGAACTTCCTATGAGTAACACGATTGTTTTCTGATTGACGCAGGTTTGTGCTGCCCATCCTGGCTGCATTAGTTATTACAATTTCAGATTATCTTATCTCCCTTCACTTACATGTATTCATGCGAACCGCTAAATCACTGCATCGAGATCTTGCTAACTATGCCTGTACATGACTCCAGGGTTGTCATTTTCAAAAAAATAAACTTTCATACCGCTTCCTAATTCAGAAACTAATAAAATTGTATGATGGCACGGCGTTTATTATTTTCAGATAAACAAGTCTTTGGTAAAACCGGAATGACAAAAACCTAAACTGATGTCTCCTAGCCTGAGCATACGCTGGGATGGAATTCGTTGTCCATCAAAATGTAGTCATGTTTATAGAAAGTAACCTTTCTTCTGCATTTGAACCACGCCATTTCCATCCATGAGATTTTTTTTTCTGAAACACAGTTTAGTAGCTCAGTGACTGGATTTTTCGATTCACTCCGTAGTAGTAGCTTCCATCGTGTTCTTGCGTTCCCGACTGGTCATTTGACGTTTTCCGTAAAATCGTCCAAACAGACAATATAAACGGTTATAGTGGTGACTTTATTAAGCTTGTGCTGGTCGTCACTGAAAATGCTCAACTTCGCCGTCTTTTTTGGCGATGATGGTTCTAGGATTCCGTAGTGATCAACAGTGTAGTTGCCGTTCGAGGTATCAGTTTTGAACATCCCGGTTTTACCTGTCCCTCGAATGCTGTGCCTAATTATCTATGTGCGGCGAGGTAATATCAGTACAATTTGTTTTGATTCAGTATTAGTGAGTTGGGACGTTCAGTTATTTCGTTAGTGAAACGTTGCTAATAAAAGTTGCTCACACAGTGTCTAGTTCTGACCAAGTTGGTGCCAACAATAAACATGACCGTACATAGTCTTCAGGAACGCATTAATGAAAATCATTACGGTGGGTCAGTAAGATTTGATCTGAATGGGCATGGAATCATGATGATCACTTGTACTCTAATGTGGTTGAAGAGGTTTCAGCCTGTAGGTCACATATGAGATAGAAAGTGGTTGTATAGATGGGCCATCAGAGGTACAGAAGAATCTTGAGTGATTACTTCAGGTTTTATATCTAAATGCCGAGAAATGAATGTGAGCATTCATCCAGAAGATACTTATATTGACAGTAACAGCGGCGCAATGCTACAACACTTGGCTAATATTGGACACAAGATCAGTTCCATGACAGCTTTCAAACCAATCCTGGTGACTCTCGAATGATTACTGGTTGCAAATGAAACAATAACAACTGCAACATTGAGACCATCTTTATTTCATTTTTCAGCCAGATGAGTATTTTTGAAATATGAAACGAGAATGTGTTGGACGTAATAAGTTTAACAAATACGTGTGCAGCGTTGGAAATTCGTCACACATGATTTCGAGTGAGAAACGAAGCAGACATGCAGAAAATATCGGACTCGGTCAGAAGGGAAGACATGTGGCAGAAACAAAACCGAATTCGAGCACGCAGGTTTCACATGAAAATTCCTTCCCCTGACAAGCAATGACATTGAGCATCGCTCGCCTGTTATGCGTATTCTACATTTTGTCTTTTCATACAAAAAAATACAACAAATGATTCCGAAATTGGCTCAAGACGGAAGAGGTATTATTTTACTGGAGATGGCATGATTTCAACCCCGGGTCGTGAGGTCACAAGTCAACTAAGAAGACACTTTGAACAACGCCACACTTAAAATGAGACTGGTGATTGATAGAAAACACAATGCTTTTTACAATGACTGTTCAATCAACTAGTTTGGATGAAGCTGTAAAAGTACAATAACTATAATAAGTACAACATAAAACTGCGGTTCGCGTTTCCACCGGTCTTCCACTGATCAATCCCACACGTTTCCTTATTCCATCAGCCAATTCTTACACCCAACGATTAGCAATATTGCATGTTAGTGGACAATTATGTGCATCACGAGTACACATGTAAATCTAGAGACGAATTGGCACCATATTCGGCGAAACTGTTGTGCAATAAAAATTTGACGCTCATCTTGGATAGTATGGACTCGAAATCCCGAATTTCCAAACTACCAGCAAGACTCTAGTGATGTACCGTTGGACAGAGTAGTAAAACAATTTTGATACCCAATCAGCTGGCCAAATACTGCATGTCATAACATATTGAGGTAATAAGTAAGCAAAATGAAATAAATAAATAGCAATTCTTTTTACTTCTTATTTGTTATACATCATCAATCCGATGGTTAACTAGGACGATCACCTAATCATAAAGGCAGCTAATGCAATGACTGACCAATAAAGTAAATAAGATATGCTCCATGAAGAATAAATAAAAGGATGAAATCATTTCCCATCCAGTATATGGAATAAATAATACCACGAACAATTAGCACACCTTGTCAGCAATCTGTCTACGCAGGAGTTGAACTTAGAAGTTGCAGTGAAGCAGATTTGGTAACCAGTCGATCTCAATCGCCTGTTCTCCATATTCCAAGTCAGAACGATGTTATTACGCTGCTGAAAAACAAGTTTTGTTCATCTCTCGACTGTTTCTCATTTTAAAAATGAAAGGCAGAATATCCGTGCATTCCAGTTCTCAGTGTGGGATAGGTGACGTAGGTCGAACAACAGGAAGGCCATCTCGACGCATGAAGGCGTATCATCCGAGTTGGTTAAACAAGATACCAGTGAAAATCGGTCAAATGACACTTACCATCTATTCGATAGAATCGGATTATACGATCAATACTAAGGAGGGACCAAGAGAGATTAGGCTGATGAGAATCGATGTTTGTAAGGAATGAATAATAGTATCTGATGATTTAAAGCACACAGCTTTAAGAAGTCCAATTTCTGAAAGGTTTGTTTACTGTCTGATGGGCAAATTCGACTTGCATTTATAGGGGATTGGAGGTGATTCGGAAGAACCCCTTCGTCATATCGGGGCATCCATTCCCTATTTCGTCTCAAAGTTACCCAATAATGAAACCATTTTTTCTTTGCTCTTGAAAACCATAATTTTGACGATATCAAAGTGGCAATTCCAAAATGTCAATCTACACTCAGAAATTATTCGAAATCTGGATAGATATGGTTTGATTCTATTCTGAACAGGACTAATCTCAAAAGATACGTGTGTGGGATATGCCACACGTTTTCCTGCATGAGGCTCTTCCTATTTGAAAGTATTAGTAGACTATAGTCATGTGTTCGTACATGATTGTAAGTAATTGACCGATGAGTGCTAGTATGAACTCACAAAGCTGTGTATTCTGAATACAGGTTGCATTTGTGTTGGTGCAATTATTCTTCATGCAAACATGGAGCAATATTCAGTAAAGCTCAGTTCAGTTCAGTTCAGCTTTCCTCAGCTTGATTTAGTTTAGTTCAGTTTGTTTCAAACACCTATAATTCACGAAGTGGTTATGGTAGTTCTCGTTTCTATCTCACAACTGGAATCTCAACTGGAAATCAAACAACCAATGGTACAAGAAATATAAGGAGATAACTACGAATAATTCTATCGAGTAGATAAATAATGCATTTACAAAAGCGCTACTCGAATGCAATAAACCCCTATGTGGGACCACACCAAGGAAGTTTAACACAATACACATGGCCTTCCCATACCTTTCTTTCATATCATGTCATGGACTGGCCAATTTCATTGATCTCTTCTACCGACTACCTCCCTTAGCGAAAGTAGTGCTCCAAGTTGTCCAATCCGGTGATATGTAGGACACAAGTCCCAAACACATTGGCCTTATGAGCTTTACTGTTTCATCTAGTGGTTTGTTCTGTGCACCCAATACACTGCACCAATCCTCAGTAATACAAAAACAATATTCACGCTGCATTCTAGACCAGTGCCTGAATTACCAATGGACTCCTTGAATTGATTTCTCCGAATTTATTATCACACTGGATGAACCTGTCCGCAACGATATTTTCGGCAAATTAAATGGATGATGTTATATGCTTACCACATAAGCCCAAAAAAAGACCGATTATGTAGAGACATCTACGAGGAGTGTTGTCTTTTTTCAACCGACGAGAAATAAATCTGACGGTATAATATAGAAACATGGGAAGCATACACTGAAATACCAATGGGGAAATACCAGACTGCGAATAACTGAACTGTTGAATTTCATTCGACACATTTTCCAGATAACAATGCCTATATGTATAGACCCATAAATTATTTCTTAATCCGAGATATTTCCTATGGTTCACATATGTAAGAGGAGTACGTTTAATAGTGGAGTTGTCTCCGATAAAAAGTGATCTCACCGTGGAATGAATGCAATGTTGACAGTCGTGATTGTTTACCAGAAGACCAGACCGCTCGAGACTGTTTGTACATGTGAAATATGTTCATGAAACTGAAAAAAAATTAGACTACTGAGAGATAGACTGAATCAAAACAACGTCATTGGCTTACTTGACTAGACAAGCTGAGTGATTACCGCTAAGTGACTGATGTAAATGTTCAATAGGCCTTGTGAAAGAACAGCTCCTAGGGGACACTATCATTGCGTGATATATTATTAAATATATCAAATATACCGCGAAGCATGTTTGGAAACGTGTATCCGATGTCCTGTTCTTTTGGAGAATATCTGATATGGTGGGAGGCATTAGCTCGGAGTTAACTAGGTCTGGAACCGTGTCTCCATTTGAAGCTGTCGAGCATTTCTGGTTGTCAAAGTGGTCGACATCTGAACAAGCTTAACTTGGTGATTCGGATCAGCTCGGATGGGAGTGGGAAGGCGCAGTGGTAACACACACGCCTTCGAGATGGGAGGGCCCGGGTTCAAACCCTGGGTGTGGCGGAGGATATGCACCACTGATGAGCTCTAACAAGAGCGAAACTCGAGTCTGGTGCTTCCGAGTGCAGGTTGGTCGGATGACCTGAGGTTTGCGCGTGACACGTGGAGTCCAAAAGGACAGTCGATCAAACAAAAATTATTGTTCTATTTGACTGGTGATAAGCAATTGCTTTGTGAGTGAGATAGGCAGCAAAATTTCACAAACGTTTTTATTCAGTTTATTGCCGACGATGACACAAGAAACTGAGAGGGTTATGACAATACTAGATGGAGTTCAATTTCGTGAGCTGGCAACGCAGTGATCTCATGTCCCAACAGTGGATATGAATGACAGAAGCCTATACGAACAGACTTTTCAGCTCATCTGTTGGAAGGTGTACTACACTCATTCGACCACAGTTGACGCTCCAGTGAACGCTCATTGTTATTCGGACTTGCTTTCCGGGGTAGGCCAGTTCGGTTTCTGTGACCAAAGAAGATGCAAGCATTTCGTAGTCTTCCTTGAGGAACAATTGTGCGTTGGTAACAAAGAGCATCTGCCACGGCAACATGACTAACTGTGATCTATAAAGCACACAGCTCATTTTTCGTTTATACAGTATGCAGGTCAGATGCCACAAGAATTCGTTTGCCCTGTTCACCACACAACCCATCAACTGCGCCGGTACATATAAGCACACAAACGAAAGAATTACATGGGCCTGAAGGCATATCCAACCCTATTTGGTCATCAAAAGATGAACAATAGGCAGGACATGGAAGACGGAGAGCTACTTACTCAAACCGGGAAGATAAACGGTTCGAAAACCACCCGTTTGCCACGGACAATACATCTACATTTTATTTGGCACGCCAACGCTTCTATTGCTACTCAGGAACACTATTTCTTTTCACATTAGTGCGTTTGACTAGTTGATTCGCATTTGAGCTAGTCCAACAAATGCCTCACTTTATTCAACCATAGTTTAAATGAATTATATGTGAAATTCTAGCAGCTTTCCTACTCAGATTATTTTCGTATTTCCGTGTATCGATGACTGGGACAATTGGGACATCCGGTTGCGCACGATACAGTAAACTGACTACGGATTTACAACAGAGATGGATTACAGGTACATAATTCAGTGTTTAACCGTGTTTTATTTAATTCCTGCTTTCTGAACTGTGACAACGAAGAAAGGTCTCGATCATAGACGTTTCTGTATTGTTAATTGCTGCTCATTTACCTTATAATTCAAATTCAATTTGAATTATTTCTCACTTATTTACTCTTATCACCCTTGTGTTTTGTCGATTCACGTGTGCGTCGGATGTTTTGCGCCTCTTCCATAATCATGCCCTTCTTTATTCATGTATTTTGTGTCACTTGTACTCATCACTCCAGCTCAGGTTTGTTAATACACCAAAAATAGCTTCCATTCTTGTGATTTTCCATTCTTGTGAGTTTGTCTTCCTGATCCAATACGCCCGCTTCGATGAAGCGACCTTTCTAGCCCACATGAAACAGAGCTCTCGATAAAGAAAAGATAAAGGAAAGATCAAAATATGCATGTGACCTGAATGATTTCATTCAATATCGGTTTTCCCCGGTGAAAATAAAACTGAAAATGAAGTCAAATATTTGCTTTATGCGATAATCGTGTAGATTTTTAAATGTGAATGAATGTCTATCTGGTGAGGACTCAATAAAAATAAAATTTATATCTGAATGACATTTTGTTTTTTAAGTGGTGAAAAAAAATGCACAAAATTGTTCACGCCATCTACGACGAGATTCCTCACAGGAATACACATCAGTAGGCAGAATATCAAAAAGTCAGCGTCATCAATACCATTTCCTTCAGAATATAATGGACAAATAAACCGTAAGTACTTGAGTAGATAAATGGGTAGGTTAACAGTTTCAACATTTTCAGAGGTAATGTGGCAGTGGCATCCTCTGTGTACAGAAACATCGACATCCTATATTTTTGGAATTTCCGTGTTGATAAAGATATTCGGGGTATTCATTTGTATGATCCGATAATTGGCTGTCGCATAGCCCACTAATTATTGCCCTTCATTATCCGAGTTCTACAGTGAGGACCAGAACACACTGTGGTAGATTTGCTCAATAATCCCAGGATGTCCTCGAACTCCCTGTTTCATGTAACTAATCAAATAGAAAAAATGGTACTTGAAGATCAATAACAATTTGCTTCTTTCTGATGACACTTATCCTCCTGTTTCCTGGCAACAAACCCTTTTCTATCGGCAAGATACACTAAACTGCGACCGGTGGCGCAGAGCTTTTACTAGACACCTCGGTGGTCAGAGGTTGGGTCGTGGTAGGCGGAAATCCATTGTGACTCAGCTGGTGACCACATCTGACATATTGGGACCTTATGCGGTCCCCCACCTCAAGCATAAGAGTCTGGTTTCCGATTATCTCTAATAGTGCAGTGGGCTTTTGTGGCCATGGCACCTTATATCACTTACACTGCATTCATGAATAAGCTCGTATTTCCCTCAAAGTTAGCCCAAACATTTCCCGATAAAATGAATCCAATGAACTCCGCATTGCGACTGCGTCAACTTGTCTGTAGGCTCGGCCAAGGGAAGAATAAGATACGACTGTTGAGCATGATAGTATTTGTCGTTCCTGAAATGAGACTGGTATACTGATGTTGAGTTGGTTTTGCTCTCCATGGTCGCATATGATACGTATGGCCTCCATAAAGGGGAAGTTCTTGAACAGTGATTGGACATCAAATGAAGCCGTGTGTATCCCTTTCACAATGATCTGGCCCAAAGATCTCTACTATTCCGAAACTTTCTTTGATAGTGTCTCTGGCCAATAAATCATGAACTGGCCCAAGCAATTTCAACACCCATTTCGCCAATTCGTGCTGTGATGAATTTGTCATCTATAGTATTTGTCTAAGTGAAACTTCCGTTTCGTGTAGTTTCGGTGGACCGTACAGTTGTGGATTAAGAGTTCCATTAAGCTTCAGATTTTGAGCTGTGGTCTCATTGATAAAATGTCCTTCTAGTAGAAAGTGTGCTTCTGCCGATACCTCTTGTTCTCGTTCATCAGGTTCATCGCAGTTATCTTGGCGCACAATCTTGCTGGCATAGACAAGAACGGTCTCCATTTTCTCATATTCACTCCAATGAGTCAGCACTGGTCCGGAATCATTGTTAGGGTGTAACATTACCAAGACCGTTTGCAAATGTAGATTTTCCATGATGGATATGCACTCAGATGTGATGAGTGACTGATGTATGGACGATGTTACCAGCTACTGTGGTTCCAAGTCAACCAGCTCTGGTTGGAACCAAGACGAGTAAAATCCAAGAAAGCACAGAGCTTTATAAAAGATACGTTGTTGATATTCCTATCATCACAAAAGTCTAGAATAGAGGACGTGGATTTTGGATGAACTCAGTCTTCTGCATCCAAGTATACGAACTACGATGTGCGCACATGTGGACAATACACCCCACTTCTTTGAGATTATTATGACTAGGAGGGATGACGGAAAAATCGCCAAATCTGATCTCACAGAAAAGAAATTTGGACAAGTCTATACTTGCACACTGACAGCTTTAAGCCTGTGGAATATAAATGTAGCCTGGTCCGAATACCATTTCGGAGACCAGGACGAAATTGGGCGGAAACATGATTGATAGCGAACTACAACAGCTGAAAAAGGCGTCGACCGAAAACGCTCATCCCGATACGTTTATCAAAAGGCACAGCAGGCCTATAGTTACCAGATAAACGACTTGTTCAGTAGAGAAATCACTAGTCATTCGCTGTATTCCAATCACATGTGTTGATGTCTATCGCCTGCTCAAATGGCGTCTTGGTTCAGCGATTCCTAGAACATAAAATGCAACTGACCCAATAACTGTTCATCGAACGATTGGTATCCCCAAAAACTCGGTGAAAATAACGTCCACCTCTGTTCATCAAATTTTTCTGATCAACGAATTTGCGGAGAAATCCACAAGGGTGGAACAGAACGACCGTTGTTCAACCGGGGATTTGAACAGATTCGAAATCGGGCACATCGTCTTGCGATATACTCAGGGTCAGATCAGAAGCATATTCACAACGTTCGAAATCAAAATTTCTGGTCGTCTGCCATCGCTCGTCATCTTCAGATGACGCAACATCCAGCTCGCCGAAACACTGCGTTTCGGGTCATATACGTGATAAGGAATGCAAGGCTATGGAGGTTTGCCGAAGCCGTAGCCATACATCGATGAAAACCCATATTGTGTCATCAGAAACAGCTGTTTGGTAATGTGTTTCTACCATGATGGCAATTGTAATTCCCCCTATATTTGTCACACAGTACTGTTTTACATTAACTTATTTGAACTGTATCGTTCAGCATTATATACCATGTTGAGATGCAGCGAGATCGTTGCTGCCAGCAAAGCAGATCTTTCGCGGTGTATGCAACCAGTGTCTGGATTGGGACCGTCAGTCCGATCAACTTGAGTGAGACAGGTGGACGGAATTGCCAAAGAACGTACAATCTATTACTCTCAATCGCGTCAATAGATGTCTGGTAACTAAACACCTACTAAATGGGACAGTAGAGCTGCACATCTTTAGTGCCGCATCAGGAACTGGTTATGGTCCAGTTGGGTATTTGCGGCTCCAATCTGACTTTGGACCTATTTGCCTTTTCATAGTGGGAAAACCCCCATGAATTGGTTGCGGCTGTTCTTGGAACACTGTTTTGAACGACATAGCTCACGAGTTACAAATGCAAATAGATCGTCTTGTTTCATGGAGGGATTGCGCCATTGTTTTGCAGTGAATTATTAATGTCAGTGCCATCCGTTTCCATTCGTTGTGGCCACTGGAATTGCTCTCATATGAAACCGTCCATCTCACCGTGAGTGGCGATATGTTCCAGCTGATGAGAATCCTGCGGATGTTTCATCGGGGAACTGTTGCCTGAAATTCAGTATCAAATAATTTCTCTTTGTCATATCCGTACTGATACGTTCTGACAAACTCACCAGCTCTTCGACTGTTCCACTGTTTGTCCTCGTCAAATTTCGGCGATTGAGGCGTGACTGTTGCCTATTGAACTGCCCCATTTTCCACTATGGTTCTCGGACCGATTAGGCGAAAACGGCCTTTGAGACTGGACCACGAATACCTCAAACTTGGTTACACAAACCGGGATCAACAAGCAAAATCAGTTCGTGTTGGTCTTAAAACAACTGTTTGATCGTTCTCCGCCTCTAAACAAAAGTAATAGTTCGTTCTCTGTGGCTGGTAGGCACCGTATTTACCGTCACAGCAGATGCTCAAAAACGCCACCAACTTGAGCCAGGCGAATCGTCAGCCGTCGAATCATATTATGTTAAATTGCCTCCAGCATTGATGTTGGAATCGCACCACATACAGATTCGTTCGGATTTTCCAAAGCATCCAGGTTTTCCGTCTTGAGTTCGTGAAAATTCAACTCAACATAACTGCCCAGGAAATATGCCGTTGGATTTATATCCAGAGATCTTTGAAACCAAGGTACAGGTCCCTTTCGTCCGATCCTGTGCAAACGGAACTTCCAGTCGAGCCATTGAGCATAGTCCGTAGAAAACATAGTTTTGTAGACAGATCAAGCTTTGTTCATTTGCTTCACGCACTAACTTATCCGAATGCCTATCCGAAAGCCCGATATCGAATTGACTGTTGCAGGTGAACCTACATGCAATTGGTCGCCATCTAACTCCAATTTTCCTAATGATCTTCCAACTCCACGTACGACTGAACTACGTCATTAACTGAGTCAAGTCTGCGAAACGCTTGATTTCATAAATTTTCCCATAACCGGCTACTCCACTAGTCAGCTAAATGTTGTCCGATTTATTTGACGTCAGCTTCGATTTTGCTGGCCTCATTACTTTCATTCTGTGGTTGCATATCTGGTTAATTTACCCAACCCTCAGTTGGTATTACTGAATTTCCTTTTCTAAGGAACACATCATTTGGTTTCAGAATCTGATTGACCAGACTGAGTTTGTTTTGTTATTAGTTGAACTATTGCGTGCAAAAATGACCTCAGAGGTCAAACCTAGACTGTATTTGCATTAGCAAAGTAAAAAGTCTTTGATCGTTCAAGGGATTCGTAGTGGCCTCGATAGAGTTGAGGAAAAGACCGTTGTCTGGCCACTATATTTACCTGAACTGACCTTTCTGTTTCTGTCGACCTCTTTATCAAATCCGACTGTACTCGGTTGCGTTTCGCTTTCTGATTCGTCGTTGCGATCGTTTGCATTCCGTGTGTTACTCGTATCGGTACTGTTTGGGTTCTACGCCGAATAGAATACATTGCACCATCTTCCCCTTGGCATGCATATTCTCTATTCATTCAACAGACAGGATTACGTTGGAAATTCGATGTGAGACCGGAATAAAGACACGTTGATAAGCCTCGTTCAAGCGTCTCCCGAAGATGATGTTTAACTTTTTAGGTCATTTAGGGGTATATTGTGCGGCGCAGTCAGTGATTATGCTCCCATGTTGCATCTGCCGCTCAATCTGCTAATCCTAATACGAATACGAAACAATAAGTTGAAAGTTATACTCGACAGACAGAAAATGAACGCAACCAGTGGTACCAGGTTTGTGGCTGGTGAACGAGATAAACATCCAAGTGATCGATCACGATCTGCATTGTGCAAGCACGGAAGCGAGATGTTCATTACAATGCAAACCATTGGAGAAGCGGTTATCATCTCGTGGTTATTTCACACGAGAATCAGTCACATTAATTCCTACGGAATTCATGCATAGAAAATGAAGTGAGTAGATTTTATCGGAGTATTCATACACCAGTATCTATCTGGTCGAGAGAAACCAGGCGATGTCAATTTACATGTGTCTTGATGGATTGGTACGAAATTCAGTTCCATAGGAATCACTATCGAAACATAGGATCGCTCGTTTGGCAAGAGCACATGAAACCAACACATTTGTGCAATCGTGTACCGAATTTCTTTTCACACATTCACACAGCTTGAAATGGAACAGAATGGAACAGAAGCATCAAAATACAATTGGGAACGTCAGCCATGATTCACAGCTTTCACCCACTCAGCTCGTTTTTTCAAGTACGTTGATGAAAATAACTCAGAAGAACAAACATTTCCGAGCGGTTTGGTCTTCTGGTAAATACTCACAAATGTCTAGATTGCATTCTTTCCACTGTGGGATTACGTTTTTTAGAATACAGCACCACTGTTGAATCTACTCCTCTTACACGTTTAAACATGTGAGTTATCACGGTTTTAGAGAACTTGCATCCGATCTTTACATACAGGCATTGCTGTCTGGAAAGTTCATCGATTGGCATTTCAAATTTCTGAAGTCCAACAGTTCGTTGCTTCGCAATCTGTTATTTCTTCATTCATACATAAGTGTATGTTTTCCATGTTTCCATATTGTTCTGCCGTATTTATTTCCGTCTGTTGAAATGAGACTACATCACTCTTGGTAGAAGTCTGTACAAAATCAATCTTGTTTCTGGGCGTATGCGATAAGCATATAGGATCATCCATTTCATTTGTCAGAAATATCATTGCGGACTGTGCAAGGATGGAGTATTATCTGAGCCGTCAACACTTTTTGAAGTACGAAGACTTTCTTCATAAAATGGTTGCTAACGTTTCGAAATCCTGGTACGTTGTGAAGGACAGTTGATCATCTAGAATAATCTCCGTTCAAATATAAGGTTACCTATCCACAGCGAACACTGAGAAAATGGGTCAATTACAAGATCTGTTTACAAGGACACTATCTACATTGCACTGAAATTGTTCCAGAGAAGTACAAGATAAGCACAGTGCAAACAATGTTTCTCGGGCTAGAGAAGATTTGGACGACGGAGCTACTGGAGGGAGAAATCAATCGAATTATTGAAACGCTGATGTCAACTGCGTATCCAGCATAATTCCTGGCAACCTATTATCAACTCAAGCTGATAAAGGAATGTATTCCACTGTGCTTGGAAAAAAATTATAAATAGCTCACAAATGAGACGTTATGATCAACCAAATCAGCAAACGTTTGAAGCCAACTTCCAGAAAATCAACTACATTGCCGAACCGGTAATTATGTTCACGTTATTTCCCGGTCACACGTTACACATTCAAATGTGGCTTCAGAAAGAAACTCAAAACGATTGTGTCATCGATCGATGAAAGATCACTGACTGCCACAAATTGTTTGGAGACAAGACGTTACGTCAATGCCAGTCAGACAGTCGTAGTGATTTTCCTACTGGAAAAACTAGAAAACCATTTCTTTATTGAACAACGCGACACCATCACTTGATCCACTGAAGTATATAAAGCAATAAATTTGATTCAATCAACATGATTACTCATTCCGCTGTCGCAACAAATCTCGCATGAACCAGGTTATGTATGCTCGCGCAGCGCAAGTGGAGATCAGCTTTTTGACTGCTGTCATTATATTCACCGATATTCGAACTTGTCTATCAGTTTGACGCGAGCATCGTAATTGATTGGTGATAGTGGTAAAGGTGATGTGATTGTGGTGATGCTTCATGCGACAGACGCGCCCAGAAAGCTGTCCAACCGGAGAAGACAGGCAAGTTACAAAACAATTCTACTACGTCTATGGAATGCGAGTAATGATCGTCATACGTTTTTCCCAATTTATAGTTTCAAAAGGTGAGCCTTCAGTGAGAGATATGCACATGTTCATTATTTTCTTGCTATGACATGTTAGAAGATAAATTAGAAGAACGTTGTTCATGTGTGAAATTGAACTTGAAGTGATGGTAACCAGTGTTGTACTGACCTGTTTGTTTTGGTTTATGTTGATATTTGAACAATATTTTCCTGCAACTAATGAATATTCATCTGATTTGGCAAATACGGTTGAGTTAGGACTCTCGATTGAGACATCAGAACACTCGGTATCAAAACAACTAGTTGTCAGTGTTTCCTCTGTGATAAAATATTACAGGTTTTGCACACTGGATGATAGAAAAGCAGAAAGATAGTCGGTAATCTTGATTGCAGCAATTGACTAATTCGTGTCCACACAGTAGCAGTGTTGTCAGTGTCACGACAGATATTGTGTTGATAACTATCAGTTACGTGCGGCTTGTGATTTCGTCACATTGTTTTGTGTGTTGCTTCTGAGTACATAATGTGGTGTTGTTTTGTGCAGATCGAGACTCAATCGGCAGTGGCCGAGACCTGGCCTTTGGCATTTCTGGTTGCTCTTACTTTGACAGTTTATATGGAAAGAGAGGCTCCATTATTATTGATCGAATGATTCGATTCCAAGGAAGAGATGGTAATTGTCGTTTGTCCGCTCTTCACTTGTATTTTGTTTAACCGACTTGGGTGATACGCCTTTATGTGTCAAGACGATCTTCCTGTTGTTCAACTTACGTCACCTGCCCCACACTGAGAGCTGGAAATGTACGGATATTCTGCCTTTCATTCGTAAAATGGGAAATAGTCGAGAAGTGAACAAAACATGGATTCTGGCAGCGTAATTCATCGTTCTGACTTGGAATATGGCTAACACGCGATTGAGATCGATTGCTTACCACATCTGCTTCACTGCCACCTTGAAATTGAATTCATGAATAGACAGATTGCTTTTCGACAGCTTGATGACAAGGTGTGCTATCGTAATTCTTCGTACTATTGTTGATGAAGCAATCGGAGTGTATATTTGGAATGAGGAATGATTTCACCCTTCTACGTTTTCTTTATAGGACATACCTTAATTACATTAGTGGTCAATCACTATAGAAGTTGCCTTTTCTGTCTCAATAATACGAATCTGTGGTAGCGTGTGCATGGACTTGATACAATTTCCTTATGAATAAGTGAACGTCCTAGTGAGCCATCGGATTGATGTGAATGTAATGCGTCCGAGAAAAGCAAACAATATGTGAATTATATTTCCAACGTGATTTGATACATTTACAGACCAAATTGAATTCACTTATTAGGTTGAAAGAATCCATCCAGTTACCAAATCCTAAATCCTATTCATGTCAACATATTATCTATTGGGAAGGGATACGTTTGATTCCCGTTTTAGACATGAGCACATTGCTACATCATGTGATAGAAACGTGATGAAATGAAAGTATCCAATCTAGCCCATTGGAGGTCATAATATTTTGGCTGCATGTTTTCATTGATCACACAAATGCGTCCAACAGGAGGGTCTACTCACTCAAGGTATCTTCCCTACCAGTAAATGTCTTTCGAAGAAACTATCAAAAATAGAAGAATGAGAAAACCCAGTAGATTGATAGGAGATAAAACAAAGATTCATTCTACTCATGTACAAACAACATCCAGCTTCAATTTCACGGAGCCTGATCGCATTATAAAATAGAAGTTAAAATGCTATCCTTCTTAGGACCAAAATTGGGAGATATTTGTATGGCCCAATTAGAGAACGGTATTATCTCTGAATAACTGAAACAGCTGCAAATGTAAGGGTTTATTGTGTTCTAGACTCATCATCAACATGAGCAACATCTACGTAAGGGATTTGGTCGGGTCGATTTTTTGACCTGATTCAATTAGGTATTTTGCAATTGAAAGAGGCCGAAGCTCTGACGTCATTCTGTGTGGCCGTATTGCGCGGTGTCATCGATTTTGCCAACCATTCGGGTATGTTCTCCGACGCCGGTTGAGCCAAGCAGCTATCCGTTCTGCCTGCGGATGCGTCACCGTAGCTGTAAGTTAACTGGTAGAAAACATGTGAGACACTGGGATCGGCAAGACTGTCTGAATGACGTTTGAACTCTGACCTGTTGGTAATCAGTAACTAAAGTAGTTGCACCACAGTCTACGAGTGTCATATGGCTGACTTACTGTATACATATGTTTCAATGAAGAGGTGGTCACGTCCGAATATTAAAACGATAGAAACTTGCTTCTTGTTGATTGTATTTGATGTGTATGATCGGTGAAAACTTACAACGTTTTCTGCCTAATTGCACGTGTTCATCAGTCTTTTCGACTATGCACGGACCACGCGTCCGTCACTTTGATGCTTCGCATGAAAATGACGCGACAACCCGATTATCGCTTCCCGCGACTATTGAGATGGAGAACACGGTCATTAGGGAGGAAATAATTAGCGTGCATTGCGAGATGCTGATTGTAGCGTATACGTGCAACGGTCAAATGACTTCCGTGCTTGATAACGAGCCAGTTTGTGATATGCAAAATGATGGCTTTAAAGAAACTCAAAACTTTTGAACTGTTATGATCCTGTCAAATAAGGCCCCTGTTTCCCAACGGGTTTGAATTGTTTATTATGTTTACGGATAAGATTCCATGTTAGTTCAGAATTTGAAGATGTCTTGATATCATTTGTTTCTCTTTCAGGATGTTGTTATTCGATGTAGTGTCCCGTTTGAAAGATGTTATGTCTGACGGTATGTCTTCCATCTTTCATGTGTGCATATCTTCTTCATGATTGCACTGCCTGATTCCTTATCTGGTTGGAGAAACACCAATTGTTCTATTCTACCTAATCCCTCTATTACTCACGTAGAAGAACCAGTCAATAGCCTATTCTTTTTAGATGTTATAATAATCAGATGTTGCTGGCCAATTGCTACCCCGAGAGGTCCATCGAGCAACATCGAAAACCGAGGAAAGCAAGCGGAAATCTTGTAACAGTTTATTTGTTTACCATACTATTGTTCATACGAATTCTCGCTATCAAGCACGGTAGCATTTGACTATTGCACGTGCATGCTACACGCACGCTCTGGCAATACATGCCTATTACTTCCTCCCCATGAATCGTGTTCTCCATCTCATGGGTCGTGGGAAACAATTCTCTGGTTGCCATGTCGGCTTTATGCGAAACATCACAGTGAAGGACTGGCGGTCCGTGCATAGTCGAAAAGACTAACGAGCACATGCAAATAAAACGTCACATCTTTGGATTCTTTTATTGTGCAACGTTTATTTGCGGTAGGGTCACAAAGCTGACCCTACCTTATCCCCTAAAACTGTGTTGCGCAATCCTAATTTGAAGCTGTGAGCATTCACCGAAGCGATGTCCATCAAAATGCATCCGTCAATGATTTGTGCACAACAAATGGTTGACACAAAGACCCTGTTCTCCTCCTATCGAACTCGCTGTTCTAGCTTTCAATCTAACCCAATTAGTTGTATCATTTTCATCGTTGTGCGATACATAAACTGAAATATTTAAAGTAGGCGGTGGACGAGAGCAAACGAAATGATTGCATCACGTTACTTATTTTTTCCTTCAGTTCTCATGTACTTCTCAAAAAAACAGAATTATTGTATATCCCCAACGTCAATATATAATGCGGTTCCCAAACTAGGTCTGGCGAATATACTCATCATTAGCCGAAAATATTTCAGTATTAATTATTTTGTGGCATATGCTGCATGCTGCACTTCCATCAGTAATCGGAATCACGTCTCCCCCCTTTACAAGTCCCATTCATCATTAAGCCCTTTATGTAGAGAGATATTCACGACTCCAACTTATACTAAACATCGCTTCTAGATATTCTGCCTGTCGTCCCTTTTTGTGCAAGTTTCTACTGGCTTGGTCTTCCCTGCACGAAGGGATGTGTTGAGGGAAGCAATTATAAATCACTAAGGCAAAGTGCGTGTGGGTGCCCTGGGTCTCCACACACGGAGACGTCCAAACTCCAACATGTATATCGATGATTCCTCGTCGTTCAGTGGTTGATGTGAACTGACGGCCGACAATATCAGTCTAGCCTCCACATAGCTTGCATCTGTTGGCTGAATGTGTCAATCATGAGAAATATACTCGCAGTCATATTATATGCGATTTCCGAGTGTATTGCTCGACACCCATATCTGTTGTGTTCAATTAAATCTACCTTGATACGAAACGGTCCGAAATAATTGACACCGCATTCCTCAAAGAGGTAGCTCCCATCTTTCCATAGGCAATCAGACAAGAGTGTTATTACGTGAGCTATGGGTTGGGCATATTGAGCACTCACTGAGGACGCGTCTGGCGGTTGGCATAGCCATTAAAATTCAGAAGTCTTTCCTGATGCGAGTTCAAACATGACTCGCGCCTATATATCCTATAATCTGGTGGTGGTGTTGCTTCAAATGTTCAGTGAATTGTGGGCGAGCTGGTAGAACCATCAACCTACCATTAGATAAACTGCAATGCAGAGCAGCTCTAGCACAAAGACGTCGTTTACCGTCGAGCAGCCTTGGTTCTAACATTTTCATGTAGAGAGTTTTAGCGCATCTATCGGGATTTATTTCCACTAATCTAATTTCTCCGAAATTGTATGTCTGAATCAACTCGACGACAGTTCCCGTGGCTTCTGGCACTTCGAACAAAGACAACGGTCCCAGTCTGACAGTTCGAACATTGTAAATAAGGCAATCTGAAGCCTTATAAAACCACCACTTAGCTAACAGTATTCGAGATTTCCCTGTTGCATACTGTAATTGTACTGATTGCTCTCCTCGAAGAACAGACATTTTGACAGTCTTTATTCTTTCAGTGACCTACTCTAGATTCTGGTGACAAACATCACGAAATTTCCTTTGATAAGGCAATGGAATGGGTGCTCAAAACGATCATGGATCAAAAAATGATATAAAAATTCCTAGTAAATCCCCAGCTGTTATTAGAACCTCGGATAAATGAATTGAAAACAGAGAACTGTCATACTGAATATCCCACTTTAAACCTAAAGCTTTGTGGTCCACGATGATTTGCTGATAAGATTTTTTTACCGTTCAGCAATTTTGCTCGTAGTCTAGGTCTTTACGACACCCATTCAGTTAGATGTTGCCTATCTGTTTGAATTATCGCAATAAATCCTCATACTACAGTGACAACAAACAGCCGTCCAGACAAAAGTTATTAGTCATCGCAAATAATACTAATGAAAAAAGTCAATGTTGCTGTCCTCGGCAGCTCTTCTTAAGGACAGTTTGGCACAAAACGGTGAGCAACTAGTGTCAAACGGATGAGTTTTCTTTTCGAAAACAATCGCACTACTTCTCACATCGTAATCTGACCAGTAAAGGAAGCCTACAGATCACCTGTAACACTTTGGAAACCTAATTTGCTGGAATATCTATTCAATTCGAAAAAAAGTGCTATTACTTATCAACGGAACCTGACAGGTACTCCTGCCAGATGATCAATTGGATTAGGTATCTGTGATAGGACTTAAATGAGTGAAATGCCCTCACAAACAGAAGCACAGTCGAATACCACTCGGACCTTCCCGGGCTTGTTCGGACTTAAGATGTTATGGGGTGGCAAGAACACACCTTTTCTTGGGCATCTTCTTGTGAAAATATAAATGTCATTTATCCTTTTCAATCTTGTCCGCCAATAACATGATTGTACTTTGAGAGTAGTTTCAAATTCCAGAGTAGGCATATCCTGAGAAACGACAAACGATGGTCTACAACTGGGCGATTAAAAGGAAGCTCATTTCTTTCAATACGCCATGGTAGACCATCGATAAACTTATTCTTTTCTCTTCTTCACTTACACGCAACTGTCTCCTACTAGGCGACGAGGCGGCTTCATGGATATATCACGTATCAAAGCTGATCGATCGGAAGCAGTGTAGAGTCTAAATAGGTGAATGATGGAACGCACTCTAACGGCTGGTCATTGATGGACAGCTTTTGAGCTGATGGCCATGAGTAAGATAATTTAGCTTCAGTTTTCGTGGTGTTTGATTCTAGTCCGATAGATTTTCGGAATAAATTGATTCAATACGAATACTGGTTAAAGCGTGCGAGGTAGCGTCTCCATCAGTTACCCATCTCTCATGTGGCCCCAAAAATCTGAAGCACGCATGACCAGCCACACCTAGGCAAACCGCAAATTACCCCACAACAGGCCACCGGCTCATGCGGAACTCTGCTGCACTGTTGGTTGCATTTGGATGTGCAAAGGCTGAAAGGAGATCGTCTGGATGCCAGCTGGATTAGTCACCGTTATTCCAATTTCCACTGCTGAATGGGCAATCGAGTAATACAACATCCCTGAACAGTGCTGGAAACACCACCACGCACAATTTTCCCGAAAACCTCTATGAATAATTTTCTTAATACGCGATCTGATCATGCCAAGGTTTGTCCGGCAAGTTACGCTCCTCGTGCTCTAGTGTTCGAGGTGTCAAGACAACAAACTGGAATACTGAACTGTCGGAAACAGGCTTGTGCAGCTTGTCTGAATGTTAGGACTCTACCTTACGTTGGCAGCCTCACAATGAGGACGCTGTAGAACTAAAACTCAAGCTTCTACATAGCTTGTTTCTCAGAGGTCCGCATAATTACCCGTGGCACTCAAAGCATAAATTTAGCAGGACAGGAGACAGTTTGCTCGCTTTATCGTAGCGACAATGCGAAACATTTGGGAGCCACGATGTCACATTCGATACTAGCAGTAAATCCAACAGTATAGTGATGGCTTGAGAGCCGATTACCCTTAGACTTCCTTTCGCACATCTCGGGGGCTTCCACAGAATCTCGACAGTGATTGCGATGATGAATTGAACGCCAAACTCTAAGAGATATTCAATGAGATCAAGAAATTTGGCATTCTGTCCATCGCTTGGAACTGGATGGCTCTCACAAGTCCCTCGGATGAGTCAACGCGAGACGTCCTAGGTCACGGCGGTTACCAGACTGGATCTCTGAGAAGCCAATTCAGCTGTCAGCCAAACAAACGAAGCCCAGATATCAGGAAGTGGCGAGAACTACATACTGCAACGGGGAGCTTCACTCTCCGTGAGCCTTGATTGAAAGCGGTAATGGATCAAACATTCTGAAAGTATGGAGGCTGCAGTAGGGATTAGTGACTCCAACAAGCTATTCCGCCCCGTTCGCAACGCATCGGATAGGCGCTGCAACGGGAGAGTTGTTCCTGTGCAGCGCAGCCGGCCATCTTATACCTGAGCACAAAAGAAAAATAGATTGATGAGTAGAGCAGATCGATAGGTTCCTCAGCCGACCGTCGTACCACACGATGGACCCACAAACTTCAGTTATCGCAGAGCAGAGATTTCCCAATCATCAGTCAGCTAAATAACAAGAAAGCCGCTTGTGGACAGCATTTACACTATCGCCCTGCTCGGTACCGGACCTGATCTATTTGGAACTTGTGTGGCGCTCCTCTCAATTCCCAGGGTCAGTTTGCCGGTTATCCCTGATTGTTGAGTGGGCCTTTGTGACCATGGGATATATACCTCTTCCACCACAATCAAGCGCAAGCATGAACTATATCCAAAATCGCATAACCAGAAGACTACAAGGCCGTAGGACCGTTCTGTTTCAAAAGTGCACCCTTGTTATCAAGCAGACTATAAAACGCGATTTATCTTGCCTGATAATAGAAAATGTCAAAACCTGTCTGCTGCAGCCATTTTCAGTAGCTAAAGTTGAAGTGCAAACCACTATGATGTCAAAAGTTAGTTCTTCGTGAAAAGCAGTCAGTATATTGATAGAGTGTGCAACAAAGAAATCTCGATATTGGTAAATATTCGGTGGTTTAAAAAGTCACTTGCACCAGTCCCATAGCTCGATTTACAGTGTGCCAATAAAAAGTCACTCTGTGACCAATCCGGGAGCACCATGAATGAGGCAAATCAAAAATATCCAACACACAAGAGTGTACTAGTTTCTACGGAATAAAGTGAACATAATCAGTGCAAACGTTCCACACACACGATTCCGCGCATCACGAAATATCTACAGCTGGTGGATATGGTAATATTTTAGACGAAACTGATTTCGTACAGCATGAAATTCAACACTGATCTAACCTGGTTGAGAAGCTTATGGCCCGATAGTCAATGTCCAAATTTTAGTTTGTTTCTTCCCGTTTGTTTCATTATCACCATTACTTATTACTGATTGCCGTTGCCTCCGATGAATTTTTTTACCCAGAATACCCCGAGAAAGCCGGCCTCAGTATACCTATTTCCAAAAATCATGCTCCCAACATTTTACAAAACAGTTTTCGTTCAATTTTCAGCCTCTGGTTTTGAGGCCTTTTATGATGATCGCTTGACCACCACCCGTCACCAGTTCCTTTTCATATACAGTTTTCGTGTTTGAACTTTTCGCATCCCGTGTAAATATCCAATGCGCATCTACAATGTATAATTTAGCACCTTTTCTGATTGACAAAATGAAATGCACCGAGGAACTTCACGGAACCTGGCTTTCTTTTCAGTTGTATTTTCCCTCTGTTCATCTCACTTTGGCGAAAATCAATTGTACTCCTTTTCGGCGGATAGTTGAGTTTGCTAGGCTACTGCAATCCTCGATGCAATACATTTATATACAGGTTTTTTCTGTTCAGATAACCATTACCATGCACTGTGTGTGGTGACTTTGATTGTTATCTCGTTGCGGGAATCTCAAGAGGGAATAATATAGGAAAAAAGAGTGTGAAATAAGTGAGAGGAGAACCACAATAATGGAATTAGGTCGATGTAGAAAGTGTGTGGATACAAGAGCCCCCCTAATCACGGCATCTAGTCATATTTCCCGAAGTATCTAACCATTGAGTGGCAGGGTCGCTTGAACCTCGTCCAGAAAGTCTAACACGTCCTACAAGAACAAGTCAACTAGTTAGACTTTCGATTCCGTAGTAGTATGCAAGGATCATTGTCCCCCGTGATTGGTTGTTTGTGTTCGATCTTCAAAATACAAAAACGGAGGAAACTTCATGAGTACAAAGACTAAATGAGTGCAACAACAGGACCATGCAAATGCATTATTCGAACTCCAGTATGATTGCTAACAGCCTGCTCACTGCACTGCTTCCTCTTCAGCGTAAACAAAACACTGTGTCAGTGTTACTTACTCCTTCACCACACACGAACTGAGAGTATTTTATTTTCATTGTGAAGGTCATTTTACAAAACCACTCTCGGTCATATTGCATCGAAATCACACAATCAAAAGACATCCCATTGCACTTGGTTTCGCGAGCTAGTGACTTAAACTAAGTACAAATGCAGTCCACCTCAATTTGTACTATATCTATGGGCCCAGATAGTCACACCCAGTTTGTAACCTATATCAAAACTATTGTTGCTCATTTTCAACTTACTCGTATTAAGTAGAGTAAGCCAGTGTCCACCGTATCTCATTACCCGCGCTACGGTTCTAGCTTATCTATCTCAACCCCACTGTTATCTACTTGTTGACCCTTTGAAATCGAAATGGGCCTACTGCAGCTTCCGGACACTCACAGTGGAGCGTTTAGTTCACCAAAGATGCAGGAAATGTGTGCTTCCCAATGTACGTGGCAAGGCCTCTTGGAAAATTCAACTCACTAAATTTTGCTCACTGTCTACTTGTAGTCCAGAGAAATGGAAAAAGCTACATCTAATATTAGATAAAGTAGCTTCAGTCAACTGAACTTGTTCCTTGACTTTGGCTTCTAAGAATTAACAAAGAAGATCAGTTCATGAGCTGGCAGAACAATCTTTACCCGATGAAACAGATTAATGAGTACCATACTCCAAGGGACGAATGATGGGACAGTGGTCTCCATCATTCGAACAAATGCGTTCAGCTTACTAAATTGTTGTTTTGTGCAAGTGTATGCATAAATCCCTTCCAAGGTCATTGCTGCATTGGTATCTTCTTTTATATCAGTCCGACGTGGAATATATTTGTATATGCTGACTACCCTACATGATCCCATTACCGTCATTTTCTTCCTGGAGTTTACCAATGCGGCGAGAAAACCAGAAGAAAAAGGCATAAGCAAATTAGATTTTGGAACTTATCATTCCTTATTCTTTATTCATTTCCTGTTGCTAAATAATATTGATAAAAATTCCAGGGGAGGCATTGAAAATTAGAGGCTCTCGAGTGGGATAGTGATCGACGGTGCCGACAGGATTCGAACTCACCATTCACCATAAGATGATTTGGAATCCACCGTGATGATTATTTGACCATTGCCGGTCAGTTTAATGCCAAGTCAATAGCCAATATGATGAATACGGTCGATTTGTCGCCCATCACTTTCTTTCTGATTTATCCAACCAAACCCTCCAGAAACGTTTATCACATATCCTTTGAAAAGTCAACAACTATTACCTGATTTTTATGAGATATGTTGAGATATTCTTTTATCCCCATTAGCTCCTCCAACTAAAAAGCTCCAAGGATCAGGATGATTGAAAAGTCTTCAAATTTACTGTGTGTGTGGAAGAACTTTTCATTAGAAATCTTGACAGCTATATACAATGTGACCTCCCCAGCGTCACTCATCTCCTACAAATACGTTCAGCTTGATTTCTATAAGAGATTACCACTAAATTGTTCCATACGCTTTTGTAGGCGTATTCAAGGGGGTTCTACGGTATCGTTTTTGAACACTACACTTATAAGGGTCCTGTGTTACCTACATTATGCGTTATTTCGGATGTATTCGCAGATTTCCCTTTATACATTTGCAGAAATGATCGTCATAAATTATAAATTTATGGACAAGACCTCTATGTTTCCCTCCGTTTGTCAATAGCGAATGTTATAAGGAATTCCTTCATATTATCCATTGTGACCCGAATAGATGACCTACAAGTTTATTTCTTGAAATGATTCATCATTCACTATCAACACCCAATTCACCAATAAAACCCCAACATCGCTGTACAACTGTTCCATCCATGTTAGGAACCATTAGTAGTGCCGATCCACCGAGTTCACACCAGGAGTGGAAACAACATCTAAGCTACCCAAGCTAGCTCACTCAAGGATTTGATTCATATCAACACTTATTGAAAGAACAACCATGTTTTATGTGTCTTCGGGGATTCGTAAGGTTAGACTGTTATTCATGCATGCTTTTTTTTAAATCCATGAAATTGTTCTAAATATTCTTCACATATGGCCGACCTTGGAATAGGACAAGTATCTCATGGAAGCTTTGAAAACAGTGACATTTATTTACGAAAACAGTTAGGCGTTACTCATGCTGGGCTGCTCGTAGGCAGCTCGTTCTTTGGAAAGCTCAAGAGCGGTAACAGAAAATTCATGTTTCTCAAATACAAATGAGATCGGAAATCAGTCTGATTAGTAAAATGAATTTAAGTCATAAAGTTATATTCAAAGATTGCTGAACTCTGCTCAATCCTGTGATTTGCATTTTGCGGCCGTCGTTGGTCTGTGTGAAGTGGTCTTCTGTCCAGTTTTTGTTGAGTTCGTTAAAGGAGGAATGGATGTCTCGTCTCGGCCGATGCTGTTATGCCCACTTGTATTGCGGCTAAAATATCTGCATCATCACCTCATCGGGGAAGTTTGTCCTGAAATTCACAAACCTAAATGGCAGTAAATGTAGGCGTTATCACGTGTCTTGTGTGATTATAACTTTGAAGATTCGACCAGGACGATATAAATGCTAACGTTCAATTTCGTTTTTCTGCGGTTTTCATTTACCGTCACTGAAATTGGAACGAAGAGATATACAATGCTAATATCAAACAAATACCGTCCTTATTTGGGATTGATTGCGCGAATATCCCGTTCTTCTTCATATAGTCATTCTATCTCCAACTAGTGCAAGTCCACACTCTCGCCTCCCTACTGACACATACATTGCCGGTAACTAGTTACTGCCTCACTGCTTGTGTCTTTGTCTGTGACTTGCTAATCTGTGGTGAAGAGGCGCTTATTAGAAATGTGAACGATCAGACACGTACATCAAAGGACCGTATGGGCCTGACCTATTGCAAACTTATAACGATCCCCACTACTTATTAAAATGTACCATACACAGGGATGTGAAGTAAGAGAACCGAACTTCAACCTTCTTGTCGGCTTGGGCCGTTCATTGTATTCACTAATGAAAACCATCGCATGCCTGAGAGTCTGTACTGCAAATCTGTTCAAAGACTTGGAGGCTCTGCTATATAGTTTACGTATCCGATGCAACGGCTGAACGGTCCATAGTGAAATACCAATACGTTTGCTCTCGTCAACCAGCCCGTTTCACACTAACGCCTCAACCTAAGCAAGCCGAAGAGGCAATTCCCTAACACAAACCAGTACAAATAAATCGTTGCTTCCCGTGCACCGAACTCCACCTACGTTCCACCTACCGCTTCCGTCATGCAGGATGTTGTTCTTGTGGTAAGAATGGTCGTATTTGCAAGGCATGCCGCCAGTCCAAATGCGCTGTCATGAATGCAACCTCTCAATATCCGGAAAATGATGACAATCCGGTATACACACTAGAGATTCCGAGTGAATCCAACCAATTCGTGTACAGATCATTCCAGTTACACTGTAGTTTGAGACTTCGATTCATGTTGCATATCGGGAGCTGCTAGTCCATTATTCGGAAATCATTTTTTGACTTGATTCTGCCCAGTGTACTCATACAACACACTGATGTGCTCATTCACGGTGTTTCTGATCGTCGAATTCCACTGTTGCGCGCGACTACATGATGGTTCGTTTGGAAAGTGAATATACCCTGATAAGCTTCCCGATATTCGTAGGCAGTCCGTTGATTTTATGTTTGAAGGCCCCGCGTACATTGGAGCAATAGGCAACCATTCGAAAGGCATCCAATACCGAATGCGGCATGGCAGTTGAGCCCGCGAACTTGGGAGTAGGTGGTGATGCGGAGCTCCTGAAGCACTGAGTGTGTCTTCATCCACTTGGGTGACTCTGATTTTGGTGGCGATGATAATTGATGGACCGACATTTCCAATTTGCAGTGATCACCGACTGTTCTTGAATCCACGTTCAAAATGATGCACGGCAACTACGGTGGAACCGCAGAACTGACAGAAATGCATGCTCGGCAGCAAGTGTATCTCATAAATTGATCTGGCTGATGTATGTTCTGAAATTCCGCTGCACGCGGAATATCAACTATAACCAACCATGAACAATCCATGGAGCATGCTCCAATACAATTCCTTGTCGTTCGGTATGCACGTGTCATCCAGGATATTTCAGGTCATAATAGACGAGGTGATCCGTGTTATCAATGGGGTGATAATATATCAGGATGTTATGCTTATATTTGAATCCGCAAAGAATGAACAATACTGCAGATTGTGACAGCTGCTGAAGAGATTCGGGGAATGAAACGTATCGAAAAAGCGCAAATTCGGTTTTACCAAACCAGATTTCCTGGGCTTTCCTTTCAATTCAAACGAATATCGACCCGATCGAATTAGTTTTGAATTAGTGATTGTCATCCAGTCACCGAAAAAGTCAGGCGAAATTATGATCAATTCTTGGATGCCCGCAGTGCTACTTCAGATTATATCCCAACTTTTTGACACGAGTCAAACCTATTTTCTTGGCCCAGTCATCGGATGCAGAGCAGTAGAACAAGCAGTGTTGTCTTATTCGAAATATCGTTGACTGACCGATACTAACCCCATTCGCGCCCTCTGAGCGGACGACACGGACCACTGACGTGTCCAAAGTGGAAAGAGGAGCAGTTCTGTAACAGGTGAATGTCGAATGATCTGCATCTAGCGTTTTCTCAGTGCATCAGAGAGAAGTTATTCTCATAAGTAGAAGAGAGCTTTGATCGTTTCACTGGCGGTACGCTGATTAAAACGGTACGATCGTCACCTACCATCAAGCTAAGCATTTCTCATGTAATGCAGATATATCCGCCTACATATCCACGGCTGCTGTGATCCAACGATGAGGCATTACCTGAGCTGCCTAGAGCCACGACTTCCTGCATCGAGGAGGCAAAACCATCATGAAGGCGGATTTCTTGCCACAATACTCATGATTCCCAGTGTCAGAACAATACCATTGAAATACTACAGCCCCTCCTATTTCCCGGTCAAAATGAAGGTAGCAGACGAAACGTTGTTATTCATCGGTGACCTTAGCAATCACGAACGAGTGGTAACCCGATGTGAAGCGGACGTTGCTAAAGTTCTTCCTACTTCAAGATCAATTCGATATTCCACCCGACGAAGTCCAGTGTCAGGTTGACCGACTTAAAATATTTTTCATTGCGCATTTCGGTTTTGGTTGAACCGCATTTAGTCCACTTGTATGTGAATAAATGGAAGCCACTAGCTTGACAGATATGTTGGTGGCCGGAATCGGATACGATCAGTGTTACCATGGTCCAAAAGCAGAGAGTTTACGCTGACTTCTGTTGCTCATTCGTGAACAAAAATCATGCCCGAGTACTGGATAACTCCTACTTCAAATGGCCAGAAGTGTCACTTACGAGTTCACCAACAAACATTTTCGTAATCCAAGTTTTACGGAAGCGCCTCAGTCGAGAAGCAACCCGTCGGGTACTGGTCACCGACACCGGGTCGTAGTTCTGTGCTTCGGATCCGAAAATTGGCTTGACCGCCAACGTGGCCGATAACACTGCTGAGACGACCGAGGATCCAAATGGTGACCGTGTTGATGACAGGAATCCATTTATTTCTCCAACCGAAACGATGACCACATCGGCCAAGGAAAGCCAAAATAACTAGAAGCCCTTGGAGGAGGACATATTTGGTGATGCAGCGAACATCACACGTGATAATGCCAAGTTCATTTTCGTAGCTACGCTCGCTGAGGATCCTCATCCAAATAGGATCGCCGCGGACGGGTACAGCTGAAACCTATTTTGATTGATCAAATCCTAACCTGCCAGGTAATTCCCGGTGAGAGCTATTTAAACACATCCTATCAGCTTGTGTATTGCGAATATTACAGGAAGAAATATCTCTCCCTCTCTCTCTTTTCTGACTTGAGAACAATCATTTAGACTGGAAATCATAACAGAAGTTTGGTGATCATCAATGTGCAGTTGAATTCTACATGATGCAGTATCATGTGAAGCAAGCGGCTTTGGTTCAATGAAATAATCTGCATTGGAGTGGTACGGTGTCTAGTCATGAACCACATATTATGCATTGCCGGTGATTCGTGTCAACAGTATCTTCAGAGGTCTTCAGTAGTAAACAACACGTCTTACGCTGTATAAATCGCTTCCAAAAAGAGAGAATGCACGATTGACTTTTTGATTGCTTGTACTTCTATTTAGTATTCAGTGGATTACCAAGCTGTCACAAATGTATAAGTCCATATTCGTCTGTATTTCTCTCAAGAATATTGATTTTTAAACCAGCGCTTTGTTCTAACTTTTTTGAAAGTTATAAAAGGTGGAAAATCACCAGCTTTGTCTAAAATTCCTGTGGTCAAAACTCTCTGTAAGATTAGGTGTGGAGTTTGTTTCAGCATGAACAGTTTCAATTACTCATTTCATATTACATTATACTGACTGGTTATAACTAGTATATACGAGTTTGCATTCTTTCCAATCAAACGATGTACTATTGACCAACTTTTGCAAGGGAAACAGATTGACTCGAAACTAGGATACACACAGCTATCGCCCAGTAATTCGGAACTACCGGCTTTCAAAGAAAACCAAAACATGAGTGACTGAATGTGGGGGTTTCTGTTTTTCACTGAATCGCTTGTAAACCAAACTTCTGTAGTTTGGGGATGACAATGAGTTGCACATTGGTGACCTCCGAAGAGGGACAGTACAGGATCGGGTGAACCTCATCAAGCTGTTTCCATATCATCCGCTTTCACAAGTCCATCCTACTATGCGTGGACCACCTGTTTGTTATAGTAGTAGGCTGCAATACGTTACCTTGACAACCATAGCAGCATCAGTGGAGAAAATACAGAATACTTGCATTCATCAGACCTCACGCGACAGACCAGAAGAAGTTCCTCCACGGGTGCTTCGGTCAGTTTTCCGTGTTGGGTTAGCGTCCCACTATCTCCTGAGTCAGACTTTTGAGTCGGTGGATACGGAAAGAGTACCCAAATAAAAGTCCGTTGCGCGTTGTGGGCAGTCGCCAAGAATGATATGCCCAAAAATCTCAATCTTTCCTTCAGGAAACACAGTTCGTATTTCCCTGCTCTTTACCTCTCTGATCCCAATTCTGAATAGATACGAGAGACCAGAATGAGTCGTGATCGTGAACTTCTAACTCTCGGTACCGGTAGCAAATAAGAGACAAGAGACAAGAGAATCGATTCTTCGAACTTAGCATTCGTCTCACTCAGCTGCTTTCAGCATCGGCACACATTGTCAAAGGAGGCGACAGTCTGCCATACCTGGAATTCCTCAGACGTTTACCATGGATGTGAGTTGTGTCCCGTCGCACTCTTCGCCTGTCGGGTGATTCGGTGTCTAGTGCTTGTGGTAAGGCTGGCTTTGGCATCATTCTCGGCAAGAAAATTGAGCGTGCACTGCTCGACTGGATTCCAATGACCAGTCGTCTATGTGCGATTCGGGTTAATGGTTCTGTATACGTAACCAGCACTAGACTGAAGAGTACATGTCTGTTTGTCGTTTATGTGTATGCCCCAAATGACTGCAACTCGTCTGAGGCTTAGGACGAATACTATCATGATTTTATCAATTGCTCCGTAGCATGCGTTCAACGGACATCATGAATGTTGTTGGTAAATTCAATCTTCCAGTTGGAAGCATAGAAGAGACGGGGAGAAATAAAGGAAACCGTTTCGGCATTTCGATCGATGGACCGACTCATTCAACTACGTCCCGACCACGGACTATTCCTAGCGAGTACAATTTTCTGACACAATAAGCGCCACCAAGTAACCTGGCACACTGCTGCTTCTTCACAGCTTTGCACTCAGATCGAACATATTGCTCTTGGTTACCGCTGGTACGGATCAACTCTAAACTGTTGATCATTTTGATCCCCGTCTGTTGCCAATGCTCACACGGTTGTCTATGTGAATTCTACTCTACCTCTCCACGGTGGTCGAAAATACATCAAAAACGAAAATCCTCGTCGGCCACTACTTGACGATATCAAAGAGAGTGCCTCCAAGCAGAATTATTGTAAAATTCAAAATTGACACATTCTATTTTATTTCACTGTAATCTCTCTGTTGTAGTACATAATGGTACCGTACATGATACCGCACAGATGAAAAATTGAGCTACTTTCTACGTCTTCTTGATATTCTCACTTCGCAGTGGTTGTGTGCGGGGTTCAGACTATTCAATCCATTCGATTTCACATTCAGGGTCGCGCAGAGGATTCAAACCACAATTGCATCTGAAATGGAAACTCTTGATGTAAGTTCTACATCCAAACCGGTTGGCGACTAAGTGGAATGTTTAAATATTTCGTATTTGGCCCAAAACCATTTGGATGATGCGAAGAAAACAGTGTTTTTCGTTCATTTCATTCGCAGAAATGCATACACTCCCATGAGAACGTCGTCTTCTCCGGATCTTTCCATCAGTCTACCACACGTCAAGTTGAGAATCATCATTTTATGGCATTTCAAGTCAATCAATTTCACTGCTGCTCAGAGAGCCAAATAAAAAAGTCTCACCAAACTTGAAAACCGATCCGTTCGTGAATTCATTCTTCAGCTGGAGACACAGGCAGCGAAGTGCGACTAAGATCCGACATGGGAACATCAACTGTGCAATCGCTTGATTGTAGGAATCAACCTTCCTGTTTGGAACAGAGGCTGTTGCTTGCAACTGATCAGACCCTTCATCAAGTTAGCCGAATTCGTGAAAACAATCGGGAAGTAAATGCTTTTTCAGAGTCCACACTGTTTAATTCTTCCGAAAATCAAGTAGTTCAGCACACTCAAAATATGCCTCATTTTACGAAGCCGATAAGTTGTCGTGGTATTCAGCCCCACTCGAGCGATCGATTCGTTCGAAATCTTACCATAAAGGTTTCGATTTAGACAAGTGTGTTTCATATGGTCAGTTACGTCGTTGTTTCACACGTCCGCGTCGACGAGCCTGTGGTAAGTTTGGTCACATTGATAGTGCTTGTAGAATTAGCCCACCATATCGACAGACGATCCCCTCAGCATCATCTGACACTTCTTTACTTTCTGCGCGGTTTTCGACATTTACATTAGCCCTCTTGTCAGAGATGGTTACACATATTACCAGAAATTGCATCCTCCAGAGGGTAGTCTACACACGTTCGTTGTTGACACTGAGAGTGTAGAATCCATCATTCCACCTAAAGCTATAAATTGCGTTTAGCCAATCGATAAACTAAATCGCACCAGTGTGACTATTCCGGATTTTACTGGATACAACCTCCCACATGTCGGTTCTTGTATGGTTCTAATTGAATGTAAGTTTTTGGTTTCTGATTCCGGACCCCCACTTCTTGGTTTTAAAGTTGTTCGTGAATTGCACATTGATGTCACTCTTAAATTCTACACACCACTATTTGGATATACAACAGGTTTCTGGTGGAATGCACATTCCTGGATTGAGGTTAGAGATATCGGGCGATCTTATTTTAATGAAGCGCAGTATAATTCATTTTAGTTTGAGAGTTCCTGTCCGTTAAGCAATGCAGTCTGTGTGAGCACGGAATTACTAGCTCAGTGGAGTTTTCAGACTGGGCCGACGTTGAGCGCACAGGTAGATATTGCAAGCAGCATTTACATTAGGTGCTTTCAAGATTTTCGAATTGGCTTCCTTCACTGTTGCTTGGCGAGGCGTGGCAGCGGTTATATGCAGGCTATTGTGGAGCCTTCTTGTGTGAATACTACACTCTTGTGATCACTGATGCTTTTCCTTGATCGAGGGTATATTGTACAACTTCATCTACTGCTGACTTCAAACAGACTACCCTCAGGAAAAGGTTCAACAGAGGAGCAATTCGGTTTGTGCCAGTTACTGACAGTGGCACCAATTTAGCTGCTAAACTTTCGAATAATTGGCTATAAGATCTAGGTTGAAAAGTAAAACACATTGCTCTTCGTCACCCGCAGTCTAGTGGTCTAACAGAAAATTTTGAATGAAATTTGTTTTGTGATTCCCCATACATTTTTCGAACATGGTCTTGCCATTGACAATCATTTAGATATCACAAATGTTCACCGAGTTATCGACGCCCATTATCCAGTTAAGTAGTAAACAAATGTCCAGTGGGTTCTATTTGCGGCTGTGACGGCTGACCAAGATCCAACAACCAGCTACCCACGGAGGCGATGGATACCTGCATCCTCAGTTCAGCTGTGAGATGCTCGTAGAATGATTCCTCTGGATTCCAGATATGATGGAACACAGAAGTGCCTTAAATGCCAATTGATTCTGAGCCTGAGAAACGGCCGTGAATAGTAGTGGATTGTGGAGGTGGAAAAAGCTGCAGCGATGTGCAGCAGCTACAGCGATTGGCAGCATTTGCAATCTAATCCGTCTAAGCGAAAACACCTGTTCTCAAAAGTCATGCGTTATTGAACTGTTCTAAGAGACAAGCGGCTCACCGATTCGAAATCAGGAGCTTCGTCTAGTCCGTTGGGAGAGGCATTTTAAGAAGCAGTTCAATTGGCCTTTATCCCCGACAGGCTTGGTAAGAAGCGTCATAGTTCCAACCGTGGTTGTAGATACCGGTCCTCTATCAGAAACGGAGGTTCTACGTGAGCTAGGCCACCAAATCGACATGAAACTACTTGACCGAATGAGTTGCTCCCGTCTAATTTCAAGGATGATGGCTCATAATTGTTATTGGAGTTGACAAAACTCCTCGATTTGGTAGGTCACAGCGAACAATTTCCAAAGAGTTGGAAATAATCTGTGATTGTGCCAATTACCAATTGGGATGGTGATTCCTCTTGTCAAAACCACCCGGTAATAAGTTCGGTTAGCATCACATCTCCAATGCTTGCTTTTTTCATTTCCCCCCACTCATCAACCACTCGGGAACAGTGCCCTAGAGTGCATCAAGATGGGTTTGGACTTGATCTCGGTTGTGTTGATCATATATTTACTCTTCGACACATTTTAGAACACAGGCACACATTTTATATGTCAACTACCCTCCTTTTTTGATCCTTAAGCGACCTTAGACTCAGTTGACCATATAATCCTCTGACGTTGCGTCTTGTTTGAGTGTGTATCAGAGAAATTCGGTTCCACCATGAAGCTCCTTTATGTGAACAGCCTAGTTCGAGTTAGGGTTTACGGTTCTCCTTCACCCGAGTTCACCACGAGAAGTAGTGTGCATCGGGGTCACCCCTCTCTCCCTTTCTCTTTACCTTCGTGATTGATACAGTCCCAGATACAGAACTTTTGTCAGGTGATGATAATGGAATCAAACTTTTCCATAGTTTAAAGGTCTTTGACGTTGAATATGCGAGTGACATCGTTGTCCTTTATGAAGATCCAGGTAAGTTGCAAGCTTTCATGAGCAACATGAATAACTGCGTAACATTGATCGGTATGATATTTGTAAGATGCTGGTGAAGGATTGGGTTGGTCCACTAAACCATTCATTATCTGGAGAACCATAGACTTGGTTGATAAGTTGTTTTCTGGGCAGCTGGTTTTAACTGGGAGAACAGATATCGGTTCAGGTGTCATTGTGTATACAGAAATTTTGCCTGGCATTTGCCAATCTGAGTCATCTGTGGGTTTGATAAGAAATCTGGTCATCAATCAAGGTCTGGATGTACGTTGCAGCGGTACTTATCTGTGGTTAAGAGACATGGCTACTACGGGTGGAGAATATGAGAATATTATCGGCATTGGAACACCGATGTGCGCATGTCACCTGACAGGATTCCTCGGCGCGCCATGAATAATATCTTCATTGTCTGATTTTCCTTTGCTCCAATTTTCTCAGTGGTGTTTTGATAGCTCATAGTCATCCTGAAGCCCCTTGTTTCCCAGGTTCTACGAAAAACCGCATCGTTTCCTCAGCTTTCGTGAACCCATACAGTGGTATTGTCACCGGTGTGATTTTCAGCACCAGTGACGCCAACCGTGACTTTCGCTTGAAACTCGATTAAAAGTTCCATTATCCACGGCTGTCATCGCATCACCTTGTTCAAACTGATAATCAGTTCAGTTGGTTCATCCTCGAACCAGAAACCACACTACAGAAGACGTTCGACTACCGGCTCAGAAACGTGTCTTCTATGGAGTCCTGACTGCGAACTATGAACGAAATTCCCTTAAACGATGAATAGAAAAGATCGACGTCGGCGAGAACCGAAAATGTTCCAAAGGTGAGGTGCACGGATACTTCGGGAAAGTCAATTCAGTAAAACGTATGCAAGCGAGGAAAAACAGTGCAGTCCAAATCAGGCATCAGAGATCAGTGAGAAAATAAATCAATTACGTCTGCTGTGTTCTTTTCAGTGCTTCACCAGATTGAATCTGGGCTAACAATAAGCACAGCACCTTTTGTCCGATCCTTCATGCAACGAACGTTCCAATCGTCTTCAGTGCGTAAACAGTGTTTATGATGCATATTGAATATTAAGTCAACCGATACTCTCAGCCATTTTCGCCATATGTTTTTGCGGAAAGGAATATGGATAATTGCACAGATAAGTAATGGGTTGTAAAATGTATATGCATACTGAGTAGATAAATGTGTAAGTAATCTTTTGAATTAAAACTAACTATATATATATATATATATATATATATATATATATATATATATATATATATATATATATATATATATATATATATATATATATATATATATATATATATATATATATATATATATATATATATATATATATATATATATATACGAAACGATCAGAAATTAACTGACAATACTGAATAGCGGCAAATTTGACGTGCAATCGGGTCCTTTTGCAGACTCCGTAAGTTTCGCCTTGTGCGACAGTGTGACCGTTCTTTCCCCATTTTGATCGTTTTTTTTTCTCAAAAAACGAACATTCATGTGACACAGAACTGCTTACAGACTAATCAGAATCAGGAATTTGTTGGTTAATTGTGACTATATTGATTTCTCTAAGTGAATAAACGCGAGTGAATTTGGTCATCTCCGGAGCGATACTGCCAACCATACTCATATTCCTTATCTGACAAAGTCGGCGAAACAATAAAAATGACTAGTTCGTTGCATCCTGTATGTCCCCACTCCTTCCGTTTGCAGCACATGACTCAAGTCATATAAACCATTTCAAAACAATGAACCTCCTAATAGGTATAGTGTTTGACAGTGAATTATCAAAAGTTTGCGCATCAATAATCACAGCTTTTCTGCCCATCACAAACAAATCATTTTGTGCTCATTTTATATGAATTGGTGTATTTCGCGTCTTGTGAGTTACATTTCTAGCTTGAGCCTGTTCATAACTCGAAACAACCACGCAATAACAGATTGCGGATTATCGGTGCACAGATAACTCAAATTCCGACCCTTTTTTAAAGCACTTGAACAGTCAAGAAAAGCTGCAAAATACGATGTCATTCAGATGCCAGAGAAGCCGATAGTTTCCTGTACACAGTGAGTAAAGTTCAATCAAGTCAGTGCCTCCAACACGAATTCATACTTAACATGTATTAGCACATGATCAATATCGATACCAGTACTACAAATTCAAACTGATCTTCCCACACTTCATTGTCTTCTTCGTCGTCAATAACGGTATTATTAACCCCATCGTCATCATCTTCTTATACCTTCGTGGAGACGAGCACGAAGGTTACAGGGCATCATTGACATCTGCTTTTTGGTGATGTCTTCCATCGACAGTACGTTGGCTATTCCAAATGTCTCGAACACCGCAACAGTATTCGATCTTCAAGACCGTTCCTGCAGTTTGCCTAATAAACTGGGAGCATGGCAACTTTTCCTGTACACCGCCAGTATTATCTCCCTCATGGATGAAAACGCCTAAGCCACTTGAATCAAGCTCATTAATTATGAGTTCAATGTGTTTTCAAATCTACCAGGCATTTTTCCTTGAGAAGGGTAGAAGAGATCCAATAAAAGAAACTTGATACTGTTCTCACTGTTTTCGCGACTTCCAACAACCACAATTGAAATTAGTGTATTTCATAATTCCACGACAGGGGAAATGCGACTTCATTGATTTTGTGGCGTTACTGAGAGAAAACTGCTCAGATTCCGTACGTGTTTCAGTGACTGAACATTGGTTACCAACAACTTAAACCAAACTTCCATATTGCTGACACGGTGTTCTCAACATCTTCTGCCAATGGAATGGGGGGATTGATGATCAAACGCCGATAATGTCGGTTTAACATATACCCCAACGGTCGTGTTTCTGAACTATAAAAGGAACGAAATTACCTGTGACAGTGTATACTCGACCGTTGATGAACTTTAGGATATCATGCCAGCATCACTGATGACTGAGGTTGGTAAAGACCAGTGGCACCTTCTGCATGCGAGACGACATCTGATCCGTTATCTGTTCACCTCATGAGATGGAAATGCCTCAGTCGCAAAACTTATCTACTCCAGCTCGGGCTTACTTCACTGATAAAATATTTCGATTAGAGCCAAGCCAGTACAGCAGCGGCAAACAAGAAATTCTTTGTAGTTTCTGCGCAGCACATTTGATCCATTTGCGTAACGATTTATAACCTGTATTCATTCCAAACAGTGGACACGTTGTTCGAAGAATTCCCATTGGTTCGAAAATTCCGATCACTTGTGTCACTCAGGCAGGAGAAGAATAATATGACAGTTCAGCTCTTCTTTATTTATCGTGGATAGTGGTACTAACTGCCTTATCTCGGATTCAGGCCATGTGGTCGGTAAATCAAGTCAATGATCGCCCTAATACACCCGATTCCGGGTGAATTTTCAATACATGCGCGACTCACAGAAAGGAATTGCTTGTGTTTTCCAATTTGAATGATAAGGCCACGCTCTGATTAGTATGGCATTGTATGTGGATTATGTGACAAAATTGACTCGAAACACCATTAAGATGAGACTATAATTGTGAAGCAAAGCAACTCGTGCATACAAATGACGTTAGAATATCGCTGAAGGTCGGTGTCTGAATTTTCCCGATACATTCAGGAGATTCAAATCTGGGTAGTTCGGTGGAGCGTGCAGTCTAGAGATCATTAGAAAAATTGGAGTGGGATTGCTACCGACTCCTTGATCTCGCTGTAAAAGTATGTTTCCTAGGGACTAAGCCATGGCTCGACTGGAAGTCCCCCTCGCATTGGATCGGACGAAAAAGGACGTATACCATGGTCTCCAGGACCTCCGAATTAGACTCCAATGGAATATTCCCTTGGTGGTTATGTCGAAAGATAAGTAAGGGACCCCAGTGCCGAGAACCTGGATGATTTGGAACATCGGATCCAATCTGTATGTGGTGCGATTCCAACATCAATGCAGGAGGCAATTTAACATAATATGATTAGACGACTAACGATTTGTCTGGCTCAAGTTGGGGAAGTTCTTTGACACTGTATGTGTTGATTGCCCGGCCAACAACCACAAACAATTTGAACACCTCTCCAAAAGATACCTCGAAGTTATTTGCGACTAACTGAGAAAGCTGTTTCTAGTCGGAGGCAGAGTTCACATTACATTAGGAAAACCGCTGATTTGTACTCTATCCGTTTAATTCGACTACTTCCCGTATGCTAACGGATCGACATCTCAACGGCGGTTTTCACCACTGGTACGGACCGCCACTTGACGAACGTGTCCATCAGCACCAGGAATTAGTTCGTCGATAACTCCTTTTGGCTGGATCCCCTATGACTGTTTCCACCTAGAATCAAGATGTATTCATCGATGCGCAAATCTCGTTTAGGCGATAACCATTTGTGGCACAACTGCAGCGTTGGTGAGTACCCTTGTCCCCATTCTTTCCAGCAGGAACAGACCAACTACTGCACCTGAAATCGACACTTAGTATACCTTTTATTAGGAGTGGTTTCTCCATGGATGTCCGTTGGATTGGAATGTCACAGCAGTAAATCACTACATCTCAGAGCTCTTGGTGATGAGAGGTCATCATACACCAGAATAATTGGCTTGACATTGATGATCCGTCCAGTGTCAGCCAAACAGGTCATCAGTGATTCATCTGTGAGAAACTGACCACCTACCACGGCTATCATTATTCGCTTAACAGAGCGAATCATTCTTTCTCATATGACACCGAGGTGACTTGCTTCAGGTGGTTGAAATCACCAGTCGAAATTACGCATTGGACTCTCACTTACTGATTTTCGCAATCAAATCACAATATCAGTCTTCCTCCCTCTCTTCCGGCCCCGATAAAATGAGCACCGGTGTCGCCAAAACATGACCTCAGGGGGTCCTCGAAAGCGACACGAGAAATGCATTTGTTGTTAGGCTATGTGCCACTTCTATATGCACAGCACCCATTTGAATACAAGTGAACAAACACCGACATTGCTTGTGCGTACTTCTACCAATTTTAATATCAAATGTAGCCAAAGTATTCGATTCCTTAAACCCTAACCGGTCGACATCGTCGAATTCTACTCAGGGGTAGCGGAGCCATAATCTGATAACACGGTTGTGGGAACACGTTCAACAACGAGAGCATTTTTTGAGTAATCAACGTACAACATTCATGCTCAATACGATCCGAAACTCCATTTTAATTCACGCGAAAACGTGAGAAGCTCTTACATGACCGTTTACCTCGTGATAATGCTTCATAATCAGTTCAGCGATTGTACAACTTGGAGGCAAGATGAGTACCAATCACTCAGTTACGATAAGTGCCACAGGCACACAGCCGCCTAAATGATTCAAGTCTTCATACACGGTGGTTCCTTAGGGCTTCAGAATACCTGTCGCCATCGGTGGGTTTACCTTCGAAGACTTCAGATCCTTTTCAAAACAATAAAGTTGGGTTATTCTGATTGATATGAGTGAAGCACCACCAAAGTACTTCACTCTCATAGGTCCCAAATGGACAGTGTACTGCCGTCCAAACCCTAATAAAGGAATGAAAATAATCAATCTTCTAAGCTGAGCTACTTCGAGCTTTAGTTAAATCCAAGTTGAATAACACGACAGGAGGGTTCCTGCGAAAGAGACAGTGCAGTCACTAAGAATAACAAAACGAAAATTTTCCACTTCTTGTATTTTTTTATCAGACTATGCAAACACAGATATTTGCGTCTTTGGCTAAACATCGCCCATCGTAGTTCCTATACTTGGATGCAGAAGACTGAGTTCATCCAAAATCCACGTCCTCTATTCTAGACTTTTGTGATGATAGGAATATCAACAACGTATCTTTTATAAAGCTCTGTGCTTTCTAGGATTTTACTCGTCTTGGTTCCAACCGGAGCTGGTTGACTTGGAACCACAGTAGCTGGTAACATCGTCCATACATCAGTCACTCATCACATCTGAGTGCATATCCATCATGGAAAATCTACATTTGCAAACGGTCTTGGTAATGTTACACCCTAACAATGATTCCGGACCAGTGCTGACTCATTGGAGTGAATATGAGAAAATGGAGACCGTTCTTGTCTATGCCAGCAAGATTGTGCGCCAAGATAACTGCGATGAACCTGATGAACGAGAACAAGAGGTATCGGCAGAAGCACACTTTCTACTAGAAGGACATTTTATCAATGAGACCACAGCTCAAAATCTGAAGCTTAATGGAACTCTTAATCCACAACTGTACGGTCCACCGAAACTACACGAAGCGGAAGTTTCACTTAGACAAATACTATAGATGATTAATTCATCACAGCACGAATTGGCGAAATGGGTGTTGAAATTGCTTGGGCCAGTTCATGATTTATTGGCCAGAGACACTATCAAAGAAAGTTTCGGAATAGTAGAGATCTTTGGGCCAGATCATTGTGAAAGGGATACACACGGCTTCATTTGATGTCCAATCACTGTTCAAGAACTTCCCCTTTATGGAGGCCATACGTATCATATGCGACCATGGAGAGCAAAACCAACTCAACATCAGTATACCAGTCTCATTTCAGGAACGACAAATACTATCATGCTCAACAGTCGTATCTTATTCTTCCCTTGGCCGAGCCTACAGACAAGTTGACGCAGTCGCAATGCGGAGTTCATTGGATTCATTTTATCGGGAAATGTTTGGGCTAACTTTGAGGGAAATACGAGCTTATTCATGAATGCAGTGTAAGTGATATAAGGTGCCATGGCCACAAAAGCCCACTGCACTATTAGAGATAATCGGAAACCAGACTCTTATGCTTGAGGTGGGGGACCGCATAAGGTCCCAATATGTCAGATGTGGTCACCAGCTGAGTCACAATGGATTTCCGCCTACCACGACCCAACCTCTGACCACCGAGGTGTCTAGTAAAAGCTCTGCGCCACCGGTCGCAGTTTAGTGTATCTTGCCGATAGAAAAGGGTTTGTTGCCAGGAAACAGGAGGATAAGTGTCATCAGAAAGAAGCAAATTGTTATTGATCTTCAAGTACCATTTTTTCTATTTGATTAGTTACATGAAACAGGGAGTTCGAGGACATCCTGGGATTATTGAGCAAATCTACCACAGTGTGTTCTGGTCCTCACTGTAGAACTCGGATAATGAAGGGCAATAATTAGTGGGCTATGCGACAGCCAATTATCGGATCATACAAATGAATACCCCGAATATCTTTATCAACACGGAAATTCCAAAAATATAGGATGTCGATGTTTCTGTACACAGAGGATGCCACTGCCACATTACCTCTGAAAATGTTGAAACTGTTAACCTACCCATTTATCTACTCAAGTACTTACGGTTTATTTGTCCATTATATTCTGAAGGAAATGGTATTGATGACGCTGACTTTTTGATATTCTGCCTACTGATGTGTATTCCTGTGAGGAATCTCGTCGTAGATGGCGTGAACAATTTTGTGCATTTTTTTTCACCACTTAAAAAACAAAATGTCATTCAGATATAAATTTTATTTTTATTGAGTCCTCACCAGATAGACATTCATTCACATTTAAAAATCTACACGATTATCGCATAAAGCAAATATTTGACTTCATTTTCAGTTTTATTTTCACCGGGGAAAACCGATATTGAATGAAATCATTCAGGTCACATGCATATTTTGATCTTTCCTTTATCTTTTCTTTATCGAGAGCTCTGTTTCATGTGGGCTAGAAAGGTCGCTTCATCGAAGCGGGCGTATTGGATCAGGAAGACAAACTCACAAGAATGGAAAATCACAAGAATGGAAGCTATTTTTGGTGTATTAACAAACCTGAGCTGGAGTGATGAGTACAAGTGACACAAAATACATGAATAAAGAAGGGCATGATTATGGAAGAGGCGCAAAACATCCGACGCACACGTGAATCGACAAAACACAAGGGTGATAAGAGTAAATAAGTGAGAAATAATTCAAATTGAATTTGAATTATAAGGTAAATGAGCAGCAATTAACAATACAGAAACGTCTATGATCGAGACCTTTCTTCGTTGTCACAGTTCAGAAAGCAGGAATTAAATAAAACACGGTTAAACACTGAATTATGTACCTGTAATCCATCTCTGTTGTAAATCCGTAGTCAGTTTACTGTATCGTGCGCAACCGGATGTCCCAATTGTCCCAGTCATCGATACACGGAAATACGAAAATAATCTGAGTAGGAAAGCTGCTAGAATTTCACATATAATTCATTTAAACTATGGTTGAATAAAGTGAGGCATTTGTTGGACTAGCTCAAATGCGAATCAACTAGTCAAACGCACTAATGTGAAAAGAAATAGTGTTCCTGAGTAGCAATAGAAGCGTTGGCGTGCCAAATAAAATGTAGATGTATTGTCCGTGGCAAACGGGTGGTTTTCGAACCGTTTATCTTCCCGGTTTGAGTAAGTAGCTCTCCGTCTTCCATGTCCTGCCTATTGTTCATCTTTTGATGACCAAATAGGGTTGGATATGCCTTCAGGCCCATGTAATTCTTTCGTTTGTGTGCTTATATGTACCGGCGCAGTTGATGGGTTGTGTGGTGAACAGGGCAAACGAATTCTTGTGGCATCTGACCTGCATACTGTATAAACGAAAAATGAGCTGTGTGCTTTATAGATCACAGTTAGTCATGTTGCCGTGGCAGATGCTCTTTGTTACCAACGCACAATTGTTCCTCAAGGAAGACTACGAAATGCTTGCATCTTCTTTGGTCACAGAAACCGAACTGGCCTACCCCGGAAAGCAAGTCCGAATAACAATGAGCGTTCACTGGAGCGTCAACTGTGGTCGAATGAGTGTAGTACACCTTCCAACAGATGAGCTGAAAAGTCTGTTCGTATAGGCTTCTGTCATTCATATCCACTGTTGGGACATGAGATCACTGCGTTGCCAGCTCACGAAATTGAACTCCATCTAGTATTGTCATAACCCTCTCAGTTTCTTGTGTCATCGTCGGCAATAAACTGAATAAAAACGTTTGTGAAATTTTGCTGCCTATCTCACTCACAAAGCAATTGCTTATCACCAGTCAAATAGAACAATAATTTTTGTTTGATCGACTGTCCTTTTGGACTCCACGTGTCACGCGCAAACCTCAGGTCATCCGACCAACCTGCACTCGGAAGCACCAGACTCGAGTTTCGCTCTTGTTAGAGCTCATCAGTGGTGCATATCCTCCGCCACACCCAGGGTTTGAACCCGGGCCCTCCCATCTCGAAGGCGTGTGTGTTACCACTGCGCCTTCCCACTCCCATCCGAGCTGATCCGAATCACCAAGTTAAGCTTGTTCAGATGTCGACCACTTTGACAACCAGAAATGCTCGACAGCTTCCAATGGAGACACGGTTCCAGACCTAGTTAACTCCGAGCTAATGCCTCCCACCATATCAGATATTCTCCAAAAGAACAGGACATCGGATACACGTTTCCAAACATGCTTCGCGGTATATTTGATATATTTAATAATATATCACGCAATGATAGTGTCCCCTAGGAGCTGTTCTTTCACAAGGCCTATTGAACATTTACATCAGTCACTTAGCGGTAATCACTCAGCTTGTCTAGTCAAGTAAGCCAATGACGTTGTTTTGATTCAGTCTATCTCTCAGTAGTCTAATTTTTTTTCAGTTTCATGAACATATTTCACATGTACAAACAGTCTCGAGCGGTCTGGTCTTCTGGTAAACAATCACGACTGTCAACATTGCATTCATTCCACGGTGAGATCACTTTTTATCGGAGACAACTCCACTATTAAACGTACTCCTCTTACATATGTGAACCATAGGAAATATCTCGGATTAAGAAATAATTTATGGGTCTATACATATAGGCATTGTTATCTGGAAAATGTGTCGAATGAAATTCAACAGTTCAGTTATTCGCAGTCTGGTATTTCTCCATTGGTATTTCAGTGTATGCTTCCCATGTTTCTATATTATACCGTCAGATTAATTTCTCTTCCGTTGAAAAAAGACAACACTCCTCGTAGATGTCTCTACATAATCGGTCTTTTTTTGGGCTTATGTGGTAAGCATATAACATCATCCATTTAATTTGCCGAAAATATCGTTGCGGACAGGTTCATCCAGTGTGATAATAAATTCGGAGAAATCAATTCAAGGAGTCCATTGGTAATTCAGGCACTGGTCTAGAATGCAGCGTGAATATTGTTTTTGTATTACTGAGGATTGGTGCAGTGTATTGGGTGCACAGAACAAACCACTAGATGAAACAGTAAAGCTCATAAGGCCAATGTGTTTGGGACTTGTGTCCTACATATCACCGGATTGGACAACTTGGAGCACTACTTTCGCTAAGGGAGGTAGTTGGTAGAAGAGAACAATGAAATTGGCCAATCCATGACATGATATGAAAGAAAGGTATGGGAAGGCCATGTGTATTGTGTTAAACTTCCTTGGTGTGGTCCCATATAGGGGTTCATTGCATTCGAGTAGCGCTTTTGTAAATGCATTATTTATCCACTCGATAGAATTATTCGTAGTTATCTCCCTATATTTTTACTAATACTTTCAAATAGGAAGAGCCTCATGCAGGAAAACGTGTGGCATATCCCACACACGTACCTTTTGAGATTAGTCCTGTTCAGAATAGAATCAAACCATATCTATCCAGATTTCGAATAATTTCTGAGTGTAGATTGACATTTTGGAATTGCCACTTTGATATCGTCAAAATTATGGTTTTCAAGAGCAAAGAAAAAATGGTTTCATTATTGGGTAACTTTGAGACGAAATAGGGAATGGATGCCCCGATATGACGAAGGGGTTCTTCCGAATCACCTCCAATCCCCTATAAATGCAAGTCGAATTTGCCCATCAGACAGTAAACAAACCTTTCAGAAATTGGACTTCTTAAAGCTGTGTGCTTTAAATCATCAGATACTATTATTCATTCCTTACAAACATCGATTCTCATCAGCCTAATCTCTCTTGGTCCCTCCTTAGTATTGATCGGATGATCCGATTCTATCGAATAGATGGTAAGTGTCATTTGACCGATTTTCACTGGTATCTTGTTTAACCAACTCGGATGATACGCCTTCATGCGTCGAGATGGTCTTCCTGTTGTTCGACCTACGTCACCTACCCCACACTGAGAACTGGAATGCACGGATATTCTGCCCTTCATTTTTAAAATGAGAAACAGTCGAGAGATGAAGAAAACTTGTTTTTCTGCAGCGTAATAACATCGTTCTGACTTGGAATATGGAGAACAGGCGATCGAGATCGACTGGTTACCAAATCTGCTTCACTGCAACTTCTAAGTTCAATTCATGGGTAGAGAGATTGCTGACAAGGTGTGCTAATTGTTCGTGGTATTATTTATTCCATATACTGGATGGGAAATGATTTCATCCTTTTATTTATTCTTCATGGAACATATCGTATTTATTTTATTGGTCAGTCATTGCATTAGCTGCCTTTATGATTAGGTGATCGTCCTAGTTAACCATCGGATTGATGATGTATAACAAATAAGAAGTAAAAAGAATTGCTATTTATTTATTTCATTTTGCTTACTTATTACCTCAATATGTTATGACATGCAGAATTTGGCCAGCTGATTGGGTATCAAAATTGTTTTACTACTCTGTCCAACGGTACATCACTAGAGTCTTGCTGGTAGTTTGGAAATTCGGGATTTCGAGTCCATACTATCCAAGATGACCGTCAAATGTTTACTGCACAACAGTTTCGCCCAATATGGTGCCAATTCGTCACTAGATTTACATGTGTACTCGTGATGCACATAATTGTCCACTAACATGCAATATTGCTAATCGTTGGGTGTAAGAATTGGCTGATGGAATAAGGAAACGTGTGGGATTGATCAGTGGAAGACCGGTGGAAACGCGAACCGCAGTTTTATGTTGTACTTATTATAGTTATTGTACTTTTACAGCTTCATCCAAACTAGTTGATTGAACAGTCATTGTAAAAAGCATTGTGTTTTCTATCAATCACCAGTCTCATTTTAAGTGTGGCGTTGTTCAAAGTGTCTTCTTAGTTGACTTGTGACCTCACGACCCGGGGTTGAAATCATGCCATCTCCAGTAAAATGATACCTCTTCCGTCTTGAGCCAATTTCGGAATCATTTGATGTACTTGTATGAAAAGACAAAATGTAGAATACGCATAACAGGCGAGCGATGCTCAATGTCATTGCTTGTCAGGGTAAGGAATTTTCATGTGAAACCTGCCTGCTCGAATTCGGTTTTGTTTCTGCCACATGTCTTCCCTTCTGATCGAGTCCGATATTTTCTGCATGTCTGCTTCGTTTCTCACTCGAAATCAGGCGTGACGAATTTCCACCGCTGCACACGTATTTGTTAAACTTATTATGTCCACAACATTCTCGTTTCATATTTCAACAATACTCATCTGGCTGAAAAATGAAATAAAGATGGTCTCAATGTTGCAGTTGTTATTGTTTCATTTGCAACCAGCAATCATTCGAGAGTCACCAGGATTGGTTTGAAAGCTGTCATCAAACTGATCTTGAGTCCAATATTAGCCAAGTGTTGTAGTATTGCGCCGCTGTTACTGTCAATATAAGTATCTTCTGGATGAATGCTCAAATTCATTTCTCGGCATTTAGATATAAAACCTGAAGTAATCACTCAAGATTCTTCTGTACCTCTGATGGTCCATCTATACAACCAATTTCTAGCTCACATGTGACCTACAGGCTGAAACCTCTTCAACCACATTAGAGTACAAGTGATCATCATGATTCCATGCCCATTCAGATCAAATCTTACTGATCCACCGTAATGATTTTCAGTAATGCGTTCCTGAAGACTATGTACGGTCATGTTTATTGTTGGCACCAACTAGGTCAGAACTAGACACTGTGTGAGCAACTTTTATTAGCAACGTTTCACTAACGAAATAACTGAACGTCCCAACTCACTAATACTGAATCAAAACAAATTGTACTGATATTACCTCGCCGCACATAGATAATTAGGCACAGCATTCGAGGGACAGGTAAAACCGGGATGTTCAAAACTGATACCTCGAACGGCAACTACACTGTTGATCACTACGGAATCCTAGAACCATCATCGCCAAAAAAGACGGCGAAGTTGAGCATTTTCAGTGACGACCAGCACAAGCCTAATAAAGTCACCACTATTACCGTTTATATTGTCTGTTTGGACGATTTTCCGGAAAACATCAAATGACCAGTTGGGAACGCAAGAACACGATGGAAACTACTACTACAGAGTGAATCGAAAAATCCAGTTACTGGGCTACTAAACTGTGTTTCAGAAAAAATAGTCTCATGGATGGAAATGGCGTGATTCAAATGCAGAAGAAAGGTTACTTTCTATGAACATGACTACATTTTTATGGACAACGAATTCCATCCCAGCGTATGCTCAGGCTAGGAGACATCAGTTTAGGTTTTTGTCATTCCGGTTTTACCAAAGACTTGTTTATCTGAAGATAATAAACGCTGTGCTATCATATAATTTTATGAGTTTCTGAATTATTGTATTTTATCGAAAATGACAACTCTGGAGTCATGTAGAGGCATAGTTAGCAAGATGTCGATGCAGTGATTCAGCGGTTCGCATGAATACATGTAAGTGAAGGGAGATAAGATAATCTGAAATTGTAATTACTAATGCAGCCAGGATGGGCAGCACAAACCTGCGTCAATCAGAAAACAATCGTGTTACTCATAGGAAGTTCAATGCTGATTTATGGTCTCTCGTTGATTATTCTCAGCAGTTCCTTTAATAAACTTCGGAAGTCGGGAATTAGAAAACAGGAAAAATGAAAATTCTCACCTTCGACTTGTCAAACTGTTTTCTTAACTGCAATCACCTTATGGTAATAGTTACATATATACAGTGTTCTTCACCAATTGAATTCGCACTGTGAGAACTTTCTTCTATCAAAGCAATGCACGTTGGAACGTTCTGTAACATTTTGAATTTCTGATTTGAGTGTTTTCGTGTTAGCTCGAATTCAACGTTAGGAAGTGGATTATGTTTTATAACGTAGGCAAAGCTAGATGTTGTGCTCCAGCCAAGTAGGATCTTTATTCAAGAACTTTTCGACACCAGAGTTCTTCAGATTCGACATTTTAGGCTCGGTTTTTCTGAGCAACTGCCATTTACTTAAGTCTAACTTCACCAGTGTTTGGAATCAGAGGTAAACTTTTGGATCGAGTATTGATTTTAAACAGATTGAAGTGGCTGCAACATATGGTACACATGCCCAACGACAGACTTTTTCGGCGTATGCTGTTCTCTGAGGCGAGTATTGCTTCGAAAGTAGGTCGAGATGGTCAATCCACGACATGGCAAAAAGGCAAGGAAATATTGACCAGTGGGCTTGGCCAGACAGGACGTGTTAGACACGTGACCCGTCTACCAAATAGTTGGGGACATTAGATGATATTGCTTGGTGTCGCACTCAATGGCATAGTTGTATTCGGACTCGCTTTATCTTCATGGTTTTCTTTGTTTACTTTGGAATTTAGGCTCTTTTTCATTTTGTGCTCCCTTATTTTGCCCCTTGCGCGATGATATTAGAAAGTAGCAGCCGAAATGAAAGTAGAGAACTGCGAGGTAACCAGTTGAACAAAGTGAAAACTGAAAACAGCCAAAAAGTTGGTTTATTTGATCGCTTAACCAGCAGCCACTGAGATATGGAAATGATTCGTCGCTGGGTAGAAAACAATGACGTGCCCTTTCTTGATATATATAATTCACAGACGTTATTATTGGCACGAACAAACCGAATCCTATATAATCGAATTGTTTTTTGCCGACGAGAAGTCCAGCGCCGCGAGCAGAAGTCGAACAGGCACGATTCCCGCACAGAGGATTACGCTTCTGAGCGGTTGCCGCCAAGGTGCTCAGAATTTCGCAGTTTTCCAACATTTACCATTCAAAGGTGACGAAATCATCCAACTAATCACCAAGCGCCTGAAATCTGCCATCAAACACATTAGCGAAGCAACCAATATGGTCAACATATTCACAACCCGTCGGACACCAACACCGTCAGTGAAAGAGCTGCTCTCTCCTCGAAACCAACCCAAATTCATCTATTAACTCACATGGGCATGTTCACCAGTTTGCATAGACAGAAATGGGAGAAAAAAACGTCACCAAATAAATGATCGAATTCCGGTATGACCTCAAAAGATGACGGATGGCAAGTTCACACAAATGATGACGTCTACGAAATCAAATGCAATCAAACCATCAATTGGGCCTCATATAACTGAACAGAAACAGTATGTAAATTCTGAAAACTAGCGTCAATTCATGTGCAACATTAAAAACACCAGATTATTCAGATATGCTGAGGCCCTTGCCATTCCTGAGCATAAACCGAAACTGTGTTCGAACAGCGTGAATGTCTTACCAGTTTAGTCCCACGTTGGTGAAACAATTTATTCCCCATCTCCTTATTGTTGGTTCCTATCCCTTAATACTGATCTCAGTCTTATCCCGGTGTCCACAGTTGCTTCACTGACAATGAAAAAATCACACTGACCGCAGTATACCCGTTTACAGATGCAAGGCAATTGTCCAGGATGCATTGTGAAAGACTGTTTTTGACTCTTTCATTGAAATTGTAGAGGACAGTCGTTGCTTTCAAAAATGGTGAGAGTATGCCGGTAAATTTATGACACTTATTTTGCTGTTTGAGATTCATATTCTCACATGTTCGTGGATCAGCGCCATTTACGAAATAGTAAATTTGTTGAAGTTGTCATGCTCACGGAGAGGAAATTAACCGAAAAGACTTTGTATGTAATAGTCATCAAGTGGTAAGATTATGGGGACTAACAAGTTTGTGTAGAGTCCAACATTCCATTCGGAGCATGGAAATACTCAAAACTCTAAATTTTCATCTGAATTCCGATAATTCCTTGATTTTGTTTCAACAGTAGGAGATGCGAACCAGGATTTTGCGATGAATTGCAACAAACCAATATGCAAAGAACTAGAATCTTCTAGAGGATTCCTGGGCGTTCAACATTTTGTTCGAAAAAGCGGACGTTTCGCGACTGAAGCTTCTATCAGCATCAGTGCAAACAGTGGATTTCCAATTTTTGCAGTATCCTACCACCTGCCGCTTTTTGCTCTTGTATTCACTTCATTTTATTTTTACGCTGCTAGCTCCTACGAGAGGATGAGCCCAGAAGGCCCGTGCCTGTCCTCGGCAGTACGTACGCGGTGTGTGTAGATCTTGGGAATTATGTGCGAAGTGACGTCCCTAGCACCGTTCATCTATCAATATGTTCAACTTGTACTTATCAAGGATTCCTTCATATTATCTATTTTGACCCGAACAGATGACCTACAGTATTGTTTTGTGAAATGACTCTTCATTCAGTATCCACACTCAACTCACCAATAACAATACAGCATCGCTGTTCCACACATGTTAGGATTCATTAGAAGTGCACACCTGCCGAGTTCACTCTAGGAGTGGAAACAGAACCTGAGCAACGCGAGCTAACTCTCTCAACGATTTGAATCGCATCAACACCTACTAAAGAAGAACCATACCTCATGCCTTTTCGAAGATTCGTAAAGTAAGACTGCTATCTATGAATGTTTTGGACCCTTTCAAATGACGCCGAACTTGAAAATCGTCAAGTGTCTCAGAGGAGCTATGTAAACAGTGACAGAAAATTGCGCAACAGTTAGACTTTACTCACTTCAGGCTGCATGTAGGCAGCTCGTTCTTTCGAAAGCCCAAGTGCAGTGACAGAAAACTCATGTTTCTCAAATAAATTGTGATTCAAAATCAGTGTGAGTAGTAAGAAGTATTTGACATATAAAGTTATATTCGAAGGTTGAATACCTCAGAGCAATGATATATCTAATGTTGTTAGTAATACTAATTTTTTGCCTAACAAACAAAAATTGATGAAGTAACGGAAGCGGGTACTTCAAAATCATGAACGTAGACTATACGGGAACCGACTTACCGATGTTGATCTTAACTGACATCATGGTTTATCAGCTTCTCTAGTTCGGCAGTTAGTTCACGGTAGGTTTCGTCTGCGTAGTCCTGCAACTTGCGTTTTTCGGCCATCGTTTATATATGACAAGTGGGTTTCTGTCCAGGTTTGTTTGAGTTCACCGACGATGGAGTGAACATGTCGTCTTGACCGATGCAGCTATGAGTTGTTTTCAGGCAGTCGTCTACGTTGTAATTGCTCACTCGTAATGCGGCTAAAACGTCAGCATCATCACCTCATCGGGGATCAAATAAATGCTAACGTTCAATTTCCTTATTTTGCGGTTTATTTTACCGTCACTGAAATTGCGACGAAGAGATATATAATGCTAATGTCATTCAAATACCTTGAACGAATTTCCCGTTGTTCTTCATATATTCGTTTTATCTTTAGCTGGCGAAAGTCCACACACTCGCCTCCCTACTGGCACATACATTGCCGGTAATTATGTGCCTGCCTCACTGCATATGTCTGTGTGTGTTCGATTTGGTAAACAGTGGTGAAAAGGCTGACGTGGTGCGACTGCACACGCGATAATGAGAAATGTGACCGAAAAAACATGCACATCAAAGACAGTTATCCATCGTTGTAATGCTCGTTACCACAACTGACATATTGCTAACTTATGTTGTCTCTACTCTTAATCATGTGGCGTCATGCACAAAGATGTGAAGAAGGAGAACCAAACTGGAACCCTGTTGACTGCTGAGGGCCGGTAATTGTATTTGTTGATGAAACAAATTGCATCCGCGAGAGCTTGTACTGGAAATCTGTTCAGTGACCTGGAGGCTGTGCTATATAGCCAGGAAATTCTGGTCAGTTTTCGGGCACAGAAAGTGCCAAATTCTATTCCCTAGACTGTGGTCCCAATAGAAGTTTCGTAATTTCGTCCCGACAATAAAAACACAGGATGCCACTTGTGACTTTGATGATCAGTTGGAGATCCAATGGTGGAAAGGCCTAACTGCCGATATACGTCACCGAGGTTGCAAATAAAGCCACTGCTGAAGCCCTACCTCACGTCCTCCCAGGCTCGGTCAACGTGCGAAAAAATTGATGACGTATCTGATGCAACGGCTGAACAGTCCGTGGTGAACTACCAGTAGGTTTGCTCTCGTCAACCAGCCCGTTTCACACTAACGCCTCAACCTAAGCAAGCCGAAGAGGCAATTCCCTAACACAAACCAGTAAAATAAATCGTTGCTTCCCGTGCACCGAACTCCACCTACGTTCCACCTACCGCTTCCGTCATGCAGGATGTTGTTTTTGTGGTAAGAATAGTCGTATTTGCAAGGCATGCCACCAGTCCAATTGCGCTGTCATGAATGCAACCTCTCAATATCCGGAAAATGATGACAATCCGGTATACACACTAGAGATTCCGAGTGAATCCAACCAATTCGTGTACAGATCATTCCAGTTCCACTGTAGTTTGAGACTTCAATTCATGTTGGATATCGGGAGCTGCTAGTCCATTATTCGGAAATCATTTTTTGACTTGATTCTGCCCACTGTACTCATACAACACACTGATGTGCTCATTCACGGTGTTTCTGATCGTCGAATTCCACTGTTTCGCGGGACTACATGATGGTTCGTTTGGAAGGTGAATATATCCTGATAAGCTTCCCGATATTCGTAGGCAGTCCGTTGATTTTACGTTTGAAGGCCCCGCGTACATGGGAGCAATAGGCAACCTTTCAAAAGGCATCCAATACCGAATGCGGCATGGCAGTTGAGCCCGCGAACTTGAGAGTGGGTGGTGATGCGGAGCTCCTGAAGCACTGAGTGTTGCCGTATGGTCAGATCGAATGTGTTCTCAAGGTGCGTTCCCAAGTGGAACAAGACTGTGTCATTGTGTGTGTGTCTCCATCCACTCGGGTGACTCTGATTTTGGTGGCGATGATAAATGATGGACAGACATTTCCAATTTGCAGTGATCATCGACTGTTCTTGAATCCACATTCAAAAAGACGCGCGGCAACTACGGTGGAACCGCAGAACTGACAGAAATGCATGCTCGGCAGCAAGTGTATCTCATAAATTGATCTGGCTGATGTATGTTCTGAAATTCCGCTGCACGCGGAATATCAACTATAACCAACCATGAACAATCCATGGAGCATGCTCCAATACAATTCCTTGTCGTTCGGTATGCACGTGTCATCCAGGATATTTCAGGCCATAATAGACGAGGTGATCCGTGTTATCAATGGGGTGATAATATATCAGGATGTTATGCTTATATTTGAATCCGCAAAGAATGAACAATACTGCAGATTGTGACAGCTGCTGAAGAGATTCGGGGAATGAAACGTATCGAAAAAGCGCAAATTCGGTTTTACCAAACCAGATTTCCTGGGCTTTCCTTTCAATTCAAACGAATATCGACCCGATCGAATTAGTTTTGAATTAGTGATTGTCATCCAGTCACCGAAAAAGTCAGGCGAAATTATGATCAATTCTTGGATGCCCGCAGTGCTACTTCAGATTATATCCCAACTTTTTGACACGAGTCAAACCTATTTTCTTGGCCCAGTCATCGGATGCAGAGCAGTAGAACAAGCAGTGTTGTCTTATTCGAAATATCGTTGACTGACCGATACTAACCCCATTCGCGCCCTCTGAGCGGACGACACGGACCACTGACGTGTCCAAAGTGGAAAGAGGAGCAGTTCTGTAACAGGTGAATGTCGAATGATCTGCATCTAGCGTTTTCTCAGTGCTTCAGGGAGAAGTTATTCTCATAAGTAGAAGAGAGCTTTGATCGTTTCACTGGCGGTACACTGAATAAAACAGTAACTATTTGCACTGAAGTTTACAGTTGTCACCGACCGCCAAGCTGATCAGCTCTCATGTAATGTCGATAAAGCCGCCTTCAATTCCACGGCTTCCGTGACTCAACGACGAAGCGTTACCTGAGCTGCCTAAAGCTACGACGTCCTGCATCGAGGAGGCTAAACCGTCATGAAGACGGATTTCTAGCCACGAATCTCACGATTCACGGAACAAATACCATTTCATTACTGTGACCGCTCTCATGTTCCCTTCAAAATTGAGGGAGCAGACAAAACGATGCTACTCTTCGGGGACTTCGGAGATCAGAAAGAGGTGGCGACCCGGACTGAAGCGGAATTTTCCTCACTTGTTCATGCTGTGAGGCGAGTTAAGTATCCTACCCGATGGTGTCCCTTGTTGAGGTGAGCAACTTGAATTCCATTTCCATTTCACAAGTCGGGTTTGGTTCAACTGTGTTTAGGCCATTTGGGTGTGAATAAAATGAAGTCACTGGCTTGACAGATTTGTCGGTGGCCGGAATTGTATGCGGACATTTGCGCTTTGGCAATGAACCCGTGGTCCGAAAGCAAGGGGTTCACGGACTCCTATTTCAGATGTCCACAAGTGTTCCTGACCAGTTGGCCAAGCAACGCGTTCGTAATCCAGGTTTTACGGAAGCGCCTCAGCCGAGAAGCAACTCGTCAGGTACTGGTCACCGAAAATGGATCGTAGTTCTGTGAGACGGAGCTGAAAATCAGCTTGAGAAAATTGGATGTTGCCATTTGTGTACAGCGCCACGCCACATATGCTCTAAAGATGCATCAGAAATCTTGGTGCGCTCCGTGAAAAGTGTGCTGTAATCAGCGATTCCCAGATGGTTGCCCGAATGGGAGGTATTCCTGGAGAGTTTCCTGTTGCAATACTGAGACGCAGTGAACATGACCACCAGGGAGATTTCAGCCGTTTTGTTTTGGGTCCTGATAACTACGGTCATCGCTGACATGTCTTGATTCCGGCAACATCACATAACTCCATGGCAACGAACTTCGACCAACTTGCGGAATCATCTCCAGATAACTTGCTCAATCGATTGTCCAGATTACGTAGATGGATGATGAATCGTTGCACCGGCGCCACATCAGTCAAATCCATTTCAAATGGCGACCGCCAACGTGGCCGATCACACTGCTGAGACGACCGAGGATCCAGATGGTGACCGTGTTATTGACAGGGATCCATTTATTCCTCCAACCAAAACGACGGCTATAGCGGCCGAGCCAAAGCCACCAGCCCCAGTTCGGAGATCAGTGCGATTAGAGATGCCAATACCGAAGAGCACCTGAAGGAGGACAGATGTGATGATTTAGTAAGCATCACACTTGATATGGCCAAGTATATTTCCGTAGCTACACTCGCGTTTAGGATCCTCAACCGATAAAGATTGCCGCGGACGAATACAGTTAAGCCCACTGGGATTGATCAAATTCTAACCTGTCACTTAAATGTTTTGCATTTACATGGATACAAATCAGTTCTGGAATAAAATTATCGTGCTCTGTCACATCCTGGGCGTTCTTGCCATTTTGGATAAGGTGGTTTCGGATGGGAGCGATTTCAACACATCCTATAAGCTTGTATATTGTTGTTATCACAAGAAACTCTATCTCTCTCTCTGTCTCTCTCTTTTTTATGACTTGAGAATATATATTTAGACTGGAAATCGGAACAGAGGTTTTGTGAATAATAATGTGTAGTTGAGTTCTCCATGATGCAGTACCATGTGAAGCACGCGGCTTTCGTTTAGCATAAAAAGCCAAATGAGTCACTCACTTTTTTAAACCCTTGCATGGGGAAATACTGTCATTGATCAAATTCAAATGAAACTTATCTTTTTTCTGTCATGATATTTCATCCCTCACCCTTCAGCTTTTCATTGGTAGGGTGCATTTTACCGTTCTCTCCACGACAACGTAATATGTGAATGATAATCATCAGTACACCGTTGCCGCATGAGACCAACATGGTTCCACAATGTATTTGATTTGAAGTTCATTGAGGGAAATTGTATTATTTATTGTGTTATTGGGTTTCACCACTTGCAGGTATAGATGAGGAAGTGTATCATATTGATGTTTACAGTGACTAACGGATTGAATCGACTGACAGACACAATTTTCTGCCACAAATTCTCATCATCACTTTTGAGGAGTTCACTTGAAATGAAATGTATTTCTGTTTTGAAGTATAACACTAACTCTAGAGAGAAGACTATTCTGCTTTCAGATCTGTTGTATGCTTATTACAAAAATCACAGTTTGCATACGATGAATGAGGATCATGACCATATCGTGGCCCGTACAATAAACGGTTCAGCTGTTATTCTCGTTCAGCCTATCTGAGTGGGAGGGAACCCAATTTGTTCCTTCGGGTCAGATGACATTGAGCTTTAAATTTGTCCTCGTTTCAGGATAGGCGAAAACGTGCCGACAGTTCCAAAACCTTCGCGCTGTATGGTAATGGAAAGAAGCTGTCCGTTGACAATGACCCAGATTCGAAAAAAATGTCAAATAGAATATCGATTTTTCTTGGTGCAGATGTTATAACTATTCCGTTATGTCTATACGACAGGACGAGGATGCACCTTGTACCGTGTCCCCATAATCCAATGAGCTATTCGGAATGGACTCATTAGGCCAGAGATGTAATCGTTACCGACAGGTCAATGGATAGAGGCCGGACGAAGTCCTGTCTCAAAACCAGTTGATGGGCAACATCGGATTCGATCCACTGTGCCCAGGGAGAAGACACTCCAGTGAATGAACAAGGAGAGAAACAGTTGACCGATCTAAAAAATCTCCATTAGATGGACGTAGGAGTAGCGTACCCCGGTTTTATATCTACGGCGAGTGATCATCGCACATCATTGAACAGCTATGGCCCACTTAAACCTGGCACCCCTCGATCAAACAATGGTATCCCGTCCACGTTTCCCTTTCTCCATTGGATGCATGGGGCTAAGGACTGAATCCAAAAAGTGGATCGATAGAAAAGCGTCAACTAAGCCAAGAAAAAATAATTGCACAATCAGAATTCACGCGACCGACCAGGAGAAGTTCCTTGACGGATGTATCTGCTGTTTTCCCGTGTTGGTTCAGCGCCCAATTATTTTCTGGGTCAGAGTTCCCAATGAAAAGTCCGTTGTGTCTTATGGATAGTCGCCAAGTACGATGAGCCCAAAGACCTCCATTGTCCTTTCGGGAAACTATTATTATTTCCCTGCTCTTCAACTCTCTCACATCCCAATTCTGAATAGATATGAGGGGCTACAACGATTCGTGACCGCGAACTTCTAACTCTTGGTAACGGTAGCAAATATGGGACAAGGAAAAAGAGAATCGATTCTCCAACCTAGGCCTTTGTTTCAATTAGCTGATTTCAGCATACGCACACCTCGTCAAACGGAGCAACAGTCTGCATTACCTAGAACTCTTCAAAACATCCCAAATGGATGTACATCGTGTCCTCAAAACAAATAAAAGACCCAACTTCAGTGTTAACACTTTGCTCACAAGCTATGAATCATCATTTTATGGCATTTCGTGTAAGCCAATTTCACTGCTGCTGAGAGAGCCAAATAAAACTGTCTCACAAGAATTGAACACCGAAACGTTCGTGAAGTTATTCGGTTACCGATTCATTCAACTATGTCCCGACCATGGACTATTCCTAACGAGTACAAATTCCTGGCACAATAAGCTCCACCAAGTAACCTGGCACACTGCTGCGTCTTCACAGCTTTGCACTCAGATCGAACATATTGCTCTTGGTTACCGCTGGTACGGATCAACTCTAAACTGTTGATCATTTTGGTCCCCGTCTGTTGCCAATGATCACACGGTTGTCTGTGTGAATTCAAGTCGGTAGCCGAAAATACATCAAAAACGAAAATCCTCGTCGGCCACTACTTGACGATATCAAAGAGAGTGCCTCCAAGCAGAATTATTGTAAAATTCAAAATTGACACATTCTATTTTATTTCACTGTAATCTGTCTGTTGTAGTACATAATGGTACCGTACATGATACCACCCAGATGAAAAATTGAGCTACTTTCTACGTCTTCTTGATATTCTCACTTCGCAGTGGTTGTGTGCGGGGTTCAGACTATTCAATCCATTCGATTTCACATTCAGGGTCGCGCAGAGGATTCAAACCACAATTGCATCTGAAATGGAAACTCTTGATGTAAGTTCTACATCCAAACCGGTTGGCGACTAAGTGGAATGTTTAAATATTTCGTATTTGGCCCGAAACCATTTGGATGATGCGAAGAAAACAGTGTTTTTCGTTCATTTCATTCGCAGAAATGCATACACTCCCATGAGAACGTCGTCTTCTCCGGATCTTTCCATCAGTCTACCACACGTCAAGTTGAGAATCATCATTTTATGGCATTTCAAGTCAATCAATTTCACTGCTGCTCAGAGAGCCAAATAAAACAGTCTCACCAAACTTGAAAACCGATCCGTTCGTGAATTCATTCTTCAGCTGGATACACAGGCAGCGAAGTGCGACTAAGATCCGACATGGGAACATCAACTGTGCAATCGCTTGATTGTAGGAATCAACCTTCCTGTTTGGAACAGAGGCTGTTGCTTGCAACTGATCAGACCCTTCATCAAGTTAGCCGAATTCGTGAAAACAATCGGGAAGTAAATGCTTTTTCGGAGTCCACACTGTTTAATTCTTCCGAAAAATCAAGTAGTTCAGCACACTCAAAATATGCCTCATTTTACGAAGCCGATAAGTTGTCGTGGTATTCAGCCCCACTCGAGCGATCGATTCGTTCGAAATTTTACCATAAAGGTTTCGATTTAGACAAGTGTGTTTCATATGGTCAGTTACGTCGTTGTTTCACACGTCCGCGTCGACGAGCCTGTGGTAAGTTTGGTCACGTTGATAGTGCCTGTAGAATTAGCCCACCATATCGACAGACGATCCCATCAGCATCATCTGACACTTCTTTACTTTCTGCGAGGTTTTCGACATTTACATTAGCCCTCTTGTCAGAGAAGGTTCCATATACTACCAGGAAATGCATACGCAATCGGGTAGGCACCACACGTTCATTGTTGACACTGAGAGTGTAGAATCCATCATTTCACCTAAAGCTATAAATAGCGTTTATCCAATCGATAAAATTAATCCTACCAGTGTCACTATTCCATGTATTACTAGGCACAAGTTCTGACTTGTTTTTTGTTTCTGATTCAGGACCTCCACTTTTTGGTTTTAAACTTGTTCGTGAATAGGATATGCAACAGCTTGTTTTAAAATGTTCTAAGGTTTCTGGTGGAATGCACATTCCCGGATTGAGGTTAGAGATATCTGGCGATCTCATTTTGTTAAAGTGCAGTATAATTCATTTAAGTTTGAGAGATGCTGTCCGTCAAGCAAAGCAATCTAGGTGAGCGCGGAAACACTGGCTATGTGGAGTAGTCTGACTGGGCTTCACCGATTCCGTTAGAGTATCACGACTGCCTGCCCACTTCGAAAGCACAGCTAAGGACTAACAGCAGCTCCCTCTCAAGGTACGCCAGTACTCCGCGAGGCGTGGTAGCGGGTATTGGCAGCCTATTGTTGATACATCTTGGGTAAATACTACTACTGATGCTTTTTCCCGCTGATCAAAGGTATATTTACTAACTTCTGCTTGACCGGAATAGTTGCACCCGTCTAATTTCAAGGATGATGGCTCATAATTGTTATTGGAGTTGACAAAACTCCTCGATTTGGTAGGTCACAGCGAACAATTTCCAAAGAGTTGGAAATAATCTGTGATTGTGCCAATTACCAATTAGGATGGTGATTCCACTTGTCAAAACCACCCGGGAATAAGTTCGGTTAGCATCACATCTCCAATGCTTGCTTTTTTCATTTCCCCCCACTCATCAACCACTCGGGAACAGTGCCCTAGAGTGCATCAAGATGGGTTTGGACTTGATCTCGGTTGTGTTGATCATATATTTACTCTTCGACACATTTTAGAACACAGGCACACATTTTATATGTCAACTACCCTCCTTTTTTGATCCTTAAGCGACCATATAATCCTCTGACGTTGCGTCTTGTTTGAGTGTGTATCAGAGAAATTCGGTTCCACCATGAAGCTCCTTTATGTGAACAGCCTAGTTCGAGTTAGGGTTTACGGTTCTCCTTCACCCGAGTTCACCACGAGAAGTAGTGTGCATCGGGGTCACCCCTCTCTCCCTTTCTCTTTACCTTCGTGATTGATACAGTCCCAGATACAGAACTTTTGTCAGGTGATGATAATGGAATCAAACTTTTCCATAGTTTAAAGGTCTTTGACGTTGAATATGCGAGTGACATCGTTGTCCTTTATGAAGATCCAGGTAAGTTGCAAGCTTTCATGAGCAACATGAATAACTGCGTAACATTGATCGGTATGATATTTGTAAGATGCTGGTGAAGGATTGGGTTGGTCCACTAAACCATTCATTATCTGGAGAACCATAGACTTGGTTGATAAGTTGTTTTCTGGGCAGCTGGTTTTTACTGGGAGAACAGATATCGGTTCAGTTGTCATTGTGTATACAGAAATTTTGCCTGGCATTTGCCAATCTGAGTCATCTGTGCGTTTGATAAGAAATCTGGTCATCAATCAAGGTCTGGATGTACGTTGCAGCGGTACTTATCTGTGGTTAAGAGACATGGCTACTACGGGTGGAGAATATGAGTATATTATCGGCATTGGAACACCGATGTGCGCATGTCACCTGACAGGATTCCTCGGCGCGCCATGAATAATATCTTCATTGTCTGATTTTCCTTTGCTCCAATTTTCTCAGTGGTGTTTTGATAGCTCATAGTCATCCTGAAGCCCCTTGTTTCCCAGGTTCTACGAAAAACCGTATGGTTTCCTCAGCTTTCGTGAACCCATACAGTGGTATTGTCACCGGTGTGATTTCAGCACCAGTGACGCCAACCGTGACTTTCGCTTGAAACTCGATTAAAAGTTCTATTATTCACGGCTGTCATCGCATCACCTTGTTCAAACTGATAATCAGTTCAGTTGGTTCATTCTCGAACCAGAAACCACACTACAGAAGACGTTCGACTACCGGCTCAGAAACGTGTCGGGTATACGCCCGCACTTATCTAAGGTTAGGAGACATGGCCACTACGGTTGAAGAGTATGAGAAGATTATCGGTATTGGAACACCGATGTGCGCATGTCCCCTGACAGGATTCCTCGGCGCGCCATGAATAATATCTTCATTGTCTGATTTTCCTTTGCTCCAATTTTCTCAGTGGTGTTTTGATAGCTCATAGTCATCCTGAAGCCCCTTGTTTCCCAGGTTCTACGATAAACCGCATCGTTTCCTCAGCTTTCGTGAACCCATACAGTGGTATTGTCACCGGTGTGATTTTCAGCACCAGTGACGCCAACCGTGACCTTCGCTTGAAACTCGATTAAAAGTTCTATTATTCACGGCTGTCATCGCATCACCTTGTTCAAACTGATAATCAGTTCAGTTGGTTCATTCTCGAACCAGAAACCACACTACAGAAGACGTTCGACTACCGGCTCAGAAACGTGTCGGGTATACGCCCGCACTTATCTAAGGTTAGGAGACATGGCCACTACGGTTGAAGAGTATGAGAAGATTATCGGTATTGGAACACCGATGTGCGCATGTCCCCTGACAGGATTCCTCGGCACGCAATATTCGGGGAGGCGAGTAACTGTTGGAAAATGATTGAGGATGGTCAGTCAATGACATGGAAGAAAGAAATGCAAAATCAAACCAAATCAAACAAAACTTGCGCCAATCGAGACAGATAAAATGCTAGAATATGTCGTTTGACGCAAAATCTTCAAGAACTGAGAATTGCAAATTCCTAAGGCACGTCACAACGCTTCGTCGTAGTCAGAAAAACTAAATCAGGCACGGATGACGACATTGTGGACCAACCCAAATCTACTATAATACTGGCTTCTTGTGACCGTCCTCTTTCACATTCACCCATTGAAGACTTAGAATCATTTTCCCAATCTGACATTTTTCTAATTATTCACGAGCTATCCCCTGAAATTCTTGGGTACAGTAGAATTCTAGCTTGCGCAACCCATGTCAGCTTTGTCGAGTGAACCCTCTGGTAAACTGCACGACGCAACTAACACAGAAAGACGCGCTCATCTAGCAGTCTTTTACTAGAAGCACTTAACGCAGCGAGAAACTCATTTCTTGTTTTCTTCGAACACACCTTCCGTCATTGTCAGTTTGCCCGCAGACCAAGGAGGTCCACAGTTGATAGTGAAGATTCCTCAAAACACCACATTACCCCATCCTAATACAGACCCGTCCGATCTGTCCGTTGTGTACTTCATGAATATTCTTCAGCCTCTGATACGGCACACAGATCCCTTCCTAAATCTTGAAAATCTTGAAGCTTCCCAAGGTCCCTGACAAATAATTAAGTGGCTCTCTAACCATAACGAACACAGAGCTGTCGGTAGATCATGCATATGACAGCCCCAAAAGGGACTAGACTTCATTCAAGTACAATTTAACTGATTGGAGAAATACAATGTTATCCCCAAACATGACCTTCCGTGGATCAGTATTGCACAAAGCAATAAATTCATTCTCAACTGCTTGCAAATCAAGGGAGAAAGTTGATGCAAACTTCCATGTTGAAAAGGGCTGAAGGTCATTCATACCAAGATGCAAGTAAAACATCCACTGTATTGGTTTCTTCCGTAAAGAAGAGGCACGAAACACTCATAATAAAACAGGGACAGTGGGAAAAGAGTGCGGGTTATGTTCATACTGTTTATTGTCGAGTCAACTAGTCGCTCCCACTAGATTTTTCACCACGCAGTGCAGAAATCCAGGAAAGGATACTAGTTTTCTGAGACCAATTCAAACAATTATGGATTATTCCATGGTTCTGTGTTCTTCCTCTTCTTTATTCCACTGAAATCGGTAACCCTTGTGTTTTTTCCTTACTGGAGGCGTTCAAATAAGCTGACGATATTGTTCTTGTCAGGAAATTCCTGGCCTACTTCTTGAAAGTCTATCTCGTTTAGAGAATCTTCCAAGCCGAGAGGGTTTAAAAACTAATGTCTCCAAGCACCTTGAATGTTAGTTCACGAATTTTCGCTCCTTTATTCCAATAGTTTATGTTTCAGTTACTTCGGTGGTGGAAAACTGAGGTGTCTATCTTCTCAGACAGTTTCGGTCATTTCAGCGAGTGAATTCCAAATTCAACTTCCAATGTGTTCTTCTCATACTATTTCACTTTCCCTGTAATTATCCTCCTATTTCGGAACCTGGAACTTAGCGCACTACACCGTGGCTTGGTAATTAGAAGTCATACTTCATCTATGATAGGTGCACTTTTAACCTTACTAATTGGTCAGCATACTAAGTCTTGTTAAATCTCTAACCAACAACAAATGTCAGGTTCATACTCATCCGTTACACACAGACGCCATTTGTCGCTCCCATTCATGCAATTTATCTGTATTCCGGGACTTTCCACCTAGAATGATTCCATACAAAATTTCAAACCTTGTCTGCTTCAAGTCATGTCCAAAGGAGAGTAGATAAAACTCAATGACTTGAGAAACCTCCTTATGATACCAACTTCACTTTTCTTTCGCATACACTTAAACACTGCACTTGAATAAATTATTCGTTTTTACCTAATTGCTTTGCCATTTGATGAATCTCTCTTGTTCTACTTGTTTAATTCTCCCGTGTAACTGTTAAGTCAGTAGCATATTCTCCTTGATTTATGTGATCGTATACGCATTCGCGTTCTGCTATGTACGTCGTCGCTCGTGACTTGTGCTCTCAAATCTCATCATTTCAGCCCCTTTATGAGAAATTGAAGACGACAGCACAGCACGGTAAAACCTGTGTGTTTTATGACAGAACGATTTGCTGGTAAAAGCGAAAATCTTGAGCACGCTATTCCGATGGTTTTTTTTTGGTGGGCATAACTAATTGAATTTTGTGTATTACTCACAACTACCTGCGGGATGTACGTGAGGATAAGTGGTACTTTGCTTGGTTGATTGTCATTTGGATTTCATCTTTCCGGCCAACCCTTCATTCGGAAGCACCAGACTCGAGCTTCGCTTCTACTTGAGTTTATTTATACTCCCTGTCATACACAGGATTTGAACAATGGCCTTTTCACCTCAGTGGTATGTATATTACCACTGCATCAACCAGCTTCACTGGGGACAGGTCCGAACCACTGAAATAAATTTTGTTTAAATGTTATCTTCTATGATACTCAACAAAGGCTGAAAGCTTCGAGGGGAGACAAGGTATCTGTTCCGTTAATTCCAAGGGAATTACTTCCACCATATCAGGTCTACTCTGCAGAATGGGCCATCATTACCACACTTAAGCCAGATTGAGTTTTGTTGTCTAGTTTTGTCGGACAGGTATATAGTTATTGTTCACTCGGCTTATTCAGTGACATGCGTTTGTGAAGGCGTGCTGATTAGTTGACTGGGTAAAGACGAATAGTTACCTTGCTTCAGGGAATTTTTTCACTCTCTCATAGTAATACGTAATACAAACACAAATATAAGTCATTTCGGCCGTTTTTCTACACGTAGGATTTGCTTCAAACCTAAATGGTAAATCAAATTGTATTTGTTGTACAGTGTGAGCATTCCCTGTATTGTCGAAGATTGTCGGCCTTCCTAACCTCAATGAAGCTAAAGCTGTATTCGTTGAAACATTTATTATCCTCTTCGAGTTATTGATGTTGTCAATATAAACAAGCACGGTGATTTCGACGGCATGATAGATTTTGATATGAATCAAGATGGGTTCGTAATAATTTCTGTGTGATTGATTCTATGCGTATGCTGAAACTCATTCGAAAGGAGTAACATATAATTGAAGGAAAATGTGTGCAGTACTTGAAACTTACTATCTAGTCAGATAAAATTCACCCTACCACCACAGAAATGTCCCAGTGAAGATTTAGCCAAAATGTCTATTCACCAATCTTTCACATATTGACTTTATTGAATCATATACAAGAACCGAGGTTCTGAGATTTTACGGCCATTTAATATGTTGAATTTGTAGTTCCTAAAACATGCACTTGATATAACAATAGCAAACCTGATTTTATACTTGCTAATTTCAATTGGAAACAACTCTGAAAAAGTTGTTCATCATCTAGAGTTTACACATGCAGAAATGTGTTTGTATTCTGGCATTCCGTGAAATCCAAATAAAAACACCTCACGTATTTTTAGGGCCATCGGCCGAAAAGATTTAAGACCATTTCTCGGTCAAACCATTGGGAATATTTTCTGTTGGTTTTGTACGTGACGAGCGACCGGAGAAGTGCAACAAACTCTAGTCTGTTGATACTCAATACCATAATAGAAAACAATGAGGGCATAAGAAATGCAATTTCGTCAAGATTTTCGTGAGTTCCTGTTTATGCTGATCGAAAAACTCAGTGAAAATCTAGAATGTGCAGTAGTCAGCTGCGCTCTGGAAACATGTATTTATCACTCCCAATAGGAAAATTCGCACGAACGAAACCTGTTAGTTCTGCTATGGTAATAAAAGTGTTCACGACTGTACTGACAACATCGAGAATGTTGAGCATCAAAATTACGGATTTTTTTAAATATTAAATCTGCCTTCATTCTGATACCTAAATGGAGTCAAGTAGTATAGTCCACCTACTTACACGGAATGGCCAAGTGACTCTCTCTAACGTCATTGGTTGTTCTGTTCAGTGGAGCACGTTACATCAAAATCCGAAGTGTTGACAGTATAAGAGAATATAGTTATACTTTCCATTGGCTTGAATGAAATGGGATAAATGTTTCACGTTGAATTCGGATTGACTTAGGTGAGTGCCACAGTTCGTTGAATTGTACAAATGTTTCACTACTGGTTCTGAAGCGAAACGGCGGGATTCGGACCCCGTCGATCACCTGATACTCACAACACCTCACAATTGGATGGACAACGTTGTTCTCTTCCACAACAGTCTGTTTTTCTCAACCAATTAGGTAATCCCTGTGATCATGAGTACACCCAATCTCTGTGCTATTGGAATCTTTCAGGGCCTTTCATCGACTTGAGGTTTGTTGGGGCTGCTTCCAACACATTCGCCTAACATGCAATTCATGTCGTAATCTCCTACTTTCTGTAAACTGCTCATCAAAGGTTTTCCAAGGATATAGGTTTCTGCCAGGTTTCACTTGGTTACCACACAGCTAAAATGTTGTTCTTTCAAGTAAATGGCAATTTATTAGACGTTTTGGAGGGTTTATCATCGTTGACTGATACACTTGAAAACAAAGACAATTACATTGCGTCAATTATCTGGTCGCTACAGAGATAACAGGGATAACACTAGACGTTTGTTTGCCTCACATGTACGGTCCGTGAGAAAAGCAAGGTTGCATTCATATGCTACATAGCAAAACTTTGGGTAGGAAATCGGAAAATGCGTGGTATCCACACACAATAAAATGTTCAGACCGAAGATTCATATATGTCAAGTCCTTCAGTGAGAAAACGTATTCCCCTGCAAGTTAATTGATGAAATAACCTCTAGACTGTTCTTCTTGCTTCCCTTTCATTTACGTTAACAGTGCAAAACAGTCCGACTAGAAATCCGATTATTGTGCAACGCAAGGGGTATAAGATTAATTGTCACCATTTGCATAATCACCTAGAACTAGTATTTGTAACCACATGCTTAACATCGGTGAGTTACACGAGTGCGCTGCTATCAGTTGGAGTTCCATTGGAAACACTGTGTGTGTGCATATCGCAAGTGATTCCAAACAAACGGGGTAAAACAGCTGCACGCGGAGTGCCTTCGTGGGTTATTCATGGTGATTTCAAAGTGAACATCGTGTGGTTCATAAGTATACTCTTGAGAACAACCTTACTGATATCTTTTGATTACTCACTGCATATCACTTCCTACATAATGTTGTGTTCAGTGTTGCAAATGGAAGGTACACGCACCAAAACGGAACTCCAATCCCGGCTACTTGGTTTGCGAATTAAATCCCTGTTCATGGTTGGTATAAAGGCAGGCTTGTTACCAGCACACAATACTTGGTAACATACATGAAAGTTTTGTGTGATAGGATATGCTGTATCTCAATCGGATCAGCAGTGCAACAGCAAAAAATCAACAGCCAGTCCAGAAGACAAAGATGAAGCACCAATCTGTATGGTTGCTAGATTCGAATAGACAAAAGCAGTGTGTTCGGTTTTTCTAATGAAGATGTGGACATGCACTTGATATAACAATAACAAACCTAACTTTATACTTGCTGATTTCATTTGGAAACAATTCTGATGAAAATGTTCATCACCTGAAATTTATCCATGCAGAAATGTGTTCGTATTCTGGCATTCCATAGAATCCAAATCTACTGAAATTCTCGGCTACCTAAACGGAACTCCTACTGTTGTTTCTGTCTTTTAGCTGGGTAGTCACAACTAACGATCACGTCGATGTTTTTCAATAACTTCACGATACGACATTTCGAATACACAGACTATAGAATGAAGTAATCGTTCAAGGATTTGCGCAACTAAAATCGATGTACCGAGGAATTCTTACATTTTCCGTGTCCTTGTCTTTCACAGTGAGTGCTTAATCACACACACTTACACACACACACACACAGACACGTGAGTACACCGACGGAAGAAATATTTTCATTCAGCACAAAAACTGAGAGGCTTGTAATCCAGCAGGCTACAGACTAACCGATTAACATCTTATGCGAACCTACAGAGTTAATGCACGCATGCACTACTGAGCCTCCTGAAAATGATGAAATATTTCCCCGACCTTGCTATGCCCAGGGGTTTATTTCCTTCTTCACGCGTTCATCATTTCATTTCAGCAAAACCATCCAGCTTCCAGTTAGGTTACTTCAATAATCGTAATGGCTTGCGTTTGTGTTTTTGGTCAGGCCGGCAAAGTAGACTTGTAGCTGCCCTTGGTGGGGTAGACCCAAACTATATTAGAACACAGAATCGTTGGTATTGCCAAAACAATGTCAGATGTCTCTGGTAAAAATTCTATAAAACAGTGTGAAGCTACTGTTGATGCATGACCCTAGATTATTTCAAAACTGTTCTCTGATAAAAAGAAAAATGAAACTCGTTTGAAGAAAAGAAATTATTCTAATGACTTTCATGACCACCAAACACTTGATTGGTCACGCTATTTAGGTTTGAGTTATATATTGTTGTAAGAAAGACCGAATAGTGTGTAAAGACGTTTACAAGATGTTGATTTCTGATATATTAGGGATTCAAAAGTCTTTTCTGTAGCGTGATTATTTCGAGAATCCATGTGCGAATCACATTTTGAATGCTTAGCGTTCAAGAGGCCAAATCAGAATAAGGCGGATTTGCAGGCACGTTCATGGAAAGTTCACGTGTTCATTCTGAGTCAGTTTTATCGTTGCATAGCTAGATAGATAAGTCAACACTACCCGGGCTGAAGCATAATTACCCATCAATAAGATGCAGGCTGATGCCAAATTGTCAGAAGGATATTGACTGATTATCCACGTAGTGAGTGTGAACAAAGACGTCTGCTAAGATGAAACACGATAAAAATAGTACTCTAGTATTCAAGACTTTCTGTAGTCGCAAGCAGTACATCTAACTGAGTGAAAACTTACCAATATATACATGAACTCGCTGCAAAAGGCATCTCGAATTAGTGATGTCCAGTGCGGCAAAGTGCGGACGTGGATCACTCTGTTCTGGGTTACTGATATATGATATCTCCAAGTGAGTAAATGCCTAAAAAGCTATGTGTCTTCGTACGCATTGGAAGGAATACAATTTATAACCATCCAGGACTGTCTAGACTAAACATTGGTGACACTAACTGTATGGACTCAGTAATAATGGGCACTCCCGATTATCAAGAATTGATTGAGTAATTGAGATAGAGTCGAATTATATCATACCACTTCTATATAAATGTGGATGGTTGGAACTGGAAGTTGGATTGTAATACTACTTCGAAATTCGGAGGTCGACCATTTGACATTCCAGCTCAAATTACTTCTTTCACGTGATTTCATAACATGTGTGACTTGAAGAATCTAATCGCCTCAGACCAGTGGGTTTTGTTTAGTGTTGTTTCTTCTAGCTAAATAAGAAAGATGTTTCTCAAACTGTTGAAGTTGACCAGGTTAGTTCCATATCCAGTTTTAAATGAATGGTGATGGTGTTTTGGTCAAGATTTTAACCAGACACTCTTGCATGATGAACCTTAATAACCAAGAATTCAACAGCACACTTCTGGAAAACGTCTGGATGAATTTTCGGTCTACAGCATGCCAAATCCACAACATAAGTTTAGATTGAAATATAATAAACTGGAGGAATTTCATTGGTTCCAAATTATCCTCAACATATTCGGGATCTGATTTTTTCAACGGTCCCGTTATACATGAGTTGAAAAGTTGGTTTTGGCTATAAGTTAAGATTACCTACCATTTCAATATTGATGACGAGTTTTGTGTCAATTTTTGAAAACACTTTCAGGTAAATAAACGCTCAAACCACAGTTTCCTCACAGCCATAACGTGTTAGAATATAAATCAAACGGAAACATGTGAACAAGGCAGAGAGAAATATTGAAGCGATGCAACTGGTGAAAGGCTTATGGAGAAAATAAATTGAATGATCGTGAATAGGGACCTTGAGATTTAAACACACATTTGTTAGTAAATATTTCAAGTCTATTTTAACCAAAGCTGAGGCCATGCTAGCAAATTGTTCAAATCCGGATAAGGCTCGGACCATTTGAATGTATGCCGAATTCGAAGAAAACAATTTCACACAGTGTGTAGATTGATGAAATTTGCGCCTCATCCTCAATTATCTGCTTTTCAAACAGTTATTGGCTTTTTTCATATGTAAGCTTGAGAAAAATGATAACAGAAATTTGAATATCAGTCATTTAAAAATGATGAACAAAAGACAAGCGGATCAATTCTCTCTCACTTTATACATCTTATTTGGAATATATCTTTCACCTTAAATGCTGTATTTTACATAAGGAAATGCATAGATAATAAATCATGTAGGTTAGCTGATAAGCAAAAACGATTATTGTTACCTAGAATAGTTTGACCGGTAAGAGATTTGATTGGATTATAAAAACCGCATCAATTCCTAATCACAGAACTGGGTATTAAAAATGTTCAAGCAAAAGTGCTTTTTAAAGTGGATGAAGCTGAGAGTGGATTCCATGTTTGTATGTGCAGAGGTATTTTGCAAAGGACCAGTCTTCTTCGTCACTAGCAATGCTTTGAAAACCCGAATTTGAATATGCCCTTGAGTTTAACGTAGGTGCCTTGGGTGCTGACTGCGTGACTCGAGGATACACGCACGATGCAGTAGATAAATTCATCATGAATCTCAAGATGCTTGGGATGACATTGTATTTGGATGATAGAACATCCTTTCCCCGTTTCAGTCAAAGAACTGACTTTGGAAGAATCGCCAAGTGATTCCGAATGTGGACCTTCCGGACATGCAAAAAGCATTGCGTCTGATTTTGAAGACTTTGAACTGATGTTCCATATGGTTATCATAACTTCGAAGAATTCCAGAAAGCGATTCAAAATGCACACTGATTTATGAAAGACAAATACATTATTGGAAAATAACCCGCGTAAATGTGGATAACTAGGATTATACAAACATTTTTGTCGCTGACGTGAGCTGTGTAGCACGATTTGTTGCTTGAAAAGGGCATTGGTTAGTTATGGCCAAATCAGTGCACCTCATATATTGATTATCCTGGCTGAAAGACTGATTTGCGGCAAGCATTATCATCTCTTGTTTTTCTTTATTATGAGCAATTTACATGTATATGACTGTAATCTACTTTCGAGGACTCTGAGCCACATTTTGTCTTCCGGCGTCGAACACGATGAGCCTCTACAAAACGGATTTGATCTCCGTTGTCCGTTACGGAAATAACTAACAAATTAAACAGAGAAGGATGAGAACACAAACCCCACCATAATAACTGCATTCATATTATTTTGCATGAGCATGGCACTGTGTATGGATGACAGGATGAAATTGTCCAAAATGCACACGGCTGGTTTTGGGGTTGTTGCCGCCCTTCAGGTGAACTTACCCGGTGCTCATCCGCCTAACCATTCTATAGTTGACCACTAAACGGCTTCCGGTGACAATCCATATCGGTCGTATTTTAGTTCTTACTACTGGAACAATAGCCAGTAGCCAATAAGCATGAGGCTGCCGTGGCTCTGTGGTTAAATTGAATGGTTCATACTTTCGATCGGGAAGTCAATTGTACTATTTCGTACTAAGTCTTTCTCCCACCAACGACATGACAATAAATGGTAACGCCATTGACATATCATTGTGAGGTCTATGTATTATTTGAATGTGTTTGCTTCGTCAAATTGCATTGAACGTGATAGAGAACTGACGAGTCAAACAAAACTTGCACCTCTTTCACAAATTAGTTTTACTTTCGCTGATCGCTAAACCAGAAACTGTTATTGTCATCCACGTTTATTACCCTCTAATTTTACTTGATACTTCCTGGTTAGCTCCATGATTCTACTTTAAGAGGTGCATGAATTTCCATCTTTTAGATAGCATTGCGTGGATGAATGGTGTAAATTGGGAATGATAAATTATATCGTTCCGCAATGCACTGCACAAGAAACCTATAACAGACTTGAAGTATTTTGAAAGAACAATTATATTTCCGTTCTGAATGAACACCTTTCTAACCTAACTGGTAGTTACTTCCAATCATTTTTCCTGGTTTAGGGCCGATATCCATCACGACATCCCACGATGGTATTTTAGCATGAAATTGTCCGAACCTCGAGGTATTCCTTTAGATGAAAAAAATAATACATAGGCATGCCATAAAGACATCACACAAATAAAATGATGTGATAAATCCTTTACAGTACATTGCGACCATTTATTGCTAAACTACTCTGTTGAATCTGTAAAATGCACATCCAATGACTAACATTTAACATTTAACTTCATTTTAACACTACAGGACCTACAAGGACCTCACTCTTTCGGTTGCTCACCTAGTTTATTGGCGTGATATATGCATAAATTATCGTGACCAATCCCCAATACTCAGTATGCCGGTAGGTCGTTCAGACTCCTGAACAATCACTTTAACACTCTTCAAGCTGTTGTGCTTTCGCTCCTTTCCCCTCACTTACATAAGCAACCCGAAACAACCAGAAAAGGTTTTGAGGAATTTGTCATCGGTTGCACTGAATGAACTTCAATTACAGGCTCTTTCCTGTGGTCTACGTTTATGCATACCACCGAGTAAAATAAACAGCATAGAGACACAGGCGCGATTCGAATATCTATTCAAACAAATACAAATAGTCAAACCAACTTCAAAAGATGCGGAGACTTGGTTCAAAGCAAAGCTGGTTGACTTGGAACGACAGTACCGGATGATATCGTCCAGACATAAGTCACTCCTCACACCTGAGCACATATCTGCCATTAAAGAGCTACAGCTGCGACCTGAATTGTTAATTTTACGCCCTGACAAGGGGTCCGGAGCAGTGCTGATGGATCGGAATGACTATGAGAAGAAGATGGAAAGTGTTCTTGACGATCCCAGCAAGTTTGTACGCGAAGATAACTGTGATGACCCCAAAAAACTAGAACAACGGATATCGACAGAAGTACAGTTTCTACTAGAAGGACACTTCATCAATGAAAGCACAGCTCACCATCTGAAGCCAAAAAGAACTCAAACTCCACAACTGTATGGTTTACCGAAACTACACAAACCCGGAGTGCCACTTCGACGAATACTGTCTATGACAAATTCACCACAACACGAATTGGCGAAATGGCTGGTGAAACTGCTTGGGCCAGTTCATCAATCAATGGTCAGACACACTATCAAAGACAGTTTCGAAATAGCAACGCTTTCGGACCAGATTAATGTGAAAGGGAAACACATGGCGTCATTTGATGTCCAATCACTGTTTACGAATGTTCCCGTTCGGGAGGTCATACGCAACATCTGTGACCATGTCGAGCAAAAACAACTCAAAATCGGTATACCAGTATCAGTTCTGGAACGACAACTACTACTGTGCACAACAAACGTATCGTTTTCCTTCCTTGGTCGGGCTTACAGATAAATTGACTGTGTCGCAATGGGAAGTCCATTGGGTCCCATTCTGGCAGATATATTTATGGCTCATCTTGAGGAAAAGGCGAGCAAAATCCTGGAAAGTTCAGAACTTTACAAACGATACGTTGATGACACTCTAATCATCACAAGAAGTCTAGAAGAGACAAAATGGATTATGGATGAACTCAATCGTCTGCATCCGAATATACGATTTATGATGGAGGCAGAAATTGAAGACACACTGCACTTTCTCGACATTAATATGACTAGAAGGAATGATGGAACAATCGCCAGATCTGTTTACCGAAAGGAAACTTGGACAGGCCAATACTTCCACTTTGACAGCTTTGTGTCTGTGGAATATAAACGTGGCCTGGTCCGAACACTATTTCAAAGAGCACGACGTATCTGCACAGAAGACACGATTGACTACAAACGATTAAGATCCCCACACCCTCGGTGAAACAACGTCCATCTCTGTACACCAAATCGAATCTGATTTACCAATTTCAGTGTAGTTGTGGAGCAACCTACGTGGGTCGAACAGAGCGGCAGTTACGTAACCGAGTGGTTGAACACATTCCAAATTGGGTACAACGTTTTGTGGTGCAATCAGGGTCAGATCGAAGACATAATGACAACGTTCAAAACCATAAGATCCCGTCGTCGGCCGTCGCTCGTCATCTTCTGATGACGCAACATCCAGCTGACCGAAGCACTGCGTTTTGGGTCATTTACGTGGCAAAGAATACTAGGCTTTTGAGGTTTGCCGAAGCGATTGCCATACATCGATGGAAACCTACATTGTGTCAGCAGAAACAGCTATTTAATGATGTGTCTTTACCATGGTGACGTAACTTGACTATTGTAATATTTCCCAGATTTGTCGAACATAAGGGTTTTACATGAACTTATATAAACAGTATCGTTCTGCAGTATGCACCATGTTGAGATGCAGCGAAATCGTCCCGGACATAAATCGTGCTATGTTGCAACTCTGGCTTTTCTTTACAAGATTATTTCGGTAAAAGCATATCTCAATTTTCGGCAATTGGCCAACTGACAACCATAAAATTATCCCGGTGCTGAAAGTGGTTTGAATGGGCTTAAGCAAGTCTCAAGAATTTCCTCCACGAATTAAAAACAATGTACAGTTGGGTTACAGCTGTAATCCCTATGGAGTCAAATGGAGCTTAGACTAACCGGAGGTCCAATTTTCGGATCAAAAGTTGATTCCTCCGAAAACAGTGCGTCGGTTACCACCGAATATCGTACAGAATAAGGAACTATCTTCAAATTTTTGTACAAAAACTGATATCAAACGTGTTCCGTCAACATAAAAGGAGAAACCATCAACCACGGTTGGAAAATTACCGGGACATATCGATAGCAATTAGAATTCGTTGAAATTTTGAGGATACTCGGTGTCCGTAAAGCTGTCAATTGGATTTAAAAATGTGATGAATGAGTCCTTGTTTGTGGGTGATTGCCAGTCAGGCGTCTTAAACATGTCTAATCGGATATTTGGGTAAATTAATTTGAAAAAGGAAATCGGTCCGATAGAAACTGTGTTCAAACGTCCTTATCTGAAAAATCCATATGCGAAAGTCAATCAAATTACGTCAACGACCATCAAATCAACGTTTATTCTGAATCACGAATTGTCAAATAATCCAGTGAGTGATTTAGTACGGATGAAACGGAAGCTGTTGAAATTACTGGGAATATCAGTAGGTTTACTTCTGTTTTGACCGGGTGGTTTGCATGATTCCAGAGAATGCAGCATTTGGCGTATCTTTCCAATGCTAATATGAGACCGGAAACGGGAGACAGAGGGAAGAGAAAGAAACGGAGGAGTAGAATATTTTGGTGGGATGGATTTAGTGGCAAACCAGGAAGCGCATTGTCAACTTTCTCATGTGGTTCACGGACAAATTCGCCAGAGGAATTACAGATGTGAAGCAAATTTGAAGGGCAAATTCGCGGGAGACTGCTTTGGCAGAGGACCAAAATGTCCGGCTACCGGCGGCAGATGGTTGAAATGTAGCTGCGAAATATGTTAGCCAAAGTAAGTGGAGTATTGGGGCGAGTATAGCTGATGGGACAAAGAATAATATGGTGGAAATAATACGAAGAATATATAGGTCATTCAGATGGGATATGTGCTCGGAAGAGCAAGCTATTGGAAACGGTCGTGTTAGTTCGTCGGGTCCACCAAACGTACGGCACTGGGATTGTCCCAGAACAATAAGGACAGATAGAGTTGTTAAGAAGTTGAGTTCATGGGATTCAAATTATATGGATGAGGAAGTGAGGATGAGTCGAAGTTAACAGTGAACTGGTGATTCGAATATACGACCTGCAGGTTCTCTTTGAGTCTGGCACAGCAGAACAGTTGAAGGGCCTTTCAAATTATACGGCATTTCTCGTTACTCTCTACTGTGTCTACTTGCAGGTGGATCAGATTTCGTACTTCAGTCTTGATGAGGTGGAGTAGTCTTATACGGCTTGATGACAGCCAGATGTTTGTGCCTTTCCCTTAGCTCCACTGAGGGTCTTCAAGCGTGGAGAGGGAACCCTTTTGTGTTGAACATCAAATATTTCCAAAGGGCAACGCAAATCATGGAAATTAGGGCAGTCAGTAAGATGTTCATAGAATGAGGAAGCCTTGTGTAAACAAATAATACAATTATTGAAGGTAACCATTGCACCAATTTTATTGAGAATCTCCAAGGTGCAAGCTGTTCTGAGGAGATTGCACTATGGTTGCAAGCAGCTGGTCAAAGATTTTCCTATGTAACAAATTTGAGGGTGAAGGAGTAAAGTACAGTAATCAGAAAAACTAGTAGTGGAACGTTGAAATGCTGTGAAAATACTTTCATATTTCACTGGTACTGAATTCTGAAGGGTATCGAAGCAGTTGGAAAACGCGAAGGATTGGAAAAACTCTATGGTGAGTGAAAAGGATAAGTCCAGTTCATTGAAATCACCTGCTTTTATGAACAAGGACTGATTGAGATCCGTATTTAAATAGTTGGAAAGGTTGTCAAATAACTGACTGATATCATTAGCGGGAGAATCTAGTAAAACATAAGCATTGCAAAGGACAAGATGTTGAAAGGAATTTGGAAAAGGTGACTTTACATGAATTACAATGCAATTGATCTTATTCATGCTGAATTCAAACTAGAAGTGAGAAGATTTGCACCCCGTTCGATAGATAAGTATGATTCAAGCCATGATTGCTGAACAGTGTGTGGACACTTGATATGCGAATATTCTAAGTTTTAAAACTAAATAATAAAGGAATCTGTAATGACCAGCTACATGCAGTTGCTTGGCTATATATAGGTATATCAAAATCAATTGGCAGTTGAGACGTGTGGTAAATGCGGTGAGCGGTATCATCGTGTGTACCTTCTCTAAGATTTTAGTTGTGCGAACCGATGACCCTTTGTTTTCTGTTTTGCTCGTTTTTCTCCCAGAGATTGAATTCACATCGAGGTATAGTATGGAATAACAAGAAAATATAATTTCATGCGCTGTGGCCAAAAAATATGGAATCAACCAACGGGGATGGAATTGTCAAACCGGTTAGGCAAATTGGCAGTGAAGAACTGAAATTCTGCATACGGCTGCATGCAAATAGCGTCGTTGTTTGTATGACTAGTAAGGCGGTTGACCATGAGGCAGTGTCAACTGTAGGTAAATATTCAGTTCGATTAAAAAATATTCACAAATTTACACTTGTGAAAACTCTCAAGAAACGTAAATAGAAAAACCGTAACTGTCAATCAACGACCCCAAATCTGCTCCCAATGGCTAACTCCAAAATTTAAGTTCAACTTGCAATAACTCTATAGATCGAACCAGATTGAACTAATTCAATCGACATTTAGTGTGCTGGATGACATGTTTCACACTTTTGCTTCACATCGGTACCGGGATATCTTCTGACCCACACTGTTCAGTTGAAGTTTATCTTGGAGATTCTGAAAGAATACCACAAACCGTCATCTTCATCGTTGTGTTTCAGTTTTTTGTCCGATCCGCTTAAAAGTTCGGTTTACCGAAAAATCTCATTTGAGGGGAACCCATGGAAATGGCATGACTAATCAGATTGCAAAGGTTTGTGTTGAAATGTTTTTCACTGAATATTTTTGTTATCAATTTTGCTTTCCATATAGACCCAATTAGGCCCAATCAGCTACTTCGAACGCTGAACGTAACACTATTACACACACTCACATGTTGGCATTCGTCTATTGTGGTTCAAAATTTTGTTCATTTTTTAATATCAAATGTAAACGCTTCTTCACATGTCGTGCAGTATACTTCGAATCAGATACCAGGCTTTGTATAGTTTATCTCTCGGTCAACTCACGTCTCCCATACCCACTTTCGCTTAACGATGGACATCTGATATGTTTTCCAACCCCGATTTTCGTAACAAGCTGAAGCAAATCTATGTATAGCAGTTTTTGGACGGAAGTAGTTAACACAGGAGAAACAAATAGAGCCCAAAATGTTTCAGTTTACGCCCCCCTGAAAAGTGAATTTTATTCATTTTTTACCAAACGAAAAATATGTGATAGCACAGTCATCAGTTGCGTTTACGATATCGCGATTTTCCACCATTCGGCAATATAAAAAGGACATTATCCTGAATACACTATGCACACCAAAGTTTTGGCTTCTTTATTCAGAAACCAACAAGCCAAAGGAGAACAATTTTCGATTTCGGAATTTTGAAACACTGTGGAATATCCTGCACAAATATTTTCTATTTCAGTTCTCGTGTTGCATCGTAACTGTGGACCAAATTTGAAGGCGTGTGAGCATATCTCTCTTGGTATTGGGATTTCAAAAACATTGAAACGGGATTCGGGAAATTCATCTCTTCCTCTATGTTCGCATTCACATTTCTGGATGTATTTTGGTACATATTAAGGTTATTACTTTTCAGTGGTAAATTAAAAATTATCATGAAACCAAAGGAACATACATAACCCGATTCATGCACAAGTGTTAGCAATTACAGACACGTTAGCAGGACAAGTCTGACGGAATGTATATCACTCGATTACTTGCGAGTAGTGCGTGTGGGGCCTAGGAAGCCTTGTGTGGCTGACTGTACTTTGGGCTCCATCTTTCGGAATGCCTCATTCTTGCTTTCGTTGTCGAGGTTGGTGATTTCAAAGTGTCACTCGCTGCTCGTTTAGAGGAGTTATTCGCTATCTCACTAGCCTTTGACTGTTTGTGACGTAAATGACAGTGAACGCTATAATCGGGTTGACGCAATGCTATGTCTCCCGCAGTTGTATTGAGTTCGCTCGAGGACGTCACTGGTTGTTTCTGTTTGGTTATTGTTCTCTGTAGTCAAGCCGGAATATGTTCGAGCATTCGGTTGTGCAGTTGTATCACTCTGCTGCCAAAGTAGGTGGGTGCTTACCTACACTTGAACTGACAAATGCAATGGGACTAGGTGTGGAGAGGTAGTGGTTTTTCATCGATGGCATTTTCAGGCACGTGGTCGTCAAAAGACTGATGATCTTCTTGGGGTAATAAGTACAAATAATGACAGTTGGATGTCCGCTGAATAGAGTGTTAATGTCATCCCAATTTTAAGTTGACCGCATGATGGCCACAATTTATGGGACTGTGATGACTTTGGTTACGATCGGATGTGGTTGTGAGAGTTCGGGTACAGATGATTTTGGATGTCTTTTTGACTTCCAAGTGTTGAACAGCGAGCAACAAACTTCTTCCAGCTTGTCGATCATGTGTTCTTTAGAACACGGCCCCGACAAATCCAAATTTGTACTTCATGGAACAGAGCTAGTTAAGTGTGGATACTTTCCTGACCACGTAGTTTTACGACGGACTGATCAGCAGACTGATCCATGGTTTTGACGATTAATTCAAATACTCACAAGAACAATGTTGTTGTGAGCTTCTTCGAAATTGAGTAGATAAGATGTAGTGGTTCTGTGGCTAATTCGTTGTCAAAAATTCATTTAGTTCATCTATTCCCACATGTGATCGGTAACACGAAGTTAATTTCCACACAATCAACATTACGTAAACACGGTTCTTTCCACTCCGGACTTGGATTACCTAAAATAAACTTGGGCTGTGAAATTCTACACATTCGGTCGGAGTTTGCCGCCTAACAATATTCGAGTATCTGATGATGACCATCCGTGCTCTTCGGATGCGATTGCTGCTTGAATATGCGTCTCTTTATATGTGTATTGCCTATTAAAATGCCGCAATTTGCATGCCTAATGAACAATACATTTCAGTGCCAGTTGGTGTGTCTTATGTTTTCATTTCGGGCTAACCGGTCATCATTTGGATGATTGTTTATATGATGTAGAAATGACGGAACATGTTTTCACATTCGTCGTTGGTGTGCATATTACCGAAGATATCGTCTGCTGAACGTCCGTAGAGAGTATCTTGTGATATAACTGTGTCCATTTATTGTTCGAAGTGTGAGACAAATACATCTGCCATAACTGGTCCTAGTCGTTCCATTGTTAGTCGAGGTAAAACAATAGGATTGTGAATGGTACACCTTACCCTCAAGGTTATCCGAGCTAGCTCTCAACGGTTTCCTCAACATATACACTATACTAGCACATTTTTCAATGCTGAGCTGAGTGTTGAAGCTGCATGATGAATATTATTATACAAATCTAATCACTTGTTACTCAATTGTAATTTAATATGAATCGTGAATTCACATAAAATGATTTCTCTAGATGTTTCGTCATTGATCACAAACGCGTCTGTATCTAAAATAATAGACAATTGCATATCAACAGCAAAAAACATCAAGACTATACCTGATGTAAATATGAAGAATTTCTGATTTTCTACACTCCAATCAGTTCTAATTTGATGATAATGTTCACAGACGGAAAGAGGACATCACAAGGGCGTCTCCACGGGGTTCTTGGTTCGCCGATACATTCATGTCGAAAGTTGAAATTATCTCGTTATATCCAACCGTCAGCTGCCTTTTGCTATATGAAAGATACGTCGATGATATTTAATGCCTACTAAATGTAGAATGTAGTGTACATCCATTCTTACAGGCATTCGATGAGTCGCATCTGAGTCTAATTTCACGACTGAACTGGAAGAAAATGAATTCAACACGGGAACTAGCTTTCCATAAAACTTTCAATTTTTTAAATAACATGCAACTTCTTTTTTCTATCAATTTCTAAATTTCCCCGCCAATGAGATATTTCCATGTTAATCCCCAGCTGTTGTTTTATCTTCTGTTCACATGACTTCGCTGATTGGTTCATACATGATTTTCGCAAAATCGCCTGCACAGACCATATAAGCCGTAAAATTTACACCTCAGTTTGACTTGTGTTGGTCGTCACCAATGAACGCGTGGTATCCTGTCGTGTCTGACTTCCCACTCTAACTAGCTGGTGGGCTAGCATAATCGAAGTTCATTCCTTGTATTCGGGTGAGAAGCTTCGTGGGTACGTGATGGTCGGAAGAACGTTTGGAAAGAAAAGCTTCTAGAACAAGTTCGGACGAACAAGATCTTAAGTAGTGCCAACAGACGAAAGACAATGCAGCAAAAGCCCGTCAATGGGTTAGTGAAGCCTGTTGGAGTTTGAAGAAGGGTTGTAGATCAACCGAATGACCCGTCGGTCAACCCGAACAAGAGGAAGAGAGGCCGACGACGCCTCATCTCACACGTCACTGCAGTGTTCAAGTGTGGGGCTAGTTTGAGTTTTGTATATCAGAAAATGAGCTAGTGTGAAAAAGCTTATGGTGCAAAACAGAAAACCAATTTCGCACGCAGCACGAGAAGCGAACTGAGTTAAGCAAGCGGACCAAGATAGAGGAGTTATAGATAAGCCGAGAAGAGAGGTAGAATCTGTAGGAGGCAACACAGTTGAATCAAGGGTTGAATTAGGGATGCATGAACGATGTTTCAGACAAATTATAAGAGAAATTGTGGAAGCAGTGAATGCAGCATAGCAGTGGGAGCCCCGAGGAGGAGATATATTCGAAGTGGGACTCTAAAGACGCACTGATTGCACTGAGGTCACGATCGATGTTGGTGTTGGCATTGTGGGAAGTGCGGCAAGAAAAAGAAGAATGAAGGGTGGCATCATCGGCAAATAAATGGATTTAGTTGGATTTAGTGGATGAAAGATCATTAGAAAATAAAAGCAATCAGGTGGGCCAAGTACTGAATCCTGGGTATCGCCAGCATTCACAGGAAATGGCTGGGACAGAACTCCATTAATTCGGGCAGAGATGACTCACTTACTGAGGAAACGTGATGTCCGTGATACGAGAGTGGTGGAGAATCCGAACGTGAGCAGTTTCACTAGAAGACCTCCGTACCAAACTCGGTCAAATGCTTGGAGATGTTGGATGGAGCAATGTGTGTTTCTCCACGGTTGTTGAGTGCAACCGGTCAAGAGTGTGAGATGAGAGCCACGATATCACCGGTAGAACGGCGAGGTCGGAATCCGTATTGGTGATCACTCAGTAGTTCTTCGTGTTCGAGGAACGCACGCGGTTTTATGGAGATGACAGTTCCGAGTTTTTAACGAAATACCGGGTGTGGTGGGAATAGGACGATAGTTAATCCGGTCAGGAAGAGCATCGTTTTTGGGATTATGAAACATCGCTATGTGTTCCCAGGTCATCGAAAAAGTAGAAAGTCGGAGAATGTAAGAGAGAGAGACAGAAAGGACGATGTAAGAAATAGGCCAATTCAAATTGCACATTTTAAGGACGATGGGTGATATGACTTTTCGATCGGGTGGTTTTCATAAGTCCACAGAATGCAGCATTTGGCGTATCTTCCGAAACCAAAATGGGATCGAAAATGGGAGACAGAATGAAACGAAGGAGTAGTATATGTAGGTGAGATGGAGTTAGTGGCAAATCAGGAAGCAAATTGTCAACTTTCTCATATGGTTCACGACCAGGATCACCAGGGGAATTACAGATGCGAAGCAAATTGAAAGTGCCAAAATTGCGGAGGACTGCTTTGGCAAACGACCAAAGTTCCAGGCTACCGTTGGCAGATGAGAGTAAGCGGTCGGTTTTCCAGCAGAAGAAGCTTTCTTTGGCCCTCTGTATGGTTGGCGAGCATCTGTTCCTGGCTTGCACGGAGCAGATGTGGGAGTCCGTTGTGGGCGAGCCCAGCCAGCTGCAAAATGTTGCACATTTCAAGCGTACAGCACGATTGCATGCATGGTTGAACCACTCAGAGGATTCGGGTTTGCCAGGTTTGGACAAGTGAGTAATAAAAAGTTGCATAAATTAAAGAACAATGTCGGTGAAGTTAGAAACGGGAGAGGAATTGTCTGAAGTAGAGCACCATTCATTTCAAGAATAGGGAGCTGCAACATGGTAACATTTTTCCCAGTCGGTTGAATTTTAGTTCCAAAAACGTAGGTGAGTGAAACTGATGGAACAGGAAATAATATAGAGATTGGAAGTGTCAACGGGGGGAAGAGCAAACATGCATGAGGATAGGGAATGAAAAGAAGTGAGAATACGTTTAGAGGTATGGGCATGATCGCCAGCTCGATCGGGAATACGTGTGAGGAAGTACACAAGTTGGCATAGGTTGTTGACCACGGAAAAGTGTTCGGCTTCGCGCCCCAGAGCCGAAGTGTCCGATGAGTGAATGAACCAATCTCGTTTGTGAAGATTGAAATCTCATAAGATGGTGACGAGTCAGTTGGGATCTGTCACGAAAGAAAGTCAATGTTTGAAGGTGAGATATCAAAGAACGATGAATCGCTACTGTTGGGTGAACGGTGATCTACACAAAGGCAGTGATTACAAAAAGAAACCAGCAACCGTGATCCTGAGATCTAAATTGACGGACCACAAAAGGCCTCAATGGATCAAGCGTAGTAGTTAGTCGGGCAACATCAGAGTACTTTTTCAGTTGTGTTCAGTTTTGTGAGTTTTCTTGGCCTGGTGCCCTGTGTTTCGTGCAGTGTATTCATTGGGGAACCCTGTCTTTTGATTGTGTTGTGGGTACAATAGGCCGTGTGCTTCCACCGGTGTTGCATACCAATGCCAAATATATATTTTATCGAGTCTTAGTGAATTGAGACATTCTTTGTCAAGTGTCACCGTCCACGGTCACGGTTATTCTTAAATAAATCTCAAACAATTGAGTATTCACATTCGGAATGATGAAAATTTCCATTTTCGGAAAATTGTTTCATGAGTGTATGTTCATCAAACTACTGCAATCAAGCTCATTTCGACAGAATGTAATTATTTTGGCAGGAGACGTTATAGGACTTCTTATTATGAATGGTCGCCGCCTAATATTGGTAGCAAACAATAAGTAGGTTTTTATAGCAATGAGAAGACTAAACGCAGTGAAAGCAGTCTTCTGCACTGAATCAAATATGTGAGCACAATCCCTTATACACGACCGCATCCAAAGAAGACGAACCGCCTCTCCACTTGCATGAAGGCTCTTCCATTTTATTCTCTGTATATGGGGCAATTAAACCTTGCATGATACTCATCATTATTGTTGAGCTGACCTGTTTCTTCTCTTTGATGTCTGAACTAAAATCTCCTTCATTTAGTCAATCTTTTCTACTCCTCGAGGTCTGCTCGTATCCGTTTGTATGCTAGAGAACAGCTGGTTGGGAATAAACCTCATTAATGTGGCACTCAGAATTGTGCAATGCCATACTGCATGAAGATAGAGCTTGTCTTTTTGCATGTTATTCATCTGCGAAAGTGCATTTTCAGTAACATAAGGATAACTTCGAAGTTCATTGATTCCTAAATGTAAAGAACCATAGAAAGAGGAAAATGGACGAATCAAACTCAAGAATAAGGCTGACTTGATATGAATATTTTCGTAAGCCACGTTTCATAGAATTCATGACAGAAACTAGCATAGGTCATTCTCGACAATGAGAGCAAGTTGCTCATCCGTGTGAATGTTTAGCATCATGTGCGGATTGAATGAAACTTACCGATAGGTGGGATATTCTAGGGATAGTCGGGTAAACTCAGCTCGCATGGTACTGTCCATGGTAAACCTAAGACACCCGAGCACGTAGGAGTGTTAACAGAAGATATGTCGTGGTCAAACGGTAATGTTCCTCGTACTGACTGCATTATTAGTTCCTGCTGCACTGCGTGGTGAGCAGTGAGTGGTGAGAACAGGAATATCGGAAAAATGGGGACTTGACTCGCTAATATTAGAGGAATCTAGAGAAATCAACTATTATTTAGTGAGTGGTGATGAGTAGTAGATGGTCCACCGCTCCATAGGGCATCTGAATGAGACCACTGCATCATACCACGATAACGGTAACTATACCATTTTAACTAGAAGGTTAGTTGCTGTCACTTCAAGTAGGTCCGGAATGGTTTTCATAGAAATTGGAGAGCAAATCACATATTTGGTGACGATGCTTTTGAAAATACACAACGTATGGCAACGGATACCTCAAAACAAACGAAATTCCTACTTTATTAGGAGGCAGAATTACGGGAGAGAGGAGTAATGAAAGCATGCAAAGAGGCTCCAACACATAATTCCTTGACATTTCCAATTAGAAAGAAGGGGCAACTCTGGGATAAGTATGGTATTATATCTCGATTAAAGGGCATATTTGCCCCGAAAACACGATTCAAATGAAAATATTACTTCGAAGTGATGCAAGTCACCCCCTAAAATGACAAGAATAGGATTACAGTGGGATTCGGTCTCCATATTTCCTTCACCGCATTGAAGAAATTCAAATCTGGGTAGTTCAGTCGTACGTGGAGTTTGAAGATCATTAGGAAAATTGGAGTTAGATGGCGACCGATTGCATGTAGGTTCACCTGCAACGGTCAATTTGATATCGAGCTTTTGGATAGGCATTCGGATAAGTTAGTGCGTGAAGCAAATGAACAAAGCTTGATCTGTCTACAAAACTATGTTTTCTACGGACTATGTTCAATGGCTCGACTGGACGTTCCGTTTGCACAGGATCGGACGAAAGGGACCTATACCACGGCCTCAAAGATCTCCGGATATAATTCCTATGGGATATTTCCTAGGCGGTTATACTGAGAGAAACTTTCACGACTTCAAGTCCTAGAACCTGGATGAGTTGAATAAATGGATCCATTCTGTATGTGATGCGATTCCGACAATGATGCAGGAGGCAGTTCAACATAATACGGTTCGACGGCTGACGATTTGCCTGGAGCAAGATGGTGGTGCTTTTGAGCATCTACCGTAATGGTAATAACGGTGCCTATCAGAAACAGAGGACGACCTATTCCATTTGTTTAGATCCGAAGAACGATCAGGAGGTCGTTTTGAAGACCAACACGATATGATTTTACTTGTTGATCCCGGTTTATAAAACAAAAGTCTGAGTTACCCGTACTTCAGTCCCAAAGGTCGTTTTCAACTAATCGTTCTCGCTGATTAGCACAACAGTACGACAATCCCAATCAAGAATTTGTCCTACTCAAGTAATAAGCCACATGTCAAACGACCGTCATTGAGATGGGAATGACGAAATAATTTGCGGCATGGTACATCGAAAATTGAAGTTTATAAATATAAGACAACCAAAATCAGTATTGATCTCTTTGGTCAAACTATCCAAGAACCAGAGTGTAAAATGGGGCAGTTAAACAGGCAGCAGTCACGCTTCAGGGGCCGAAATTGGACAATGACAAACAGGGTAAAATTCGAACAGTTGGTCAGTTTATCAGAAATATTTAGTACGGAAATGACAAAGCGAAGTTCTTTGACACTGTATTTCAGGCAACAGTTCCCTGACTTTGCCACTAGATGCACCATCCACTGGATTCCCATCGGTCGGCGCATATCGCCACCTGAAGTCTAATGAACGGTTTTCTTTGAGTCCAATTCTATTGGCCACAAAGGTAACGAATGGCACTGACAATAATAATTTACTGCAAAACAGTAATGGAATCCGGCCGTGGAACAAGACGATCTATATGTATTTGTAGCTCATCAGTAATGTCGTTCAAAATAGTGTTTAGTTACCAGACATCTATCGGTGCGAATGTGAATTATAGATTGTATGTTCTTCAACCATTTCGTCCATCTGTATCGCACACTTTTAACTGACTGACGGTCACAATCCAGACACTGGTTGCATAGACCGCATGGACCTTGCTGGCGGCAACATAAGAGAGACCAAACCCAAGGGATCATACAATGGAGCCACATGTTTTACGACAGATAAACAGCAAGAGTTGCAGAAAGACACGGTTTATTTTTGCGACGATTTCACTGCATCTCAAACGTTCACAGAAGTCCATGTAAAACAGTTTTGTGCGAGAAATATCCATATACTTTTAAATACTCCACCAAAGATTGTTATTGTTATCAACATTTCTCATGCGTAAAACGCTGATACAGTCTCATGATCACTATCGGAAATACCGTCTCCCAATATTATAACAAGCTAACAATTCGGAATTGAAGAACTTCTCAGGCAGCAAGCTTATCAAGATTCTTTGATTCATCAAGTTCACCAAAACCTTCTGGATCGGACGACTTTACTTGTACGGGGCTGGACCTCTGTCGGAAGTGTTGATTATTGTGGTCAGTCACGCAACTGAATCGTTCTTCATTTCCGACTCTAACCGTCCTATCACTATCATTCTCATACCAAAATGGCCCAGTAACCCAACAGGATCCAAGAAAGTTCACACAGTTGTATTATTTTCGTCGAAGTTGAAATTGTTTGGACCTGATGTACTCCACGGCCTTCGAAACCCTGTCAGAAGTCCAAATTATTAATACCAATTTGCATATAAATCCTGGCGGTTCACGTATGAGATAATAGCGTGGTAGTCCATTTCATTGCAGAATCCCACATTGATTCGTGAAAATCCACTGGGCCTGCCTTCGTCGATCAGACACCAACATTTTATAGTTTACAGTAAACGTCGCTCCTCGAGGAGTTAGAATCCATTATCTGCCCAAGTACTCAAATTACTGATTGGCAGACTTCTCAAGAATAACATAATGTATCTCTCTCCGTAGATGTCTGTACATATTTGGTCTTGTTTCTGGGCTTATGTGGTAAGCATATAACATCATCCATTTAATTTGCCGAAAATATCGTTGCGGACAGGTTCATCCAGTGTGATAATAAATTCGGAGAAATCAATTCAAGGAGTCCATTGGTAATTCAGGCACTGGTCTAGAATGCAGCGTGAATATTGTTTTTGTATTACTGAGGATTGGTGCAGTGTATTGGGTGCACAGAACAAACCACTAGATGAAACAGTAAAGCTCATAAGGCCAATGTGGTTGTGGCTTGTATCCTACATATCACTGGATAGGACAACTTGGAGCGCTATGTTCGCTAAGGGAGGTAGTTGGTAGAAGAGAACAATGAAATTGGCCAATCCATGACATGATATGAAAGAAAGGTATGGGAAGGCCATGTGTATTGTGTTAAACTTCCTTGGTGTGGTCCCATATAGGGGTTCATTGCATTCGAGTAGCGCTTTTGTAAATGCATTATTTATCCACTCGATAGAATTATTCGTAGTTATCTCCCTATATTTTTTGTACCATTAGTTGTTTGAGTTCCAGTTGAGATTCCAGTTGTGAGATAGAAACGAGAACTACCATAACCACTTCGTGAATTATAGGTGTTTGAAACAAACTGAACTAAACTAAATCAAGCTGAGGAAAGCTGAACTGAACTGAACTGAGCTTTACTGAATATTGCTCCATGTTTGCATGAAGAATAATTGCGTCAACACAAATGCAATCTGTATTCAGAATACTTAGCTTTGTGAGTTCATACTAGCACTCATCGGTCAATCACTTACAATCATTTACGAACACATGACTATAGTCTACTAATAATTTCAAATGGGCCTTGTAGAATAAAACGTGTGGCATATCACACACACGTATCCTTTGAAAACAGTCCTGTACGAAATAGAACCAAATCATGTCCATCCCCATTTCAAATAAATTCTGAGTAATCAGAAGTGAAGCAAGTCATTGCACAGGTTATATGGGCATTTTGAAACTGCCACTTTGATATCGTCATAATGATGGTTTTCAAGAGCAACCAGAGGATGGTTTTATTGTCGGGAAACGTGGATACGAAATACGGAATGGATGCACCAATGTGATGGAGGGGTTCTTCCGAATAATCTCGAATCCCCTATAAATGCAAGTCCGATTTGCCCATGAGATAGCACATATACCTTTTAGAAACTGGACTTCCTAAAGCTATGTGCTTAAGGCCATCATGAACTATTATTCATTCCTTCCAAACATCGATTCCCATCAGCCTAATCTATCTTGGTCCCTTCAGGCGATTTTATTCACCCAAAAGCTCATTCAGTTATCGTTACAAAGAATTCGGACATCGGGTAGGAAAAATGATGGAAGTGAACCGAGTAGACGATGTAGACCAGTTTTTACCCCAAACAGGTTTATTCCTTACTTTACATAATATGACCAAACATTTCTCATTTTCTCTGATGGAAACTCCCAACGGCAGTTTAAATAACTTCAGTAAAACGTTTCGTTTAAAATCGCTCGGTGTGTCAAAAATACGGGATAGAGATATAACAGAACGAGTAGTCTCATCAATGAGCAAATCTCTACGAAATAGTAACTGATAAAATGGTTCACAAGGTTACGAAATCTAGTCCCGTTCTGAAAGACAGTTGACAATCTACAATAATCTTTGTTCAAATATGACATTATTTATCCCCAGCGAATATTGAGGGAATGGTTCAATTAAACGATCTGTCTTCCGGAATGAAACCTAACCTATGCACTCTGTACACTGCACTGAAATTGTTCCAGAGAAGTACAATATAAACACAGTGCAAACATTGTTTCTCACCTTAAAGATAATTTTGACGACAGATACACTGGATGGAGAAATCAATCAGATTAGTGAAACGCTGATATCAATTGTGTATCCAGCGTTATTTCTGGCAAAGTATTATCATATGAAGCTGATAAAGAATGATCGTCCACTGTAAATGGAAAAGAATTTTGAAAATCCTCACAAACCAGATGATACGATCAACATAACCATTAAACATCTGAAGCTAAATTCAGGCGTATCTACTATAGTGCCGAACCGGTAATTGTGTTCACGTAATTCCCCGATCACACGCCTATAATAAAGGATTCACTGTCTATTCACACCAAGTTCAGCTCGACATTCCAAGTAAAATATTTGATCTCAACTACCTACACGTCATACAATGACTCAACAGTTTCACGTGTGACTTGAGAATTAAACTCAACACGATTGCATCATCAATCGATGCAAGAAAAGTGACTGCCTCGACTCGTCCGGAGACAAGGCATTACGTCACCACCAATGATCTTCCCCAATGGCGAAACTAGAAGTACATGGCATCATGAACAACGCGAAACCATCACGTGATCCAACCATGCTTCCAAACCGATAGACTTGATTCACTCAACATGATTACTCATTTCGCTGTCGCAGCAAATCTCGCATGAACAAGGTCATGTGTGCTCACGCTGAGCAGGTGGATATCAGGTTGTTGACTGTTACTATTAGATTCAACCATATTCAAACTTGTCGATCAGTTTGACGTGAGCATCGTAATTGATTGATGGTAGTGGTAGTGGTGATGTGATTGTGGTGATGCTTCATGCGACAGACGCGCCCTGAAAGCTGCCCAACCGGAGAAGACAGGCAAGGCACAAAACTGTTCTACTTCTTTTACGGAATACGAGTAATGATCGTCATACGTTTTTCCCAATTTATGGTTTGATAAGGTGAGCTTTGAGTGAGAGATATGCACACGCTTTTTATTTACTTGCTATGCCAGGTTAAAAGATAAATTAGAGGAACGCTCTTCATATGTGAAATGAAACTTGAATAATTGGTTACCAATGTTTTACTGACCTGTTTGTTTTGGTTCATGTTTATATTTGAACAATATTTTTCTGCAATTATTGAGGATTCATCTGATTTGGCAAATACGGTTGAGTGAGGACACTCGATTAAGACATCAGCACACTCGGCATCATAACAACTAGTTTTAACTGTTTCACCTGTGATAAAATATTCAACGTTTTTTTACAGATTTTGCACCCTGGATGATAGAAAATCAGAAAGATAGTCGGTAATCTCGAATACAGCAAATGAAAAATTCGTGTCTATACCGTAGCGGAGTTATCAGTGTTACGACAGATATTGTGTGGATAACTGTCGGTTGCATGCGGTCAGTGATTACGTCAAATTATTTCATGTGGGTGACCAAGAGAGATTCAAAGATCTAAAATGTTGCTTCTGAGCACACAATGTGGTGCGGATTGAAACTCAATTGGCGGTTGCCGAGATCTGGCCTTTGGCAATTCTTGTTGCTCTCCTTTTGACAGTTTATCTGGGCAGAGGGACTCCATTATTATTCATCTAACGAATCGATTATTTCGAAGTGATGGTAAATGTCGTTTTTCGGCTTTTCACTAGACTTTTATTTAACCAACTCGGGTGATACGTCTTTATGCGTTTATGCGGTCTTTCTGTGGTTCGGTCTACGTCACCCGCCACACACTGAGAGCTCGAATGCACGGATATTCTGCCTCTCATTCGTAAAATGAGAAATAGTCGAGAGGTGAACAAAACTTGGATTCCAGCAACGTGATACATCTTTCTGTTTTCGGATATGTGTAACAGGCGATTGATTTCACTCGTTTACCATATCTGCTACACTGGGTAGACAGATTTATTTTCGACTGCTTGATGACAAGATGTGCTATCGTCATTCTTCGTGATATTATTGATTGTGTATACGGGATGGGAAATGATTTCATCCTTTTATTTATTCTTCATAGAACATATCTTAATTACTTTACTGGTCAGTCATTGCATTAGCTGCCTTTATGATTACGTGATCGTCCTAGTTAACCATCGGATTGATGATGTATAACAAATAAGAAGTAAAAAGAATTGCTATTTATTTATTTCATTTTGCTTACTTATTACCTCAGTATGATTTGACATGCAGTATTTGGCCAGCTGATTGGGTATCAAAATTGTTTTACTACTCTGTCCAACAATAAATCACTGGAATCTTGCTGGTGGATTGGAAACTCGGGATTTCGAGTCCATACTATCCAAGATGACCGTCAAATATTTGTTGCAAAACAGTTTCGCCTTATATGGTGCCAATTCGTCACTAGCTTTACATGTGTATTTGTGATGCACATATTGGTCCACTAACATGCAATATTGATAATCGTTGGGTGTAAGAATTGGCTGATCGAATAAGAAAACGTGTGGGATTGACCATTGGAAAACAGGTGGGAATGTGAGCCGCAGTTTTATGTTGTACTTATTTAGGTAATGCACTTTTGCAGCTTCATCCAAACTGGTTGATTGAACAGTCATTGTAAAAAGCATTGTGTTTTCTATCGTTCACGTCTCGTTGTACCTGTGGCGTTGTTCAAAGTGTCTTCTTAGTTGACTTATGACCACACGACCCAAGGTTGGAATTATGCCACCTTCGGAAACAATGACCTCCTCGGTAGCTCACTATTAGTCTTGTGCCAATTTCGGAATCATTTGATGAACTACTGTTGTATGAAAAGACCAAATGTAAAATGCGCATAAGGGGTAAGTGATGCTAAAGGTGATAGTTTGGTAGGGAGTTTGTATGTAAAACGTGCCTGCTCGGGTTCAGCATTGTTCCAGCCACATGTTTAACCTTCTGATCGAGGCTGACAGCTTGTTGCATATCTGCTTCATTTCCCACTGAGACTCATGTGTGACGAATTTCCACCGCAGCACAATTGATTGTTGGACTCAGTAGGTCCACAACATTCTCATTTTATGTTTCCACAATACTCATCTAGCAGAAAAATGGATAAGAGATTTCCCTTAAATATTACAATAATTCCCACATCTTAGGGATTCTTTTCTTGGTAAAATAACATAATATGCGAACAACATGTGAAGAAACCAAACAAGATCAATTCCAACGATTTATTTTCCTTCCGCTAGACGACCAATGTATTTCGTTTTCAGTTTTTAAATGTTAGACGTTCTTCACGATTCTGTTCGTCGGTTGTTCTGAAACTCACACACTAATTTTGCACATTATATGCTCAGAGATTCCTACAAAACAACAAATAGGGAATGAATTTCTTTGCCATATGTCAGTTCGTGTGATCAATTGTATATTATGTATACTACTAGGCATCGAAGAGATGAATTATGTATACTGACTGCATTGTGTGAGCTTACATTTCCTCACTACCTGCATGGTCACCACGGCGGTGGAACACACACAGCAATATCAAGTATTATCGACAATCTGACACTGAAACTTGTAGTGGGGAATTAAACGTGGTCCCAGTAGGTCAAATGTGTAACGAGCCGGACGACAGTGAACTGCTGTCTACTACAGAAACAACCGACATTCCAGGGATTCGAAGGTCTGGTTTCCAATGTGGTAATCAAATGTTCTACACCACTCGACCATCACCAGCCATTCAGAAAAAGCAATATTGTAACAGGATTCCGGAACATAATGGTACTTAGAACATTACAGTACGTGATAGTGTGCTCGAAGTGTGTTAAAAAGCAACGGGAAAGACTAAGATGCAAAACGAAATGAATGGGGAGAGAACTGCATTGGAGCTACGCGATGATTACTCCTCATGACAATGCAATAAAAGAAGCTGCATGAATGTTTACTATTTTCACAGTTTTGGTCTCAATGTTGCAGTTGTTATTGTTTCATTTGCAACCAGCAATCACTCGAGAGTCACCAGGATTAGTTTAAAAGCTGTCATGGAACTGATCTTGTGTCCAATATTAGCCAAGTGTTGTAGTATTGCGCCGCTGTTACTGTCAATATAAGTATCTTCTGGATGAATGCTCAAATTCATTTCTCGGCATTTAGATATAAAACCTGAAGTAATCACTCAAGATTCTTCTGTACCTCTGATGGCCCATCTATACAACCAATTTCTAGCTCACATGTGACCTACAGGCTGAAACCTCTTCAACCACATTAGAGTACAAGTGATCATCATGATTCCATGCCCATTCAGATCAAATCTTACTGATCCACCGTAATGATTTTCAGTAATGCGTTCCTGAAGACTATGTACGGTCATGTTTATTGTTGGCACCAACTTGGTCAGAACTAGACACTGTGTGAGCAACTTTTATTAGCAACGTTTCACTAACGAAATAACTGAACGTCCCAACTCACTAATACTGAATCAAAACAAATTGTACTGATATTACCTCGCCGCACATAGATAATTAGGCACAGCATTCGAGGGACAGGTAAAACCGGGATGTTCAAAACTGATACCTCGAACGGCAACTACACTGTTGATCACTACGGAATCCTAGAACCATCATCGCCAAAAAAGACGGCGAAGTTGAGCATTTTCAGTGACGACCAGCACAAGCCTAATAAAGTCACCACTATTACCGTTTATATTGTCTGTTTGGACGATTTTCCGGAAAACATCAAATGACCAGTTGGGAACGCAAGAACACGATGGAAACTACTACTACAGAGTGAATCGAAAAATCCAGTTACTGGGCTACTAAACTGTGTTTCAGAAAAAAAAGTCTCATGGATGGAAATGGCGTGATTCAAATGCAGAAGAAAGGTTACTTTCTATGAACATGACTACATTTGGATGGAAAACGAATTCAATCTCAGCGTATGGTCAGGCTAGGAGACATCAGTTTAGGTTTTTGTCATTTCGGTTTTACCAAGGACTTGTTTATCTGAAAATAATAAACGCTGTGCCATCATACAATTTTATTAGTTTCTGAATTAGGAAGCGGTATGAAAGTGTATTTTATTGAAAATGACAACCCTGGAGTCATGTACAGGCATAGGTAGCCAGATCTCGATGCAGTGATTCAGCGGTTCGCATGAATACATGTAAGTGAAGGGAGATAAGATAATCTGAAATTGTAATTACTAATGCAGCCAGGATGGGCAGCACAAACCTGCGTCAATCAGAAAACAATCGTGTTACTCATAGGAAGTTCAATGCTGATTTATGGTCTCTCGTTGATTATTCTCAGCAGTTCCTTTAATAAACTTCGGAAGTCGGGAATTAGAAAACAGGAAAAATGAAAATTCTCACCTTCGACTTGTCAAACTGTTTTCTTAACTGCAATCACCTTATGGTAATAGTTACATATATACAGTGTTCTTCACCAATTGAATTCGCACTGTGAGAACTTTCTTCTATCAAAGCAATGCACGTTGGAACGTTCTGTAACATTTTGAATTTCTGATTTGAGTGTTTTCGTGTTAGCTCGAATTCAACGTTAGGAAGTGGATTATGTTTTATAACGTAGGCAAAGCTAGATGTTGTGCTCCAGCCAAGTAGGATCTTTATTCAAGAACTTTTCGACACCAGAGTTCTTCAGATTCGACATTTTAGGCTCGGTTTTTCTGAGCAACTGCCATTTACTTAAGTCTAACTTCACCAGTGTTTGGAATCAGAGGTAAACTTTTGGATCGAGTATTGATTTTAAACAGATTGAAGTGGCTGCAACATAGGGTACACATGCCCAACGACAGACTTTTTCGGCGTATGCTGTTCTCTGAGGCGAGTATTGCTTCGAAAGTAGGTCGAGATGGTCAATCCACGACATGGCAAAAAGGCAAGGAAACATTGACCAGTGGGCTTGGCCAGACAGGACGTGTAAGACACGTGACCCGTCTACCAAATAGTTGGGGACATTAGATGATATTGCTTGGTGTCGCACTCAATGGCATAGTTGTATTCGGACTCGCTTTATCTTCATGGTTTTCTTTGTTTACTTTGGAATTTAGGCTCTTTTTCATTTTGTGCTCCCTTATTTTTGCCCCTTGCGCGATGATATTAGAAAGTAGCAGCCGAAATGAAAGTAGAGAACTGCGAGGTAACCAGTTGAACAAAGTGAAAACTGAAAACAGCCAAAAAGTTGGTTTATTTGATCGCTTAACCAGCAGCCACTGAGATATGGAAATGATTCGTCGCTGGGTAGAAAACAATGACGTGCCCTTTCTTGATATATATAATTCACAGACGTTATTAATGCCACGAACAAACCGAATCCTATATAATAGAATAATCGAATTGTTTTTTGCCACCGAGAAGTCCAGCGCCGCGAGCAGAAGTCGAACAGGCACGATTCCCGCACAGAGGATTACGCTTCTGAGCGGTTGCCGCCAAGGTGCTCAGAATTTTGCAGTTTTCCAACATTTACCATTCAAAGGTGACGAAATCATCCAACTAATCACCAAGCGCCTGACGGTGTTGGTGTCCGACGGGTTGTGAATATGTTGACCATATTGGTTGCTTCGCTAATGTGTTTGATGGCAGATTTCAGGCGCTTGGTGATTAGTTGGATGATTTCGTCACCTTTGAATGGTAAATGTTGGAAAACTGCAAAATTCTGAGCACCTTGGCGGCAACCGCTCAGAAGCGTAATCCTCTGTGCGGGAATCGTGCCTGTTCGACTTCTGCTCGCGGCGCTGGACTTCTCGGTGGCAAAAAACAATTCGATTATTCTATTATATAGGATTCGGTTTGTTCGTGGCAATAATAACGTCTGTGAATTATATATATCAAGAAAGGGCACGTCATTGTTTTCTACCCAGCGACGAATCATTTCCATATCTCAGTGGCTGCTGGTTAAGCGATCAAATAAACCAACTTTTTGGCTGTTTTCAGTTTTCACTTTGTTCAACTGGTTACCTCGCAGTTCTCTACTTTCATTTCGGCTGCTACTTTCTAATATCATCGCGCAAGGGGCAAAAATAAGGGAGCACAAAATGAAAAAGAGCCTAAATTCCAAAGTAAACAAAGAAAACCATGAAGATAAAGCGAGTCCGAATACAACTATGCCATTGAGTGCGACACCAAGCAATATCATCTAATGTCCCCAACTATTTGGTAGACGGGTCACGTGTCTTACACGTCCTGTCTGGCCAAGCCCACTGGTCAATGTTTCCTTGCCTTTTTGCCATGTCGTGGATTGACCATCTCGACCTACTTTCGAAGCAATACTCGCCTCAGAGAACAGCATACGCCGAAAAAGTCTGTCGTTGGGCATGTGTACCCTATGTTGCAGCCACTTCAATCTGTTTAAAATCAATACTCGATCCAAAAGTTTACCTCTGATTCCAAACACTGGTGAAGTTAGACTTAAGTAAATGGCAGTTGCTCAGAAAAACCGAGCCTAAAATGTCGAATCTGAAGAACTCTGGTGTCGAAAAGTTCTTGAATAAAGATCCTACTTGGCTGGAGCACAACATCTAGCTTTGCCTACGTTATAAAACATAATCCACTTCCTAACGTTGAATTCGAGCTAACACGAAAACACTCAAATCAGAAATTCAAAATGTTACAGAACGTTCCAACGTGCATTGCTTTGATAGAAGAAAGTTCTCACAGTGCGAATTCAATTGGTGAAGAACACTGTATATATGTAACTATTACCATAAGGTGATTGCAGTTAAGAAAACAGTTTGACAAGTCGAAGGTGAGAATTTTCATTTTTCCTGTTTTCTAATTCCCGACTTCCGAAGTTTATTAAAGGAACTGCTGAGAATAATCAACGAGAGACCATAAATCAGCATTGAACTTCCTATGAGTAACACGATTGTTTTCTGATTGACGCAGGTTTGTGCTGCCCATCCTGGCTGCATTAGTAATTACAATTTCAGATTATCTTATCTCCCTTCACTTACATGTATTCATGCGAACCGCTGAATCACTGCATCGAGATCTGGCTACCTATGCCTGTACATGACTCCAGGGTTGTCATTTTCAATAAAATACACTTTCATACCGCTTCCTAATTCAGAAACTAATAAAATTGTATGATGGCACAGCGTTTATTATTTTCAGATAAACAAGTCCTTGGTAAAACCGAAATGACAAAAACCTAAACTGATGTCTCCTAGCCTGACCATACGCTGAGATTGAATTCGTTTTCCATCCAAATGTAGTCATGTTCATAGAAAGTAACCTTTCTTCTGCATTTGAATCACGCCATTTCCATCCATGAGACTTTTTTTTCTGAAACACAGTTTAGTAGCCCAGTAACTGGATTTTTCGATTCACTCTGTAGTAGTAGTTTCCATCGTGTTCTTGCGTTCCCAACTGGTCATTTGATGTTTTCCGGAAAATCGTCCAAACAGACAATATAAACGGTAATAGTGGTGACTTTATTAGGCTTGTGCTGGTCGTCACTGAAAATGCTCAACTTCGCCGTCTTTTTTGGCGATGATGGTTCTAGGATTCCGTAGTGATCAACAGTGTAGTTGCCGTTCGAGGTATCAGTTTTGAACATCCCGGTTTTACCTGTCCCTCGAATGCTGTGCCTAATTATCTATGTGCGGCGAGGTAATATCAGTACAATTTGTTTTGATTCAGTATTAGTGAGTTGGGACGTTCAGTTATTTCGTTAGTGAAACGTTGCTAATAAAAGTTGCTCACACAGTGTCTAGTTCTGACCAAGTTGGTGCCAACAATAAACATGACCGTACATAGTCTTCAGGAACGCATTACTGAAAATCATTACGGTGGATCAGTAAGATTTGATCTGAATGGGCATGGAATCATGATGATCACTTGTACTCTAATGTGGTTGAAGAGGTTTCAGCCTGTAGGTCACATGTGAGCTAGAAATTGGTTGTATAGATGGGCCATCAGAGGTACAGAAGAATCTTGAGTGATTACTTCAGGTTTTATATCTAAATGCCGAGAAATGAATTTGAGCATTCATCCAGAAGATACTTATATTGACAGTAACAGCGGCGCAATACTACAACACTTGGCTAATATTGGACACAAGATCAGTTCCATGACAGCTTTTAAACTAATCCTGGTGACTCTCGAGTGATTGCTGGTTGCAAATGAAACAATAACAACTGCAACATTGAGACCAAAACTGTGAAAATAGTAAACATTCATGCAGCTTCTTTTATTGCATTGTCATGAGGAGTAATCATCGCGTAGCTCCAATGCAGTTCTCTCCCCATTCATTTCGTTTTGCATCTTAGTCTTTCCCGTTGCTTTTTAACACACTTCGAGCACACTATCACGTACTGTAATGTTCTAAGTACCATTATGTTCCGGAATCCTGTTACAATATTGCTTTTTCTGAATGGCTGGTGATGGTCGAGTGGTGTAGAACATTTGATTACCACATTGGAAACCAGACCTTCGAATCCCTGGAATGTCGGTTGTTTCTGTAGTAGACAGCAGTTCACTGTCGTCCGGCTCGTTACACATTTGACCTACTGGGACCACGTTTAATTCCCCACTACAAGTTTCAGTGTCAGATTGTCGATAATACTTGATATTGCTGTGTGTGTTCCACCGCCGTGGTGACCATGCAGGTAGTGAGGAAATGTAAGCTCACACAATGCAGTCAGTATACATAATTCATCTCTTCGATGCCTAGTAGTATACATAATATACAATTGATCACACGAACTGACATATGGCAAAGAAATTCATTCCCTATTTGTTGTTTTGTAGGAATCTCTGAGCATATAATGTGCAAAATTAGTGTGTGAGTTTCAGAACAACCGACGAACAGAATCGTGAAGAACGTCTAACATTTAAAAACTGAAAACGAAATACATTGGTCGTCTAGCGGAAGGAAAATAAATCGTTGGAATTGATCTTGTTTGGTTTCTTCACATGTTGTTCGCATATTATGTTATTTTACCAAGAAAAGAATCCCTAAGATGTGGGAATTATTGTAATATTTAAGGGAAATCTCTTATCCATTTTTCTGCTAGATGAGTATTGTGGAAACATAAAATGAGAATGTTGTGGACCTACTGAGTCCAACAATCAATTGTGCTGCGGTGGAAATTCGTCACACATGAGTCTCAGTGGGAAATGAAGCAGATATGCAACAAGCTGTCAGCCTCGATCAGAAGGTTAAACATGTGGCTGGAACAATGCTGAACCCGAGCAGGCACGTTTTACATACAAACTCCCTACCAAACTATCACCTTTAGCATCACTTACCCCTTATGCGCATTTTACATTTGGTCTTTTCATACAACAGTAGTTCATCAAATGATTCCGAAATTGGCACAAGACTAATAGTGAGCTACCGAGGAGGTCATTGTTTCCGAAGGTGGCATAATTCCAACCTTGGGTCGTGTGGTCATAAGTCAACTAAGAAGACACTTTGAACAACGCCACAGGTACAACGAGACGTGAACGATAGAAAACACAATGCTTTTTACAATGACTGTTCAATCAACCAGTTTGGATGAAGCTGCAAAAGTGCATTACCTAAATAAGTACAACATAAAACTGCGGCTCACATTCCCACCTGTTTTCCAATGGTCAATCCCACACGTTTTCTTATTCGATCAGCCAATTCTTACACCCAACGATTATCAATATTGCATGTTAGTGGACCAATATGTGCATCACAAATACACATGTAAAGCTAGTGACGAATTGGCACCATATAAGGCGAAACTGTTTTGCAACAAATATTTGACGGTCATCTTGGATAGTATGGACTCGAAATCCCGAGTTTCCAATCCACCAGCAAGATTCCAGTGATTTATTGTTGGACAGAGTAGTAAAACAATTTTGATACCCAATCAGCTGGCCAAATACTGCATGTCAAATCATACTGAGGTAATAAGTAAGCAAAATGAAATAAATAAATAGCAAATCTTTTTACTTCTTATTTGTTATACATCATCAATCCGATGGTTAACTAGGACGATCACGTAATCATAAAGGCAGCTAATGCAATGACTGACCAGTAAAGTAATTAAGATATGTTCTATGAAGAATAAATAAAAGGATGAAATCATTTCCCATCCCGTATACACAATCAATAATATCACGAAGAATGACGATAGCACATCTTGTCATCAAGCAGTCGAAAATAAATCTGTCTACCCAGTGTAGCAGATATGGTAAACGAGTGAAATCAATCGCCTGTTACACATATCCGAAAACAGAAAGATGTATCACGTTGCTGGAATCCAAGTTTTGTTCACCTCTCGACTATTTCTCATTTTACGAATGAGAGGCAGAATATCCCGTGCATTCGAGCTCTCAGTGTGTGGCGGGTGACGTAGACCGAACCACAGAAAGACCGCATAAACGCATAAAGACGTATCACCCGAGTTGGTTAAATAAAAGTCTAGTGAAAAGCCGAAAAACGACATTTACCATCACTTCGAAATAATCGATTCGTTAGATGAATAATAATGGAGTCCCTCTGCCCAGATAAACTGTCAAAAGGAGAGCAACAAGAATTGCCAAAGGCCAGATCTCGGCAACCGCCAATTGAGTTTCAATCCGCACCACATTGTGTGCTCAGAAGCAACATTTTAGATCTTTGAATCTCTCTTGGTCACCCACATGAAATAATTTGACGTAATCACTGACCGCATGCAACCGACAGTTATCCACACAATATCTGTCGTAACACTGATAACTCCGCTACGGTATAGACACGAATTTTTCATTTGCTGTATTCGAGATTACC